>OX465254.1:6871395-7396183 GCA_949987775.1 Aproaerema taeniolella
CATCATTTATTATTTATTATCATGGAAAGCAGTAACATCAGGGTTTTGTAATTGATTGATAAATTCACAGTTAATGTGGTGTTAACATAGGCAAAATGGCGCTCGTTTCTTGCTCTACATTTTTTTCTTATACGAATTTTATCATAATCAGCATGTATCGATTTTTATCTTCTGTTTCTATTTGTGACCATTACTTATAGTTTCTAAATACCACTACTGTATAAATAATCTCTAGGGTGGGCTGCCTTCGGAAAATTGAATGAGGTTTTCAATTCCAAACTTCCACAATGCCTAAAAACCAAGGTGTGTGTCTTGCCTATCCTCACCTGTGATGCTGAAACATGGACGCTCACTAAGCAAAATATGCATAAGATAAAGGTGGCACAAAGAGCAATGGACTACGTTCTACGTTAGGTATCTCTCTCGTTGACCGTGTACCAAACGTGGAATTTAGACGGAAAACTAGAGTCGAAGACGTAGGGAAGCGGATAACGGGATTACGGAGGAGATGGGCAGGACACTTGGCTAGGAGGGACGACGGACGGTGGACCAAGAGGAGCGACAAGGCCAGTCGGCAGACCACCAGCCCGATGGTAGGACGATTTCGTCAAATTGACGGGACCTCCATAGATGAGAGAGGTCCATAGATGAGGTTAGCACAGGACCGTGACGATTGGCGCTACAGAGAAGAGGCCTATACCCAGCAGTGGGTTGATGTGGGCTGAGTATGACGATGATGATAAATAATCTTGCATGATCCCTCAACACTTTTGAATTATGTAGTTATCACGACTTTCCGGTAAGAAGTAACATACTATTAAAGAAAATATTGTAGCACTTTCGTCAGCTGTTTGTTGTGTTTGTTGACTGTTTGACAATTGACCCTATAAAGCATAGGTGCTTTTTTCAACAAAAAAAGTGCTCACCCAACAAAAAAGTCGCTGAGATACCCCTGAGGTATGGTGTCCCGCAGTAAAGTGTTATCCACAGCTACTGTCAGGATGTTACTGCAGTTAGCATTCACTACTTCCGTTATTTCAATATCGAAAGGCAGGTGCCCGATTTCGTGCTTTCCTCTTTGCCGACCATTCACCCACTGAGGAAAAGTTATGTTGCTTATTACGAATTTAATTGAATCCTAGTTCAGGGTCAAGTGAAGCATGATAGGAAAACGGGGAAAAACGCTTAGAGGAAAAGATTGAGAGCTTTAATATAAAAGTTTATATTTTGCATATGAAGCCGAGTAAAACGTTAGCGTTAGATAAGATAGTACCCAAATTATTGAAGAGAGACAAAAAATCTAAATAATAATAGGAATTCTAATAAAATTGTTGTAGAAGTTGGGACACGACATACAGGGTGATTTTTTTATCACCATCCAAGTACATCCCTTTTTTTCAAATACAAATAAGTACTGCTTATCCTTTCTTGGATTATTGTGACCTTGAATCGGCCAATCAGCATGGATTTTTTCGCTTATCTACCTCAGTGCATTGACACAGTTATTTGTTTCGAGAAATTAAAACATTAGGCGTGATAAATTTGGATGGTTATAAAAAAATCTTCCTGTATACTATCTCTATAACAATCGCAGTACAAAGGTACATAGAAAAATCTTTGTAACTTGCCACTGTAGCAGAGTAGTGCACACTACCGAATCGTAGCCAGATCCTCTGTTTGTGACGTATCCACCAGTGGGGGACGAAAAACCTTCGGTCGTACCATACCACACCCACGTGGTCGCGGAGACTGGCGTTCACACCTACGTCGTTATACGACGACGGTACCGGCATCTGGATTACTGGTCCTGTCTGTAGCATCATAAAAATAACTTCTAAATGACAATAAACACAGTAGAATAATCCCGAATTTAAATTGGGACTGCTGTTTAACGTCCCATTTGATTCAAAATTTCCGAAGACGCTGCAAGACCAGTAAGTAAATAGATAAAGTAAATTCAATTTTTGCTTACAATTTTTTGCCTCATCAGAACATTACTTCTCCATATATTTTGCTTATTATAAACTCTTACTAGGTATCGCTTTCGTCCAAACTTACTTTGAACAAATCTTGGCTGAACCATTCTTGATCATAACCGTGCATAGGATCTATAGTAGACCTTCTGAAATTCCATATCCCGTCTAATGATCTTAGGTCCCTTGTTTCAGAAGCCTGAGGATAAAGAGCTCCGCCGATGTAGGAATCTTTTGAGTTTTGTGGTTGACTATAGGATGATTCTTGTGTTGCAACTGTTGTAGATTCCGTTGCTTCTTCAGCAGCTTCACGTAATGGTGATTCAGGGACGTCTTCAATATTAACAATGTTCGGTTCAGCTGTATCTGCCCGAAATATGTCTAGTATACCTAAACTATTATCTACAGTTTGTGTCAATTCTTCAAGAATTTTATTAGTTTCACTTTCAAGATCAGCTTTTATTATGCTCAAAGAAAATGTGGATACGATAAACAGAGTTATCTTCGAATTCATGTTCTGTGAAAGAAAATAATCGTTTTGAAATCAGAATAATCGATGACGTATTAGTGACTTTAGATTATAATAAGTAATTACTTAATTACCTGAATTAGCTTAGCTTAGATCAAATATTCACAAATAATTTTTTGGGTAAAAAAATGTTCGGCGCGAATGACTTGAACCCACAACCCCTCACGCGGTTAAACGTTTTTTTTTCTAGTCTGTCAGATCCCACTGCTAGGCAAGGGCCTCCCCTACTTTACTCCATTTATCGCAGTCCTGTGCCAACTCCGATCAGTTCTTATCTTAATATAGGCATCCAGATCGTCACGCCATCGTTTTCTCGGTCTGCCTCGATGTCTTTGCCTAAACGTTTTAAATATTATAAATAAACCTACCGTGAAATCGTGAAGATATAGATTTATCGTTCGATGATGTAAAAAACCGTTGCTATCTAAGTATACTAATATTATAAAGAGGAAAGATTTGATTGTTTGTTTGCATTGAATAAGCTCCGAAACTACTGGACCGATTTAAAACTACTACATTATCCCTGAGTAACATAGGCTTCATAATTTTCCCGAATTTTCACGGGAACGAAGTCCTGGGCTGAATGCTAGTTGTAAATAAAATAACATCAAAGTAACACTTAGAGGCATATATTCTGATTGACGATCTATGTAACGGTATGTCTACTTACCGATTAATGTAGAATCGACTAGGTGTATGTGCAGAATATGTGCAAGTAGGGCGAGAGACCTTTCTGTCGAACACTCATCTACACCACTGTCTGTTTTCGATTTTGCTTCTTTTATGGTCGGGACATAGCACGTTGAAGTGTACACGGAGTGCTGTGGTGTGGAATCTACTTTTATAATTGGTTTTTCTTTTACTTATTTTCTTTAAACTTCAATAGGATTATTTTTTATATTTTTTTAGGGTGTTTTTTCAGTCCGGAATTAAACTTTAACGTAGCTACTTCGATCTTACTTTTGCATTTTGTGCTCAGACGATTATTTTATATAACTTTAACTATATTATTCCTAAAATAATATTACTCTGGTGCTTTACACACCACCAAAAAACAACTTAAGTTTCGTTTTTCATTGTATTTTAAAAATATATAGCCAGTTTTATAACTTTATCAGGAGTTATTGATAAGTGTTTGTTTTGTTGTTGAAGTGCAGTAAAACCTATTGCAGTTTTTATGTGCTAAGTTTATAACTTTCTGAATAAGTTGGTGGATTATGGCTGAAATATAAAATGAGTCCAATGAGTACTAAGGACTAACCACAACCAGGCAGGTACATAATGTTAAATGTTTTATTTTGCTCTACTAACTTAATGATAGGATATCAGTCGTAGTAAATATGTAAATAGTAGCCACTGTTGTCTAAGTACCAATATCTGAATGTGTCCCTGTTGATTCGAAGCTTACATTAATTTGGAAACTTACTCGGCAACTTTCACTGAGTTTGGCCTGGCCTCGTATGAGTCCTCCAAGGTGCAAGAGTCCGCCAATAGGTGACTCCAAGTTTCAGGAGACACTGCACTTCCACCAAAACTGAAACCCTGAATTTACACCATCTTTCGAAATGATTTCTATGTTTTTTAATATTTTCTGCTTTAAAATTAAATAATTTATTTAAATATACTCCATTTCACGTATTAAAAAAAAATATTAATAAAAAAATATATAAAAAAATAATAATGCAATGTGCATTGCTGGTTTTCGCGTAAAACTTCGCGAAAGCCAGCAATGCACATTGCATTCTGACAGTGGCGAGGCGTGGGTGGCCGTGCGCGGGAATGGTACCGCGGTACATTGCGAAGCACCAAAATAGATAAATAACGAAAACTCCTTCAGTTGGCGTTTTCGGGAAAAAATAATTACTTGTAGCCGATTTAGTTATGGGTAGATTCCACCATTTAAGTATTTGCTAAGCTGTCTCATACACCTTGTATAGCCCCACCAGAAGAAGAAGAATACCACTGTTTGTGAGGGTATCTGAGTTTCTTGCCTATTCTTCTCCTGAGGAAGACTGCACCTTTGCGAATAGGCGCAAAGTCAAAAGGGCTAATGTAATTCATAATAATATTGACGTGTTTCAAGTATCATTTTATATGTTCAATGAAATAAATACTTTTGACTTTTTAACCGACTTCAAAAAAAGGAGGAGGTTCTCAATTCGGGTGAATTTTTATTTTAATTTTATTTTTTATGTTTGTTACCTAAAAACTCCATCATTTGTAAACCGATTTCAAAATTTTTTTTTTAGTTCAAAAGCATCTACTTCCAGATTGGTCCCATAATTTTTTTATCGAAATCGCTTCAGTAGTTTAGGTCATAAATAAAAAAAACTGAAATTTACGGTCATATATGTGAATGATAATAGGTCATCAATGTAAACGAAGCAAAAATGAAGTAATTCCCTGCGACTTTTAAGTTGTTTTTGGAGCTCCTTTGTGGGGATCAACCGTTTAGTGACCGGTAGCGTATATTACCACCACACATCTTCCCTGCTGTCTGGTAATCGGTTGATAATATCACCCACAGACCCATATCTTTCATGCCATCTGGCGATCGGTTTGAAAATTGTACTACCCCGTATCTTTCTTGCCATCTTGCGCCTGGTTATGAATATCACCACCTAATATTTTTCCGTGGGTTGAAAGTAATTGATCACTATATTGCTCTTTAATCTCGAGTGATTTAGTGCTTAAAAAAAAAACGTAAAAAAAATTCCTCTCTATTTACCATATTCCGCTATGAATTCACCCACCTATTTACTGTTTTACCCGTAACCACTACTTACTCGTGAACATAGCTTTAAAAAATTATTTCACCCTTTTTGAAGGCGGGTTAATTTTTTGTTAAAAATATTTTATGACTGGAAAACACTGCGTAGGATTATCAAAAACCTTATGGCATTTGATGGGTTCATGGACTAATAATATAAATAGTAATAATAATGTATTTTTGTTAACGTCATAACATATGATAGTTATTATGTGCATACTTGCAAGTAAAAAACATTATAAATACTAAAAATAAAATAGAAATTAAAAATTACGACATTTTATTTTGTAAAATTAAACTGCCAGCCTAAGACCATAAACACTATAGACGGAGTACTTATGACGTCACAACACTTTTGAAAGAGATGCAAACATGTGAGTTCCTACAAGATAGTAAGGAGATAAATTACTTTAACGCCATCTCTTTCTGCGTAACCCATTTTTTGATGTCACACTTTTCAAAATGTGCGTATCAGTCATTACGGTTTTTAAGGTTTTGCGCATAAAGTTTATTCGTTTTTGTGGTGAATTTGTGAGAAAAGAGACTCCATTAGTTAAGTTGTTGTACAGTTTTGTACAGTGAGGTATGGTTGGGTGCAGGGAAGGGGTAAACTATTGCTATATAAAAGGGGCACGCTCCTGGCTCCGTCTATAGTGTGTATGGTCTAAGCTGCCAGCTCGACAAAGGGTAAATAAACTCATGCTAATGCATCGTCTACAATTCTTCATGGTAGAAAGATTTGTTGTCGCTGACGTAGTAAGTGGGTGCTGGTGGGTTGGAGCCGTTGTCGGAGGCAGCCAGAGCGTGGTACCGTGCCCGCAAGTGGTGAGCTGATGCCTTTGGCTGCCGATTCCTTGTGAAGATGCCTTTCTTGTTGCCTCCGGGCCGGGAGACTTCTAGGAATTCAAATAATTTAGAAACGATATAAAAAACATTCCAATGTAAAGGCTTACCTAAGCCTAGGCTTACTTCTATTTACAAGTAAATGGGCAACAATTCCGCTATTTAATGTCGTTTTAATATCGGTGGAATGCCGGTGGTGACCATTTAATTTCATTCGGCAACGCCACGCTAACCGAACGTTAACTTTTAAACTGCATACACTACATTCACTCACGACTGTAATACTTATCGGGGTACGCAGAGCATCATGTGATTCTAAAACAACCTGATGCCACAGTTGACGTAATTTTTGAAAGTTATTAAATGGAAAATGGGTATTGTGGTAATAGGCCTTTCGCAGCCGTATTAAATGTGTGAATAGTTCTCAATTTCGCCACCAGAACGGATAAAATAGCAACCATCCTTATTTCACCGCCATTGTGACGCCGACAATCATCGGAACAGCCGGCCAGAACGTCTAAATCTTAATATGACGCAATAATACAAATAGATTCATAGGTTTTACTTAGAATAATTTTTCAGTGTGGAATTTTTTAATTTTTAAAATCACTACTCTGGTCATCTAAAATCAGGACTTAAAAAACGCTACGCGCAAAAATTTAAAATTGCTTTTGGATGACCAGAATCGTGATTTTATTAATCGCATTTTTATTTAACAACAAAGCAATTACAAAATACAAACTTGGAGGAGTCTGGGTGTCAGCAAAGTTCCATATGAACTCCCCGACGAAGAAACCAGCCTGGCGCAGCTTGTCGAATGCCTTGAAGTACTCCGACATCAGCGCCACTTGGTATTCTTCCGACCAAAGGTGTTCCGGGAGCTGTGGAAAAATGTACCTACTAAGTAGAAAAATAATGAAATTTGTGATGAGATTTTTAAAAGAGTACCTTTCCGAGTTTCTTGCCTATAGAGGATTCTTCTCGGGGGAAAATCGCTAATTTGCGAATTAGCAAATTTATGTATGTACTCGTATGCATTTAAACTGGGAAAAGTCATTAGTTTAATAGACTATTGCCCAGTTGCAGAGATGTCCATTAAATTAAATGCTCGTTTAAATATCATACTGTCACTTTCCGTCTTGTTGACGTGAACAAGGACGGCATCACACTTTAATGAACGTGTCTGCAACTGAGTGCAAGCTGTATATAGGTATATTTTTTAAGTTGTTTTCTGTTTAGTGTTTCCTTAGTTGTTACTATTTACTAAGATTATTGCTTTGCCCAATAGGGGTTGAATATGGCTAACTAGAAAAAAAAGATTCCTTTATCATTATTCAGTCTGATACATTTATGCTTGTAAACTTACCGAATGCATTCCAGCAATCGTACCCGCTCCGTACTCAGTCACGGCGACGGGTTTATTGTTTTTCTTAAACCAGTTCTTGCCGTCATTTTCCATTTTCTCGGCCACTCGAAGGAGGGAACCAGTATCCGTGTACAAGCCAAAGTAGCGGTTGGTACATACGACGTCTAAGTGTTTAGCCTGCGTCAAGCAACAAGTAATGGAGTTAGTTTTCCAATTATATTGGGTGACTTTAAATTAGTTACTAAAAATGAAGGTCGTGACTACACTACACCGACTACACTGAACACACTACACTGAACACACTACACTGTGAAGGGCACTACACTACACAGAACAACTTTTCCCAACGAACATGGGTCGAAATATGAAAAAAAAAAATGACCTCTCTCCATAGAACTTAGCTGTGACTTTCCTTATCCAGCAATCAGCCGATTGCCTTAGTAAGGAAAGTCACAGCACTGTTTGGGAATTTTATATGGGTTCTTTTAGAAAAATTGTTCAGTTTAATGGGGAGAACAACCTATCACGTAGAACGTCAATGATGAACGTCACTTGAGCTCCTTGTTGCATGCCCGAATTCCATTACCCGAAGTACGCAGAAATTCCTCCACCCTAACCCTCTTATTCCGCGTCTTTCCGGGTAGACGAATAAACTCATAAGAACCTTGAGGGCGGCACAATCTGTAAAACAAATTACTAAAAAGTAATCTAAATAAAAAGAAATTGTACTAACGAGTTTATCTTCGTAGCACGATTGGGCGATGGCACTTGTCACAGGTCTAGACAGATCCATAGACTTAACATGCCGGACCACTTCCCTGAAAATAGAGCAATCCACAATGGGTCACAGGAAATAGCGTACGGGTGCGCACTGGCCGCATTTCCACTTCCATTTAAGCCATCATTAGTGATGGCTAACAGCAATTCTGCTATTTTAATGGCATTTCAGTTTTCAATGGCACAGAAATGACGATGGTAGCCATTTCATCCGGTCAGGGAGAAAGAACTAACGTTTAAAGCTACATTTTATGACCGCTGCCTTGACTATCAGCGCCGCCGCCAACTGTACTGTCTGTCTTAAATGCTATTCGAGGTTAGTCATCTCAGTTTTGTTCTGTAAGGTGAGTGATACACATGCTTAATCCGATTTTCCATATTTCCGTGACTGTTTAACTAACATTTATCAAGCTTTCATCAATAAATGGTCACCATCGTCATTCCACTGCCATCCAAGTCTTTATTTTTTTATTAGCCTGTGGTGTGGCCCGCTGATGGGCAAAGAAAGTCCCATTTGTTTTGCCAGATTGTCCACTTCTACTTGGGCCACTTCTACCAAGTTGTCAGGAGAGGTGAATGTTGCTTGGTGGTCTAATATGAAGTTTACTTACGCGAAATAAGCATCAGCCTCTTTCTTTTCGGATTGAGGCTCGTTGGCAATGGACCACATGACGACGCTGGGATGGTTTTTGTCTCTTCGGATCAATTCGGTCAATGCTTGCTTATGATTTGTAAGCAGTACGTCTGAGAAGTAACTGAAATGGAAATACGGAACAAGAGTTTGACTTAGTGATATCTATCAAAACAACTATTAAATAAATAGCAGGTGCCAAATAACTTTTTTTACGAAGGTTTAGGTGTTAGAACATTAAGAAAGTGACTTTGACATTTGAACACTTGTTATAACTTACTCGGTGTCAGTGCTTGGGCACTCATCAATAATCATCACGCCCTGTTCATCGGCCATTTGGTAGATTTCCTCAGCGTAAGGGTAGTGTGAGCTCCGGAATGCATTGGCACCAATCCATTTGATCAAGTTGAAATTTCTAACCCAAAGGGCTGGATCCCAACCTCTGCCGCGAATCTGAAAAACATTGAAAATTCTTTAATATCAAGAACACAAAAGTCGTTCATTTCTATTGCAGGAAAACTTACGTCAGAATCTTCGTGCATTGCAAACCCTCGGAGGTATATAGGTTTGTCGTTTAAGTAAATACTGGTGTTAGTCCATTTAACAGTTCTAATACCGATTTTTTCGCTGTACGTGTCTATGATTTCGCCTTTTTCTCCAAGTATTGAAGCCTGGAAATCGTAAAATGTGAAATTAATTAATAATATTTTAAAATTCTTATAAAATTAAAAAATATCTTCTTATTAGCAGGAGGTAAGATCTTTATTAATAGCAAAATAACGTAATTCGCAGAGGAATTGCTGATTGCACTGCAATACTATAGTTACATATTAGAGGGCGGTGAATACACAACAAAAAAGCGGTGATAGACCTGTTCAAATTCTGGTGGGGGCCTGTACCACTAAATTCGACTTTTCGGATTTATGTACGGATTATGTACGGAAAACATCGTGATGAAACCCGCTCGTCCAAGAAAATTACTTTTCGAAAGACGAGCGGTCCACCAACCCGCATTAGGCCAGCTTGGTGGACTGTGGCCTTTAGGCCATTAGGAGATTTATCCCTTTCGTGTTTCGATAGGAGGTCCGTGCCCCTCGGTGGGGACGTATATGGGCTGGTAAGAAGAAGAAGAATACACAACACTTCGTTAACGCAACTTTGACCACTGAGAAGAATAGACTTAATACAGAAAGAACAGCTCTAGACCAGTCATTGTGGCGTTCTTTCCGGGAGGCCTATGTTCATCAGTGAGCGTCTGATGGCTGAAAAAATATGATGATAAAGGTAAAACATAGACCTGCGGGGGCGGCATTTTTCAGTTTTTGCCCCGCCTCGAAATAATTCAAGATCTGGGGCTGATAGTATTAGTAAATATTATCATCTAGGTACATGAAAGTAATAAGGTTTTGTTGAATTACGAAAAACTCAAAAATTTTACCCATATTACCTACTGGCCGACGATTTTACCAGTTACTTAGGCTTAAAATGGGTTTACCTGTAACATGTTAAAGTCATCTTTACGTAATATTAATGTACGGGGACTTTTTACAGTCCTATGACTTTGTGCTTCCGCGATGTGTGCCGCCGCTTTAGAAATCGCAGCGACGACCCCCGCGTCAGAAAATGTCGTTGACCAATCCAGCTCGGCCATGTCGCAAGTATTATGAGGATCTTTGAGTTGGGGGCCGTTAATAGAGTTGTAGTTAAAGTGACAGGTTTTAGTATTTTGTTTTTATTGTTTTTAAAATTTTGAATTCGGTTATGAATAAATGAATTTTACCTTAAAAGTGTATAAGTATCCAGGTTCATGATGCATGAGGTGCGGCCACCAAAAGTTTGCGTTGTTGACCTTCATTTGTCCCGAGCAGGCTTGAGACGTTGCCACCCGCTCTTCGTTTTTGTCAAACAGTTCAATATTACACTGTTCTTTATCAGAAGTTGATCCTTTGTGCGTCACATTGTACTCTACAATACCTGGAATTGGAAATCGAATCTAATTAACAACTGTTTTCACGTATACGTGCACAGCCCCTTAATAACACTCTTAGTATAACCATGACGTTTTCAAAACCTTTTGTCACAAGGAAAGGAGAGCTAATTAAGTACCTACCTGTCATTCCTTGTATGTCAGTCTTAACGATGATGTCATCGATGTAGATCCTGGGAGTGGAGTACAAGAAGACCGTCCGATGGATGCCGGCGTAGTTGTAGAAATCAAAAGTGTATGACTGCTTAAGACGGGTCATGTTGTTTCTAAGTAATAAAAGGCTCGGGTTTAACAAAAGCAAGAAAGTAAAAGAAACAGAACAAGAACGGAACAAGTTGGCCAGTTGATTGTTTATAAGAACTTAGCCTATTAAATATTTTTCCCAATCAACTTCAAAAACTCTGTTGGTTTTATAAATAAACAAAGTATTAAAGTAAAATCAAATCATTAGTTATGTCTTTCATGTCCCGTAGAGCTCAGTAGAGTTCATTGTTTGGAATCGATCTTTGAGGGGCAGGGAACTTGAATAGGTGACCAAAGTGGTGACAATGTGTTTTCTACAAAATTTATTTCTGGGCTTATATAACCCGAAACTGTTTAAACTTTTGTGTGATTCTTGCACACCCTTGTATGTAGGATTTGTATTGCACGCGCCATAAACAACGCGCGAACGGGTTAAAGTTCGAGTGAATAGGCATCTGCTGGGTGAGCTTGCTACATCCTCGACCACATCTTCGCCCCTGAGCTAGACTGTGGTAAAGAGCGAACCCACTCGTTATAAAAATAAAAAAAAAATCTCGAGCGTTTCCATGCTAACACGTTAGCAGTCGGTCCCGATTGATGTCGATTGACTACATTCATTAAACTAAGTCAGAGGCCAATTGGTGGTTTGGAAACTCTGACACCAAGGTTAGTCAAGCTTGCCATTTGATTATACCTAGATGAAAAGTAAGAACTTTAAACTACTCACCCATAATGGATCTTGTACACGGAGCCTTGTGGAATGGTATCCTTCTGGAGCCTATTGTCAAGTGCCACCGTGAGAAGGTTGCTTTTGTCTGTGTTGATGACGTCGTTGACCTCCACCTCGAAGGGCAGGTGTCCTATCTCGTGAGACATAACTTTCTTGCCATTGACCCACTGGAAATGTAATCAGTTAAAGTTTCCCATAGAGTTCCAACACTTTTCTTCCTTTACTAGCTTTCCGTCCGCGATTCCGTTCGCGTGAAAAAGTAGCCTATCTTACACTCCAGCATTTCAAAGATACTGTATAAAAAAATCACATCCATTCTTTGCTATATTTATTTTGACATAAAGAAAGGGACAAATACAATTTCACATTTACAATTACAAAATTAGAAAGGAAGGATAAAAAGTTAGGAAGTTAGGATTCAAGTGCAATCTAAGTATCTACACACAGCAGCAAATGGGTAGCCTGACATGCTGCTGTCAGTACAATATAGGGTAAAACCGTGATAGATGCCACGCTTGTAATTACTCTAGAGGTAGTTTCGCGAATCAACCGCGTGCTATTTCGTTTATCTATCGAAATACTTTCCAACTACTACTAAGTGTCTCATGTCTCTTTGAGATTGCATGGGAAGGCAAGTTCAAATTCAAAATATCTTTATTTTATAGAAGATTTAAGATGTTACTTAAAAGAAGTCGAAATTACATTAAATACATACAAACATAAATTACAGGATTTAAATACATACATACACATTCGTTCTTTTGACCCTGCTGACTCTAAGCCTACTCGCAAAGGTGCAGTCTTCCCTAGAGAAGAATAGGCAAGAAACTTGAGGGTGCTCTTTTTAATCGCATTACAAAGGTGCGATCAAAGTTGTTTCTCAACGTGGCGTCTATCCTAAACGTAATTTATATGGATTAGGCAACTATCCCACATATGGGTTAGATGGCCCAAAAAGTAGAGGTCCGCAAAATCGCTAATACCCTGTAAATATCAAAGATAATATTTTTTACTTTTCATAAATCTGTAGACCAAAAACAATAGTAGTTGCTAGTCTTACAAATAAAATGTTTTGATTTTTGTACTGGGAGATATAAAATGATTTCAAAAAGTGTCCCAATATTTATAGATATACAATTTTGCATGCGTACATAAAATAAACTATACGGCCCGTGTTACAGAAGGAGACTCAAATCTTGATCTATACTTAAGTATCGATTGTCTTTATCTCTCACTATCAAAATGACATAGATGACTGCTACTCAAGTATAGATGAGAGTCTGAGTCGCGTTCTGTAATACCACGTAATACGGACCTACATGTCTCGTAGAAGGAACAACTTACCACTTGTACGGCATAGTGCGCACTGCTGAACCGCAGCCAAATCCTTTGCTCATCGCGGACCCAGCTGCGAGGGACGTGGAACCGCCGGTCGTACCAAACCAGACCGGCATGGTCGCGGAGACTCGCGTCTTCTCCAATATCGTTGAACGACGATGGAACAGGCATTGGGATTATTGGGCCAGTCTGTATTTTAAGTGACTTTGAATCAGTTAGCGAAACTTTAAGATGTCAATTTCCACAAAAAATGAGGCATCTATTATGTAAGTCTACGACCGATATTTCGGAACTCCGGATTTCAGGGCATAGACCTTGACAGCACTGTGTCATGATGGCATTATCCTTCACTATACAGGTGACAGTGGCATATATAGTTTTGTCGAACGCCCCCAATAAGTTTCGGTCGTAGCATGGGGTCATAATATTTGGGGTGCCTCAAAATCGTCAACCTCACCTGCTAGCGATGTACCCTACTGATCAAATGACGAGGCTCTGTCGTATTTCAACTCTTAAAGGGTTTCTTTACTTGGCATTGCCGACTTCGCCATTCTACATTTCAATTTCCATTAATTAAAATATTCTTACATAGGTACTGTTCGAAAAATTAAATTTACATGTCAGTTTTAGACTTGTGTGGTGACAGTCAAAAAAAATTTACACTTTAGTATTAACGAATAAATAACTGATTGAGGAAGTAAATATGAGTTTTAATTGTAGATAGAAATCCAAAATACAAACAAAGCTAAAACAAGACAGACGTCACAACAATTACATTAATACACGTCATAGACTATCTTGCAAAGGAGATGAGTAGCCTCATTTCTTCACATCCCGTCTCGTTTTTATCTTGGCTATGTTAAGCCTATAAGACTACTTAATTCTTTAAGCCTTGGCTTAAACAGCGGCTTAGTCAAGAAGTCAGCAAGTTGCTTTTCAGCTTCCACCTTTAAGACCTTTAGATCTTCTGTAAGCACACATTCACGCACGAAGAAATGCCGGATCTGAATGTGCTTTGTCCTCTGATGCCTTTCGTATGGTGGGTCGTGAGCTAAACTTATGGCAGATTCATTATCAAGATGAAGTTCTGTATGGACATATCCGGTCACAATAAACTGTAGAATCTTCTTTAGCCATATGACCTCTCTGGCCGTTTCACTGGCAGCTACAATTTCAGCCTCCGTGGAAGAAATCGCGACTGTCTTCTGTCTTTTACTTTGCCAGGCGATTGCTCCTCTTGAATATAGGCAGACCATTCCGGAAGTGGATCGTCCTGTAGTAAGATCTCCTCCATGATCTGCGTCACTATAGCTTTGTAGGCATTTTGTCGCAGTGGAATTTTTATATGTAATCCCATAATTAATAGTGCCCTTGATGTAGCGTAAGACCCTCTTCACTCTCGCCACATCCTCAGGTTTGGGATTGTCTAATGTTCTTGAGACAACACTAACAGAATACGCTATGTCAGGTCTTGTCCCAACAGCTAAATAAGAAAGTGCACCAACCACTTGTCTGTATGGGAATGGAGCTGCTTCTTTCTCATTCTCTTGTAGGATAGCATCTTTGACTATCGGCGTCACAGCAGCCTTACAGTTCTGCATATTAAACCTCTCTAGTAGACGCTTGGAATAACATTTCTGATCAATTTTTATTGACCCATCAGTCTTTCTGTCAATTTCAATTCCCAAAAAGTATGAGGCAGATTTCGTCGTGATCTTGAATCGATGTCTCAGTTCACACAAAAATCTCTCAGTCTCTTTCGGGTTCGCAGAGGCGATCAACCCGTCATCAACATATAACGCCAGAATCAGCTTCTTATCTTTACTGTCTTTGTTTCTTATGAAGAGACAAGGATCACTCTCGCATTGTTCGAATCCTATCTTTAGGATATACTCGGTAATGCAATGGTTCCAGCAGCGAGGTGCTTGTTTCAAGCCATAAAGACTCTTCTTGAGTTTGCATACCTTGCCTGAAGCATCAGTATATCCCTCAGGGGGTTTCATGTAAATTTCCTCATTTAAGTTTCCGTAAAGGAACGCGGTCGAAACATCGAATTGAGACAGTGTTAAATTCTCTTGTGCAGCGACACTCAAAACAGCTCTTATTGTGCTCGTCTTTGCCACAGGACTAAATGTCTCATAGTAATCCAGCCCTTTCTTCTGTGAGTAACCTTTTATCACCAAACGAGCTTTATATTTATCAACCGTACCATCAGGATTGGTTTTAATCTTAAAGATCCACTTGCATGGTATTGCTTTTCTCCCCTTGGGTAGATCCACCATATCCCAAGTTTGGTTTTCTTTAAGAGAGTTAATTTCGCTTTCCATTGCTTTGCGCCATTTGTTTGCTTCAATACTTTCAATCGCTTGCTTATATGTGGTCGGCTCTGACATAGGTTCTTCAGATTTGGACAGTGTATGACAGACGTTGCAGACAAAATCACGGTATCGGCTTGGAGGTCTCAGATTTTCACGATTCCGCAAAGTCATCCTACCCTCGTTCTCTATTTCAGCGATAGGGATTGGGGCATCATCATCTTCTGCATCCTCATAAACATTTTCATTTCCAATTTGATATCCTCGTGCTATGTCATCGTCTTCATCATTTACAGAGACGTCTTCATTTCTGATTCGTATCCCTTGTTCTGTTTCAGTGCTTTCATCATTGCCAACTTCTTCGTCACTGACTACTTCCTCTTCGCCATTAACTACTGATTCATTATCATTGACTGAAGCTTCTCCTTCCACAGCAAAGTCTTTGCTAGATCCATACTGGAATCCCAAAAACTCAAGGTTGAATTTACTGCTCTGGCTACAATTCTTTCGAGAATTTATCTGTCTTTTCTTATTCTCAGGCTCTACTTTGGTAGGCTTTGACTTGGTTACTCCCAAATCTTCTTCTTCTCTAAGTAAGGGATATTCTTCGAAGGTGACGTCACGTGATCGAATCAATTTGTGATGTTCCGCATCCCAAATGCGATAACCTTCATCGCTGTCATATCCGACTAAGATTCCCTTCTGAGCCTTTTTGTCCAATTTCTTCCGTTTCTCTTTTGGAAGGTGAGGATAGCAAGTAGTTCCCACTACACGTAAGTGCTTTATTCTTGGCTTCTTGCCATGCCATGATTCATATGGTGATTTCCCATCAGGTCCTGGTCCCGTTCTGTTAAGAATATACACTGACGTCAGAATCAGTTCAGCCCATAAGCCTTCTGGCATCTGTCCATGGGCGTACATCATGGCTCTTGCCATCTCAACAACAGTCCTGTTCTCTCGCTCAGTAGGATTCTGCTGTGGGGTGTAAGGCATCGTCAATCTCTGTACGATTCCTTCTTTTTGCAGTATGCTTCGAACTTTAGAATTGTCAAATTCACCTCCATTGTCGCTCAAAATCTCTTTCACTTTTATACCGGCTGCCTTAACTTCAGCTAGCATCAGTGATAGCTTTTGATGAACTTCCGACTTCTCTCGCATCACATATACCCAACGGTAACCGGTATGGACATCTTTGAATAGCACGAAGTATCTATTCTTTGCATAAGAATACGGGAAAGGTCCACAAACATCTGTACAGATTAACTCTCCAGGTCGGGTTGCCTTCTCTCTGGTACCAAATTTCAATCGATGAGATTTTCCATAAATACAACCTTCGCAAAGTTCCTTTTTCAATTCTGTTTTAATGTTCATTTCATTTTCGAGCAACTTCTTTATATGTGCTTTATTCTGATGACCAAAACGTTCATGGTATAGTTGTAAAAGGTTCTGGGTTGTCAATTGGTTTACTTCTGCAGGCTTCATGCATCGCATCTCTAGTCTATAAAGATCTCCGTGCAACGCCCTTTTACCAATGAGACGCTTTTCGCCATTTACTCTAAATATGCATGTCGTTGGAGTAGATTCGAACGTACTGTTTTCGTTTGCGTCATGCGCCGCAAGGACTGAAAAAAGATTCTTGCTTATGGTGGGTACGTACCATACATTCTTAAGCATAACATTATGTACTTCACCATCTACTTGTGCCTGTGCTTGAATGGTGCCAATCCCAATTGCTTGGATTTCTGTACCATTTGCCCCTCGTACTGTGTGCTTGCTCTTAAAATGGCTAAACTCCACAAAAAGATCATCTCTATTTGTTACATGGCTGGTTGCTCCATTATCCACGTAAAAATTTATTGTATCTTTAGCTTCATTACCCGTTATGGAAAAGATAGCCATGTTGACATTTTTAGTGTCCTTTTCTGACTTCTTCGGCCTTCCATCACTTATCCATTTCTCACATTGTCTTACAAAGTGACCGAGTTTTCCACAGTATTTGCACTTCTTCCTATCTTTTCTTGTCTTTTCCTTGCTTTCGTCTTTACTCACAGCTTTAACTTCCTTCTTTCCTGTCTTTACCCATAATGCTTCGGCACTGCTGCTGCCTTCACCGTTTTCCTCTTTTCCTTTCGCAAGAATTTGTTCATGGGAGCATAGCTGTACAGTCAGGTTATCGACAGTGCGCTCATTCTTCGTCATCAATAGCCAGCTTGATTCAAACGTCATGTATTCCGGCGGTAGCGTGTCAAGAATTTTGTAAATTAATAGTATATCTGGCAGATCCTTTTCCAGGTCCAGAGCTCTATGTAATTCGTGCCATAAACTCTTGAGCGTCGAAATATGAGTTGCCATATCATGCGTAGCATCTCTCTTGTATGAGAAGAAAGTTTTACACATTTCGTACCTTTTATCTACGTTGCAGCCTTCGTAAAGTCTGTGTAGCTCATCCCACATATCCTTGGAGTAAGTAAAACGCATCATTTTCTCTAGTATGTCATCTGGTAAATTTGACGTCAACAGGACGGAAATTATGCTGTCAATTTTGTCGTAGTCTTGAACTTCTTTCAAGTACTTGGTCTTTTCTTCTGCTGTGGCATCAGGTAATAATGTTGGCCTTGGTGTTCTTCCTTCCAACACATCTTTTGCCCCAGGTAGCCCTTTAAGCACCATAAAAACTCTAAACTTCCACGTTTTAAACTTTTTGGCATCTAAGTCCCCTATTTGAATCTTGGAAACGTCCGCAATTGATTTATCCATCTTTTTTACAGACTTCGTTCCTATTAACGAATAAATAACTGATTGAGGAAGTAAATATGAGTTTTAATTGTAGATAGAAATCCAAAATACAAACAAAGCTAAAACAAGACAGACGTCACAACAATTACATTAATACACGTCATAGACTATCTTGCAAAGGAGATGAGTAGCCTCATTTCTTCACATTTAGAAGGTACTGAAATACCCACCTTTTTAAGGTCTTGTTTGAACCATCCGTTTTTGAATCCAAAGTCTGGATCTGGAGATTTTCTAAAGTTCCATACACCATCTAGAGTTCTGAGATCTCTGGTGGTTGTAGCTTGAGGATATAAGCCTCCTCCTTGATTAGATCCCTTTTCTTGGAATTGGTTGATCTCATTAGCAGTAGCCGCTCCAGGGAAGACCGGGCTTATTACGGACAGTAGGATTACCAAGGAAATTAACGATGTATTTTGTTTCATTTTCTGAATATAACAAATATTTGATGAATAAAATTTGTAGAAAGTCTGAAGTAAAACCTGGTTTTCCTAAAAAACATAAGTATTTTTCCGCCCACGACTTTGTTAATAAAATCTTTGAAGATAAAATAAAGAAAAATTAAGGTCTAGGTATTGTAACCTTCGGCCGCGTGGAATATTTGAGTAAGAGTTTGTGTTCATAAAAAGACTCATGAACACAAGCTTTTACTCAAACATTTCACGGGTCATAAGATTAAAGTAGAACTTAATTTTTTTAAATGTGTTGTCCACCATTTTGATGAAATATGATGGATGGACAGATTGATAGACCCTAGATGAATAGCGGAAAGATACATATTTTCCCTCATTGGGTACTTACTTACTTACCTTTAGTATACCTTGCCTCAGGATATACTGCATGACAACTAAATCAATAAATAAATCCTAGCTCTACAACCACTTTCTTTCAATGTCGAACTGCTTATAATATGTCGTGATAAAAAGTTATCTTAACATATAAGTACGTATAAATTTAATTATTATGTGCGTAGGTACACATAGTTGTACGTATTTGTACGGCATGCTTAATATGCAGGCCTACTTTTAATTTACTACGAGTACTTATATGCGTATTAATTTATTGACTTCTTTATACTTATTAACCGGTTTCATTTTATTTTATTTTATTATAAGATGGGTTAACTCTTCATTTTGTATATTCACTTCGGTTCCCTGGAAGAAGTCGCTGTTTAGAGCTAAGGTAGCCTTGTGCACTCATGCCCCAAGTTGAAGGGCCAAGTTCATTCTAATTTGAATCATTTTGTTCTCAGACAAGAAACTTGACTAGATACTTAATTGAAGGAACAGACTGTACAATTTAAGTACAGTACTTCTTTGTGATTTTGAAACTAACTTTGTTAATTTTAATTTATTACTATTGTTAATTGCTATCGACATAGGGAGAAAGAAAGAAAACATTAATTCGTGGCACTTTTGCAACATCTTTTACATTGTTGCCAGTTTCCATATGAAATTAATTACCTTTTACAATAATAATTAACGGGTAACCGCAGTCGTAGACGAAAAGTAAGTTAACTTTTCACATATTCCCAGCAGCTCTAGCACGATAAACGACAAACTCGCGCTCGGCTCTCGCTGAAACTTCACTTTGATTGCGCGAGGGTCCCGCGCAAAGGCTAGCTCTCCCTAGGCGTTGTCAATGTTGACATTTTGACATAGGACCGCGGTGTTGTCGCGGCGCTGTCACTATCGTACTCGGCCTGCTGGCATCTTGCATTATTGCGTTTTAGCCCGTACCGCATCTGTTTCTCTCTTACCATCTCTAACGTAGATTGGAAGAGATCGCTTCAGGGGTAAGCCCTCCTTTGCAAATAGCTGTGTTTTTTCTATTAGTCTGTAAGATTTTCCAATAAAGATTTTACATATACATATTTGCCGTATAATATGGGTTAAATGCCACTTAAGATAAGATTTTAAACGTTTAAGTTAACGAGCACAAATAATATGCGACAGTCGTAAATAAGAAAATATGTAGTATCGCGGGGAATGCCACATAAATATATTTGAAAAATATCAAGGCTACCAATAAAAAAAAAACAGTACAGACTGTAGCTAAGTGGTTATAGATAACAAATTACCGATTCACAGATTTTTTCTTTAAGAAGGCAGGCTTAACTTCAATGGGAAGTAACTCGTTGGTTTTAATTTACCTGTGAATTGTTAAATATAAGGCTTAGAATAAGGAAGAATAAGGCCGTATGTGTTTGTTTTTAGCTTTATTTTTATCATAGCATAAATGGACCTACGTTTTCAGTTTGTTAGTTTCAGAGTTTCTGATAAAAATATTGACAAATCGACGGATGAAACTATTGAAGAAAATGAACCTATAAGGTTACTTTTGAGGTACTGGACCATAGAAATATTAATAGTAACCTTATCCAGTTACTTTGTTCTGAGAACCCAATGTAATAAATATACATTAGCAAATTGAAATATTTAATTTAATAATAATTCTACTTTTAGGGACAAGTGCTGCATGTAAAATATAACTGTAGCATTTTATTAACCTAATATAGAGCTCACTGATTAGGTACTAAACCTCTCAAAGAACAAGTGGAATAAACAAAATAAGTAAAACGTATTTAAATTCTTTAATTTTTACTAATAAAATGATACCTAGTAAATGATATCAATACTATTTACAAACTTAACTTTAAATTTTATCTTAATGTAAATTACGATACATCGTGTAATTTTCAAACTTATTAAGCTTAAAATAATTTAATTAAAAGCTCTGTACAACATTTTAGGGCAGTATTGAACATTTGCATGTAATTAACTAAATAATACTCTATACAAAACATACAAAATAATTTTCGCCACTACTGCCCAATAAAAAAAGTAAAAAAAAAACAGAATACTACTAATAAAATATGTAATTCGGTTTTCATGTTGTTTAAAAATTGTACTTCATATTTTTTGTTTAAGGGACGGATAACAGCAAAGTATTTTTTTAGAAAATGGCTGTTTGTTGTTCGTCACAAGATACATTGTATTATACTTTACAATACTTATGCATATTCCATGTATATGCATTAATATCTACAGATATTATGGTTCGTATGCATCAAAATAAACTCTTATGACGATTAGGTGAGATTTGGTATTGTAATCATGGCATTTTATTTATCACCTAACTATAATGAATAATACGTTTCCCTTAATATTTATTCATGACATAATTATGGTACATAGGCGGTGGTATTATAACATTTATAAGGTTAAAAAGGAAGGAATACATTAATAAATTGAAAATTAATATTAACTTAGGATATCAATCCCGTTATAAGTCCACTTTTACTTTTTATTATTTTTAATTGTTGATATGTAGGTAATTTTAGTTACTGAAAATAACTATATAAACATAATTAAACATACAGAAGTGAAGTTCAAATGCTTGTCAGAGTCACATAGTTATTAAAAGTTAATATTTTTGTGGTTGTACTTTCATCGCTGTATAATAGCTGCGATTTTAATTAATTACTACGTTAAGCTTTGATACTTGGCCTATTAAATCCGGGAATTAAGTATCTAACAGCATTTATGAAGATATCACGAATAGCTGTAGATACACTGCTTTGGTATAACCTTGCGGCATTTAATAATGGGTATTGGTTACAGTATCGTCTACAATTCTTCGTGGTAGAGAGGTTTATTGTCGCTGACGTAGTAGGCGGGTGCTGGTGGGTTGGAGCCGGTGTCGGCGGCAGCCAGGGCGAGGTACCGCGCCCGCAAGTGGTGAGCTGATGCCTTCGGCTGCCGATCCCTTGAAAAGATGCCTTTCTTGTTGCCCCCCACCCGGTTTATATCTGTAAAATCGTAGACATTTGGATTTTGGCTGACATAGATTATTTGCTACGAAATAGTAGTCTTGTTATACATATAAATATAAGAAATAGAAGAATATATATTCTGTGGCAAAAGCTGTATCTTCCTTTCTCGTAAAATAAATAACAAGATCAGATCAGATAGCATGTCAAAAGGGTCATGAAATCAAGTCTTGCTTTTGATGATTTTAAACAAGAAGTCAGGAATAATTGTGTTATCATCATCATTGGCTTTGGCAGTCTGCAGAGATATTCTTTGGTAATGTTGGTAGCTAAAAAGTCTCATCCGGAAACGATAAAAACTAGGAAATGTTTTACTTAAAAATACAAACTTTGAGCAGTCTTGAAGTCTGCAAAGTTCCAGATGAACTCTCCGTTGAAGAAGCCAGACTGACGCAGCTTGTCGAATGCCTTGAAGTGCTCAGACATCAGCGCCACTTGGTATTCTTCTGACCATACAAATTCTGGGAGCTGGGAAATTTACAAGCATACCATCATTACAAGCACTAATATTATAAATGCGAAAAAATGTGAGAATGGATGGATTTATAGATGGATGTTTGTTATTCCTTCATGTAAAAGCTAATGGACGGATGGTGATGAATAATAAATAGGTTACATTATTTTCCCAAATTCTCACGGAAACGAAGTCCTAGGGCGAAACTTATTTTTTAAATATAAATTTGATAAATAAGAGTAAATTTTTCATCCACTGCGATTGTCCGCACTTGTTTGAATTTGATTCAGGCAACTGCAAGTATTTAGAAAATAATTGCATTAATTTTTGTCTTCCGTTACGATTTTTCGTACCTAGTTATACATGTTATATTGACTTAGTTAATAAGTACCCGCTCCAGATATATACAGACCACAACAAAACCCAGTTAGAGGTGAAATTCTGTTGAATTTAGAGTTTCACGTCATTTGTTAGTTAATAGACTTACCGAATGCATTCCAGCAATAGTATCAGCTCCATACTCCGTCATAACAACAGGCTTGTTGTGACTTCTAAACCAGGCCGTGGCCTCTTCTTCTACATCCCTGGCTATGTTGATGAGGGACCCGGTCGCATGGTACCAGCCATTGTAGCGATTGAAGCTAATCACGTCTAAGTGTTGACCCTGAGTCAATCGTCAAAGAGGGCTACAGTTTTCTGCCATTCGTATATACCCCATTCGTCTTGGAATCTAAGCTGCAATCCTTCTGTGATCTGATCACTGAGTAAATGGATGTCAGAAAACTCCTTGTAGGCAAAAAAAAATATTTTCACTGACTTGACAGTATAGCAAATATTTTTTATTTACTCTGCTTGATTGATTATATTCGTCAGCAGTTAGTCGTGATGCACCAGCAGTAGATACTTCTTCCTCGTTCCCTCACTAAAGATCAGCTCTGCCACTCACAATTTGTTTCAACGAAATGCAACAAAGACCAGAGACCTACTTATACACAGAGAAACGACGGAAGCCTATTCAACATTTTAACTGTTTAGCTTTAGATGCATCGACACATACTCGATCGTTGTCGTCGATAATTTTTTTTCTTCGTAATATACAAAATAAGATTCGTATGATTGAAATAAGAAATCAAACTTCTACCTCGTTGATCTTTAAGAGCCTACTTACCTTTGTTAATGTACCTTACGTCAGCGGTGAGTTTTTCAAGTGGGCAATGTTGATACTCTCGTTTCTTTTCAAGTAACACTAAAGATTGAAGCTCGATAAAAATACGGAAAAACTTGTCAAAAGGAACAACAAAACAATTCTGAAGAAGATGGAAGAAAGAAGCGTAAAGAAACACCTTTTGAAAAACCCACATTAACTACTTATCTATTGATTATAAATCCCAACAACCAAAGCAGTTATCATCAAAATATAATAAAGATACCACCAATAAACACCACTTATAAACAAGTCTTACTAAATGTAGTCCAGTCACAGTATCAGCTCCGTACTCCGACATTAGTATGGGCTTGTTGAATCGGTTGTAGAATGCCAGAGCTTCGTTGAAGACGTTGGTCGCTATGTTGGTCAGCGAGCCTGTATCTATATACCATCCGTTGTATCGGTTGAAGCTTATCACGTCTAAGTGCTGACCCTGAGAGTTTTAATATTGATTACTATAAGGAAGTAGATAAATAAATAACGTTTTTGATCAAAGGAGCTTTGTGACATGTGATGAGCAATAATCATTTCAATCAATGAGTTTAAGTTGTGTGCTCTAGAATTAAATAGGCAGAAAGATAAGTTTAGTTCAGTTTCCAAGATTTAATGGTTACAAATAATAAATATTTCTGCAAGTCTCTGAAATGGTTCTGAAAGTTTTTTATCAATATTTAAATAACTATTCGGTATTTTCTTAATACCATTTTATATTGAATAACTATTCGGTATTTTTAAAACAAAGTTATACTTACAGATTTATCAGTATTGTAACCCTGTGCGATAGCTATTGTTACAGGTCTGGAGAGATCCATAGATTTCACGTGTCGCACCACCTCCCTAAAAACGAAATAATACATATATATCAGACCCTCGAGATTTCATGACATTTAATACATTTTATTTGAATTCTAAAAGTAGAAAAATACTGAAGATACCTGAAGTAAGATAAATATACAGATTCAAGTTTTTCTTGGTAAGTTTTCCTCCCATCTTTAACTTAGCGACTAATGTTTGTTTAGACTTGGAATTTTCGATACAAACTTACTCACTGGTGCTCATTTAGTTTAGGTGTCACACAATAATTAATAATATGAGGTTCACTTACGCGAAATAAGCATCAGCCTCTCTCTTTTGGGACCGAGGCTCGTTGGCAATGGACCACATGATAACACTGGGATGGTTCTTGTCCCTTCGGATCAACTCCGTCAAAGATTGCTTATGTTTTGTGAGCAGTGGATTCGTGAAGATACTGAAAAGAAATGATAGTTCACATAGGAATGATGGAAAATAAATATGAAAAAGGATTGGGCTTTTGGTTATCAGCGTTTACATCAAAGGTTGCATAGGTGAAGCATGGAAATGTTTTGAAAATTTGCGTTGTATTTCAATCATTATCTAAAACGACAATAGAGAGGAATTTGTACATCATCCAGGTTTACGCTACGTTATTGAAAGGTTTCCCTCAATACTTACTCAGTATCAACACTGGGACACTCATCAATGATCATGATGCCCTGTTCATCAGCCATTTGGTAGATTTCCTCAGCGTATGGGTAGTGCGATGTACGGAATGAATTAGCACCGACCCATTTGATTAAGTTGAAATTTTTCACCCAAAGGACTGGATCCCAACCTTTACCACGGAGCTGGAATATCATGCAAAGATGCATTAATATTTAAAACAGTTATTAATGAATTTACAGTTCTAAATTGTGTGACTTTAAATTAGTAAAATATTAGGGACGTGAATCAGTTCACAAAACTGGCCCCCTTTTTTTTTGAAAAAAAAAAGGGTGATTTGCCTATTTTTTTACAAAAAAATTTGATTTTCTGATCAGCTGATTTGCATTTGTATAAAAAGTGTTTTTTAAAGTTTCACTAACTAATTTAAAGGAATACTTACATCGAAAGGAATACTTACATCAGAGTCCTCATGCATTCCAAACCCTCGGAGGTAGATAGGTCTATCGTTAAGATAAATAGTGGTATTCGTCCATGTAATAGTTCTAATGCCGATTTTTTGACTGTACGTGTCTATGACTTGACCTTCAGCTCCAAGTACTGAAGCCTGAAATAAAATTCCACAAAAAAAATCAAATAACAAAATTTTTAATCGTCTTTAAGATTCCACTGTTGGACAAGGATTTACATTCCTTCCAGTTTTGTGCAAGGAGCAGCCAAATCTTTTACCTCTAAGCAACGATTCAATTAAATCTAAAATGTCAAAATATCTCTGGGTGGGATAATCAGATTAAGACTTTATTAAAGATTTAGGAAGAGATTTAGATGAATCTAATTGTAGCTTATGGCAAATGGGTTGACGTAGTTAGTCAGTTTAATGTCCAGGATTCCATGGTATATATTGAAAACAATTGACTGATACAAGTCGTCATCAGCCCATATACGTCCCCACCGAGAGGCACGGGCCTCCCTTCAAAACACGAAGGGGTTTTAGGCCATAGTCCACGCTGGCTCAATGCGGGTTGGTGGGTTGGCGATACAAGTAGAGCACTACAAATGGCTCTGATCTATAATTGCTTCCAAATCCACAATTTTAATTCATCAAATCACCTTGAAAGTGTATAAGTAACCAGGATCGCTGTGCATAAGGTGTGGCCACCAAAAGTTGGCGTTGTTGATCTCCAGAAGACCCGCGCAGAGTTGTAGCGCCACTACTTGTGTCTCTTCCTTGTCAAACAGCTGAATAAGACATTGCTCACTTCCTGTAGTTGGTCCTTTGTAAGTCACATTGTATACTACGAATCCTGGAATTCGAAATGAAATCTAATTGAAAAATTTATTGTTTGGATAACATTGACAAAGTGTCTTTTCAACTATTTAAGATAACATAGTATCATTAAAGTTCCTTAATTCTGACTTGGATTTTGTTATATTGGATTTGACTGAATGGTTGAGTAGGCATAAGTAGTCTAGTTGGATAAGTTCTGTTTTAATAAAAATGTCTTGTATGTATTTGTTAAATCTTTCGCAGTTAACATTACATAACTGAATAATACACACATCAACACGGTCTAGGGATATTGCACGATTTTTCGTACAAAAGAGGTCTATTTGAGAAGCTACAAAAGCATACTCGAGATACATGGAGCGCTTTAATTTTCAGACGAGCAATTGCTAAACCTGAATTTTTAATTCTAATCAATAAATTTTGTTTTACTTAAATTTGTAAAAACGTGATGAAAATGAAAAAAAAAAATCTATTTTCATACAAAAAGCAGGCAAAAAGTGCATTTTTGTTTTCGTTTCCGTCACGTTTTCACAAATTTCAAGTAAAACAAAATTTATTGACTTGAATTGAAAATTCAGGTTTAGAACTTGCTCGTCTGAAAATTATAGCCCTCCTGTATCTCGAGTATGCTTTTATAGCTTCTCAAACAGACCTCTTTTGTATGAAAAATCGTGCAATAACTCTAGAACGTGTTAATGTGAGTATATTATTGTTCACTTCCTTGAAGAAATTTACACTTTAGAGAACTAACTAGCTACCTGTGAATCCTTGAATGTCAGTGTTGACGATGACGTCATCGATGTAGATCCTGGGAGTGGAGTACAAGAAGACCGTCCGATGGATGCCGGCGTAGTTGAAGAAATCGAAAGTGTAGCTTTGCTCTAGCCGAGTTCTGTTGGTTCTGAGAAATCATATTTAAAAGGATTTTAGAAGGCTTTCGCAAATCTATTAGAATACTAAATGACTTATGGCTACAAAAGACTACCTTAGGTAGTTAAATGGCAATTGCCACGTCTACCTAACTTTATAGTAAGTATCTCGCTATATTGTTAGGGTTCCGTAGTAATCTACGAACCCTTATAGTTTCGCCATGTCCGTCTGTCCGTCTGTCCGCGGGTTTCCTAAGAAACCCTTGATACTACAGAGCTGAAACTTGGCATGATTATACATATGAATCACGCCGACAGAACTGTAGAGTAAAATCTTAGAAAAAAATTTTTTTTCGGGTGTCTCCCATAGACGTGAAAGGGCGATGAATTTTTTTTTTCTCGTCAATATTTTTGAGTGGGATGTCATAGGATAGCATATTAAAAGATAGAAGGGGTTTACTAAGAACGTTTTTCGATTCAGCACTCCATTTGCGAAATATAAATTTTTAAAGTGAAAATTTTTGTCAAACACAAGTGTGTCCCCCCTCTACCTGCTAAACGGTTGTTTCTAAAAATGTGGAAAAATTCACGTTGGTAGAATATATAACGAAATTAAAAGGAAAACTATCACACATAACTTGGTCCTTCAAGTTTGCGAGTAATAGTCGACCAAGTGCCAAACACTGTTGGGATTAATAAGAATATATTTACTAATATAAGATCCTTGGTACTACAGAGCTAAAATTTGGCATGGTCATAGATATTGATTACGCCGACAGATCTAAAATATAAAATGTTGGAAAAAACATTTTTTCGGGTGTTTCCCATACACGTGAAAGGGCGATGGATTTTTTTTTCTCGCCGATACCATCGAATTGAATGTCATAGGATAGATTTTTAAAATATAGAAGGGGTTTACTAGGAACGTTTTTCGATTCAGCACTCCGTTTGAGAAAAAAATATTTTTAAATTGAAGTTTTTGTTAAAAACAAGTTTCCAGGGCCAGCTACCAGCTAAACGGTTGTTTCTAAAAATGTGGAAAAATTCACGGTTATAGAATATACAACGAAATTAAAAGAAAAACTATCACACATAAGTTGGCCCTTCAAGTTTGCGAGTAATAGTCGACCAAACGTTTTTGGGATTAATAAGAATATGTTTACAAGGTTGCACGCTAAAAGTGAGGGGAGGTCGAAAGCCAAACTGTAACATATTGACATTTTAGGTGTCGTTAAATAGTTTTTTGGGGGTGTTAATTACGAAAATGACATCAAAATTATTTTAACAGAAGGTTGATATTATTTCTAACAGTAATATTGCCGTAAAAAAAACTTTTAAAAAACTAAAAAAAATTCGCTTACATTCGGTTGTATTTAGACCAAAACAAAAATTATTTCCAAAATTACAAACTCTTTAATAATACATTTGTTTTTAGGGTTCCGTAGTAATCTACGAACCCTTATAGTTTCGCCATGTCCGTCTGTCCGCAGGTTTCCTAAGAAACCCTTGGTAGCACAGAGCTGAAATTTGGCATGGTCATACATATAAATTACGCCGACAGAACTGTAGATTATTTTTTTCGGGTGTCTCCCATAGATGTGAAAGGGTGATGAATTTTTTTTTCTCGCCAATATCATAAAATGGGGTGTCATAGGACAGCTTTTTAAAAGACAGAAGGAGTTTTTTCAAACGTTTTTCGATTCAGCACTCCGTTTGCGAAACATAAATTTTTAAAGTAAAAATTTTTGTCAAACACAAGTGTCTACCTCTCTACCAGCTAAACGGTTGTTTCTAAAAATGTAAAACAATTCACGGTGGTAGTATATACAACGAAATTAAAAGAAAAACTATCACACATAAGATGGCCCTTCAAGTTTGCGAGTAATAGTCGACCAAGTGCCAAACTTAGTTGGGATTCAGTGGCGTGCATTCCATACAAGCAGAAAAGCAGTGCCTACCCTAGGCTTTTCAAGGCAAAAAAAAATACAAAAATTAAATATTATAATGTACACCAACGATCACAGATCTTTGTGAAACGAATAAACGTTTTCCGAAATGACGCCATCTTCATTTCTCTAACCTTTAACTTTTCAAAACAGCGCCATCTAAACTTCTAACACTGAACTAGTAAGAGCCCTCGTAGGAGCGCGGATTTGCCTTTCTAATTATTCGTTAAAAGCACTCGTTTGAAATGCCTTTTTTGTTGAGGTTTTGTGTTGAAATGGGGGCTTCTGATTGGCTGTTTCGCCTCCCCCGCCAAATATTAACAAACTGACTGTATGGAGAAAAAAGCTCTGCCTATAAAGCGATTCTACCAAATTGAGAAGTGTCAATATTCGGTAAGTTTGAAATGGCTGTTATAGATTTTTAATTTTGCTGCCTTTTTGTCTTATTGGATGCATTCAGCTATATTGGTTTGTTTTTGTTTTGCAACTACGTAGGTACGAAAACTTTTGCAAATTATTGTTTTATCAGTTTATAGTGATTGTTAGATATTTGTTTAGAACAAAATGAGTGCAATAAGTTGTGAAAAGTGTGGTGATGATGTTTGTTTGCCTAAACTGCGTAATTTTTCAAGTTTACCTTTTCAAGAAAAAGTAAACATTACTTACCGTAACATCGTATTACTTTGGCCCAAAATTTTATTTCTTTTTCTTTTTCCGGAAATATTTTTGATCCTTTTAACTAAATGTTTATTTTAACGATGTCAGTGTATATTAAGGGGTATAATTAAAGACTGGGAATGGAAAAAGTCATCAAATTACAGTGATTTCGTGTATAATTTTTTTGACAAAGTTTGGGCTAAAGTTTGACTTCAGAGACGTTTTCTTTGGCCCACTGCCTATTTTGTACCTTAATCGCTTGTTTTAACGACCATGGATTAAAGTTATCACTTTCAAGTTTTTCTGTAGAAATAAAAGTACCATTTTACTTAGAAAAAAATCAACTTTTATTAAATTCTTTAACCCTCCGCATACCAGGTGGGGTCTAATAAACCCCAGGCGGTGAAAAATCGATATATTTTCAAAAATTTTCGTGCGCGGAATCTGAAGCTCTCAGTAGCTGGAGTTGCGACGTTCTTACACTGGCAAGTACCATTAGTTTAGTGGTGCGTGCGTTTTTTAGGGCTCTAGATGCGTTTTTGTTTAGAATTGTTGTTATTTGAACATATACAAAATGCAATTACGGCGAACTAAAGAACTCCTACCTCGAGATTGAAGTAAAAATTTAAAGATGTATCATCGTTGTTCAATTTTTTTAAATTTAGTCAGTTTAATTACAAAAATTGGTAATTATCAATTCTTAGGGTGATTTCAAGTCTAAATTAGTAGTCAGAAGATGGCTTTTTCGCTACCCTTTTTCAACAAACCATTTAATCTATTTCATTTTTTTTTTATATAGTGCTACTCAGGTTATGTTCAATTTCAAAAATATGCAATAATAATTCAGTACCCCTATTCCTATCTGATTACAGCGACCATTTTGTTAGGGTATGTCAGACCCCACCTTGTATGGCATGTTGCAAATTTTTACCTGGTATGCCGAGGGTTAAGAATTTTCAATATTAACAAATTGTGAAACATTTTTTACTTCCGTCAAAGTGCGAACTTCTTGGAAATCAACAAATCATCAATACAAAACGAGAAACATTATTAGGAACCATCTATTATGTAAACACTAACTTAATAACATCTAGAAAAATCAGTCTTAATTAAGTATAACTTTTATAGGAATCAACATACTACACTGCACAAAGGCAGTACTCTAATTAGTTTTATCGATTTCTGGCACAGAAAAGCAGCCTTTTTTTACAAATTTAGGTGGATTTATTTTCCTTAAAACTTCTTCCCAAGAATACAATTGTTCATCCTTTATTAGTGGCCATCGCCAGAATTTCACCCCTTTTTTCATTGCACCCACCAGAACACCCTCCTCATTTAAAGAAAGTAATTTTCCCGGATATATCTGGTTATTTCATTTGACGAGGACATGATCACCTACTTGGAGAATATCTTTCAGGTTTGACTTGTGTCTCAATTCTAAAATGGACACTATTGGAAGATCATCTTCACTTTTACCAGCATTTAAGCTTACATTTTCTGAGATATTTTCCAGGGCCAAAGTTAAACCAAAAGCCCGGCCAAAGTAATTCCTCCTCTTAAATTCAACATAGCTACTAAAATAACTATCTGATCCACACAATTTTACGAACCGCATAGTCCCGAACATATTCGACACACTACGTAATACAAGTGAGATGTCAAACTTACCTAAGTGTTTCAGTTCAGACAGAAGTTTGCACAGTAAAAATTTTAAGTAAAATTGACAGGTTCAAATCGAGATCCAAACGAACACTAAGCGCTTCGCTTTAGAAAATGAATCACTGTTTTACCGACAAAGCTTGATGCCATCTACCGGAAGCCGTAAGTACTTTTGCGCCATTTGCTATGAAAAAAAATGGCGCGTGATTAAAACTTTTTGATTGTCATGGGTCAAAGTTACCCCCTAGGGCCAAAGTAATACGATGTCACGGTATCGCAAAAGGCCGATACGTGGATTTGACGCAAAAAAAGGTACCGCAGTAAGACATTACTAAAATATACTATATTCATTATTGGTTCACGGGTTGTGTGCATACTAACCGCTTAAGTATTTTGTTTTCTATGCATTTTGTTTTCAAACTGTTATAAAAACGTATGGAACGGCGCAGGGTTATTTTGATTTGAATAACCTGAATACAGCGATTAAAAAGCATGAGCTTTCTGAAAAACATCTCAAAGCTAGGTACCTACATGCTAGGTACGTTGAAAGTTTTTTCGTTTGTCAAAAGTCGCATAGAAACGAGTTTGAGCGGTCAATTAAAACTAGACAAGTTCACTGCCTACCCTGCCTAAAATGTCTATGCACGCCACTGTTGGGATTAATAAGAATATATTTACTAATATTAGATCCTTAATAGTACAGAGCTAAAATTTGGCATGGTCATACATACCTATTGATTGTGGTGACAAATCCTAAAAAGAAAATGGTGGAAAAAAATTTTTTTCGTGTGTTTCCCATTAACGTGAATGGGCGATGGTTTTTTTTCTAGCCGATATCATCGAGTGCGTTATTATAGGATAGCTTTTTAAAAGATAGAAGGGGTTTACTACAAACGTTTTTCGATTCAGCAATCCGTTTAGGAAACATTAATTTTTATAACGAAAAAAAATTTGGAATAATTCACGAGGGTAGCATTTACGACGAAGTGTACCCTAATCCAAAATGGTTGACATACAAGGTTCCACGCTAAAAGTGAGGCGAGCCGAAAGCCAAGCTGTAACATATTGACATTTCAGGTGTCGTTTAATAGGTTTTTGTGGGTGCTAATTACGAAAACGACATTAAAAATATACACCTGCTTAGCTTGATATTATTATATTATTCCTTACAATAAAATTGTTGCAAAAAAAAAAAAAACTAAACACTTCCATTATGTTATATTTAGGCCAAACTTTTTAATACATTTGTTTTTGATAGTAAGTATAGTATTTGGGGATTTTAACATCAACTATGACAATATGCTTATAGAATTAAGAAGCCAGCTGCATATTTGAACCATGCTGCTACGGAACCCTACAATGCGCGTGGCCCGACACGCTCTTGGCCGGTTTTTTTTAACTTAGTGGAAGTAAAAATAAAAACTCGGGACTTTTTGAACGATCAGCTCTGTCTTTGTCTACATTATAAACATAATCACTAGGTATGCAAAGTTTTAGCTTTCTATGTTTAACCTCTTAACCTCGCCTACCCTATTTAAATGTACATTGATGGACTGATTGAGTAGCTCAGCAGAGCGGGTGTCGGTTGCTCGGTGGATGGTTGCTTTATTAACAACATCAGCTACGCGGACGACATGGTGCTGCTGGGCCCATCAATCAACTCCATTAGGATACTATTGTCCATTTGTGAAAAATATGCACTGGCCAACGGGCTCAATCACAATGTTAAAAAGGGCGAACTGCTGGTTTTCAAAGCTGGAACTAAAACTTACCCAGTTCCTCCTGTAACATTAAATGGTACAGTTTTACAGCAAGTTTCTAAATTTAAGTACTTGGGCCACTGGGTCACTGAGTGTTTGACGGGCGATGTTGATGTTGACAGGGAACGCAGAGCATTGTCGGTGCTATCCCGCAGGTTTGCACGCTGCTCACGTGATGTGAAAATCACACTTTTCAAAAGTTATTGCCAAACATTATACACGTGCAGCCTGTGGAGCAATTACACCAAAAAATCCTACAATGCTCTGCGTGCCCAGTACAATAATACTTTCAGGGGTCTGTTGGGGCTGCACTGGCGCTGCAGTGCGTCTGGGATGTTTGTGGACCACAGTACAGATGGCTTCCAGGCCATTCTGTGCAAACGAGTAGCCTCCCTGTGGTCTCGCATTAAGTGTAGTACTAACAGGCTCCTGAGGGTCATTGCGGACAGAGTGGACGGTCCAATACTGAAGCATTGGTCATCCCTACATGTGCTGAACAATGTTAATTTTAAATTCTACTAACATAGTTATAAGATTCTTGTTACTAATAAAATATGGACTTGTTGGTCTGAAATAAATATTTTCATTCATTCATTAAGTTATTGATGAGTCAATGAGTGAATCAATACTTTATCTACAAGACAAGCAACCATGGGAATAAACTGCTCAGCTCTGAAGTTATTTCGAAAATAAGAAAACTTGTAATGAGATTTTTAAAGGGGAGTTTCTTGGCTGTTCTTCTCGGGTGAAGACTGCAACTTTGCGAATAGGCGTAGAGTTAAAAGGACTAATGTAATTCACTAATTTAACTTATTTTAAGTAACATCCTAAATGTTCTTAAAATAAACCTGTTTGATTTGGACTCTCTGTTTTCGTGTCAGGTGCATTAAATAGGTATCCAAAGTTATACTATTCGTAACATTTCAACTAGATAATTACTTTTGTATAAGGCGAGTCGGGGACGCATGTCGGACTATGATAATAATAAAAATGCAATATATTGGTACCTAATTAAGTTTACTTGACTTTATCCATACACTGACAGTTCAATCTGAATCACTGACATCTTTGAAAAACATGTAGTTACAATAGAATGTAAGTACCTATTTGGAAATACCACGGCACACTTTATTTCCCGGAAGAAGAAGTTGTAAACAAAGTTTATTTTGTTATCAAATTCAGTACACGAATCATGCACGAATAGGTATGCGGTAAAGATGTTTCCACATGATACATTTTTGCAATTATTTTATCCACAATGCCCATTGTCCAATCCTTATCCGTCTTTAGCCACATATTAACTAATTATTCACACAATTTATTGTAGATGAAAAAAACAGTCTTAATCGCTGTGTGATACCTAGTTTACAAAATATAAATAATTTGACAAAGGAATTCGACTTATTAGTCTTTCTCAGGTTCAACATTTTCATGATTACTCATTTTTTGGTACTTTACTTTATATTGTAAACATGATAAAAATGTTAGAATATAAAACTACTGAAAAAAGGAGAAAACTAGATACCAAGGGTTCCATTCACAACCATCTCTATCGATTTTAAGAAAGATAGACAATTCAAAATTAGTTTGTCGTCATTTATACTAATTGACCTTTAAGTTCAGGCATACATAGACGGACGTACGAGTACACTGTGGAGTGAACTTAAGATGAGATTAAGGTAATTGATCTTAATACGGATGTGGATATTTTGAACGGTTTACGCACGCTCGCGCACATGCTGGATTTAATTATACGAGCATTACCTTAATTTTGGAAAACCCATTTATTAAGATTATTATCAAACAGCTGTATTTTAATCTTTTTTTAATAAACATGCACACAATCAGTACGAAATACATTAGCAAAGTTCAGAATGATTAATCATTCGGGAGAATATAATCTATTTCAATGATTGTTTTGTTGGGCACTTAGTTTTTTTATAAGAAATTATACATGTTTATAAATGTATGGTAAGTTAAATATTTAGTACATGTAATTAGATTGTTTATGTTATTTGACTATGTATTCCATTAAGATACATATTTTACCATGTCAGTATATTTGTTCCCAGTTTTGTAGACTTTAGCCCGCTTCAATACTATTTCTCTATCACTTAGGCTAGCTGGAAGAGAACTCACTCTGAGTTAAGCTCGCCATTGTGTATCTGTTCTCTGTAAAATTTATGTATAACACATGTTTGTGTATAACTGTAAGGGCAATCTTTTTTAGGCTTTTTTGGGATAAAATCAGGTAACAACTATTAATATAAACGGAAAATATTATACTGATAGCTATACTGTTATCTAAGCGGTGATTTTACGTATCCGTTACATGTCTTATTTTGGAATTGGAAAATAGTAATTAAACTTTGTTTTTTTTTAAAATAATGTTAAAGTAACTTCAAAATGGATCCTAAAAGCCTAAGTTATAAATATCTAAGCTAAGATACAATATCGATACAGCGCGCTCTATTTTTAAAAACGAGAGTAATCTATATATATAAAGGAAAAGGTGATTGACTGATATATATATCAACACACAGGCCAAACCCTAGAAAATTTAAATTCTCTAGGGTTTGGCCTGTGTGTTGATATATCAAATTGAAAGCTAGAAAATTGAAATTTCGCACACGTATCTCTCATATGATAAAGGCATACACTAAGGAAGGATTTTTCAAAATTAAACCCCCAAAGGGGTGAAATAGGGGATTCAAGTTTGTATTAAACCCCCAAAGGGGTGAAATAGGGGATTAAAGTTTGTATGAAACTTTTTTATTCCTTGGACATATTTGCATAAAATTTCGTTTAAATTGAGTACAGCAAAAATAATGAGTTACGTATTTCAGCGTTTTCTGAAATTCAACCCCTGAGGGGGTAAAATGGGGGGATCACTTTCTGCTTCATCAACGCCTAGACTATAGAATACAGAGTTTTGCACAGTAACATAAGAGAGTGAAAAAAAAAACTTCCCATTCTTTAAAGTACCACTGTAAACCAAAAAAATTGTGTTGCGCAATTTGGAGAATGAAATGGGTGGCTAAAAAAGTTCTTTGCACGAGCGAAGCCGCGGGAAAAAGCTAGTTATTTATATAACAACTATTAACTGTTACATCTACAGTAGTAATTACACATTACCAACAATGATTTTTGTCTTTGCACTGTTTAAAATAACAACTTAGTGCTTACCTACTTAGTTATTGTGGTTGGTGAGTGGTATTGTTATTGTAAACTGGAAGATTTGTTATTTATTATTAGCCAACCTCAAAAAAGGAGAAGGTTCTATGTTCGACTTTTTGTATCTTTTTTTAAATATACATATGTTCATCGATTTCTTCGCTATTTGTGGACCAATTTTCTAAATTATTTATTTGTTCGAAAGAGTATATTACCTAGTTCAAACTATTTAATCTAAAAAGCTAAAACATGTTAAAATATTTATAATATTGTGCGCATTGCGATTTCGACTAGGATGAATTCATGGAAAAATTTCATGAGTAGGTACGTACATACAAAGTCCCGGGGCTCTTTTAGTCATAACTTAACTGTCAGTTTTCGGTTAAAACTGTTTTGTATGCTTGTAGACATACGATCGAGGTAATCGGTAGAGCCCAGTCTTTGCAGCCGAATAAAAATTTGCTCACCCAACATAGATGTCTTTCAGACTGCCTTGTGGTACGGTTTCCTTTAAGAGAATGTTGTCAACAGCCACAGTGAGGAGGTTGCTTCTGTCAGCATGGACGACGTCTGTGATCTCCACCTCGAAGGGAAGGTGCCCTATCTCGTGGAAGGCCACTAGCTTGCCATTAACCCACTGGAAAAAGTAAAACAAATATTTATATCACTTATTAAACCTTGCTATCATGGTCCTATTGGAATTTTAATTCGCTTTGTTTACACCTGCAGATTCTAGATTCAAATCCACGACAGCATGTATTTTTTTTATATTGGGTGATTTTTACTAGCAAAAATTAAGGATGTGAATCAACCCAAAACGCTTATCAATTTTCCTTGAAGAACATAGGCGGAAATGTGAAGAAAAAAATCGACTTTCCTAATACCTACCCTATAAAGTGTTTAGTCACCTGATATTTTTAAAGAATTCTGCAAAGACCCACCGTTAGGAGTTAAAGACTTTCATGGGGAGATTCGCGACCTATGAAGATAGGTTCACGGCTTTCTAATTAAAATCACCCTATATTGAAAATTTATTATGTTTGTACTACAAAGTCTGTATTCTGAGCAGAAAGTCCAAAGTGTACATATGGGGTGAATTTTAATTAGTTAGCGAAACTTATGGGGGTGATTCTCCAAGAAACCTCTACACACTACCAAATAAAAAAGTTCAATTTCCATATCGGCGATCAGCTGATCGGTAGGTTAAAAAGACAAAAACATTTTTTCATAACTCTACTTATATCCCTTGGGGAAAGTTGTTAAGTTTAGTTCGAAAACTAATTTAAAGCTACCAAATATATAAGTATTATATATTTTGATATTGAATGGTGACTTTTACATTCAATCAGTCATATAAAAGTATCAATTGTTTACTTTTTTCCATCAAGTTTCTTATTTTAACTATCCATCCGATAATTGATTATTATGTAAACTCTAACACTACATGATGCAATCAAAGGTACTCGTATTATAACAGTTGCACCAGAATCTACCGTCAGCTTTCTTTAAAATAGTTTTCCCATAACACTAACACAATATTCACTCATAGAGCAAATATGCAGATGATTATAGTTGTCACTTCGTGGAAAATAAAACAATATTGATGGCTTGAAGATGAAGCAGCATTCATCGTCTATTATGTGATTTACGACATCAAACAATTTCTTTTATACTATATCTTAAAGTATTGATACTAAAAACAAAAAGCGCAAAGATAGAAACTCCTTCTGCACACGAATAAGACGTTTAATTTTATCAAATTGAAATTAACTCACACGTTTGTTATGACTTTAAGGACATTGATGACATGTTTGTTATGACTTTAAGGACACTGATGACATGTTTTCTACACATTGGGTGATTTGAAATTAGTTAGTGAAACTTAAGAGGATGATTCTACTCATTAAACTTTGTTTGAAGTCTGACGTAATCGAGATAGTTCTTAGATTTTTTAAATGAAAAATTGGTTCAGACGATTAAAAGTTTAATCTGGAGATTTTTAATAGAGCTATTTTTCAAAAGCTCATCCTGCCAGCACTGCCTCGGACGTTTCCGACCTCGACAACCATTCTGTGTTCACTCGGTGGTGACTTTTACACACTCATCGGGATGTACATTGCCCACCCTTTTGTCCGACATTTTCATTAATAATTTATGAAAGAAAAACTCTAGACTCGACATAAGTTTTAACTGCTCTTAAGACTAGTACACTCAAAGAGATGGGTATAGTACGTATAAAGTTAATTGTTACCAAAGGTACCTACGTCTTGTTAGAATTAGCGGTAATAAATCCGAACACCTGTGTTGAAAACTTTACGGTAGTTATGAAATAATTGCGTTACTACTAAGTATTATGATGGGAACTAGATGCCATGAGATTAAAGCAATACTTTATGTGGCAGACTGATTTTCTAAATGACGGCTTTTGTTGATTGTGATGACATGATCACGATAGCATTTGACCCAGGAGTTCTCACAGTAGCTTCACATGAAGTTATTCTTTTCGAAAAGGATATATGTTAAACAATTACTGGATACGCATCTGTCTTTTTCTTGCCCGAAGGCGGCTTTCAGTAAACTGGGTACAGCCGTTTTAAAAAGAATATTAATTCCTTGTGATTATTTCCTTTTAATTATTTTTCATTTTTTATTTTGCCATTGTCATTCAACTAACGCCATTTAATTCGACTTTTAATGTGCTTCATAACTTGATTTTTTGATAAAAGACTGGCCTTTTAAGAATGCTTGTTGGGGTAAGTAATTATTCGTCGACATTCCGATGATCTTTGTTTAAATCTGATCTTTATGTCAAACAACGTCTTCCACCTATGGCAGTGTTCTTATAAGCTGGTTCTAATTGCTCAATCTTGTATTCATTTCACTGTTTGCCTAGATACCCTTTTATCGAAAGAGCTGTCACGTACGTACAGTGGCATACATTTTTATTCTTTTCCATAATACATAAGATACTTATGATTGACAAACGTCGCATTTGAACATCTCTACCAATTTAAAGACAACCAATAATAGATTGAAAATAATAGAGCGTAAATTGGTGGCCCTGTAGAACATATGGACCTTTCTAGCATTATAAAGAAAAACTACGCGAAATACACAATAAGCTTGCATGGACAACTTCCAATTTAGACCATACTAAAGCCAAGGAATTTAAATTTGTCACGAATTTTAAAAGCTTGTATTTAATATTGGATGGCAATTTCGTTGGTTTGGTTGAGAAGAAAACCACGATAGAACTTTACTTATGCAAGTGTATTTGTTTGATTTTTAACCAACTTCAAAAGGAGGAGGTTCTATGTTTTCTTGCTTTTCGTCATATCGGACTGACGGATCGATCAATTTTTTTACACAGAGATAGTTAGGGATCACGAGATTGGCATAGGCTACTTTTCACCGCGAACTAAGTGGTGGGCGGAAAGCTAGTTAGTATAAAATACATTCATTATAATTATTTTAAGTGCTGTTAATGGCCAAGTGGCATTAAAATTTTGCTGGTGACTGTACTTCTTTTTCTAGAACAATTTTTGCTATCAGTACAAGTATTTTCTTGGCTAATCGATGTGGTAATACACAGTATTCTAGGTTATCTGGCACGAAGCCGGGCATGTAAGCAATGTTAGGTGACAATTGTCAACGATATAGGTGTTTGTTTATGCACCGATTACCTAAATGGGCTCATTCCGGTTGCAGATAAAACTGTTCGTTTTGTAACCGGATAATTTATTTATGTTGTGACTATTACTTAATTTAAACCGAGGAGACCAGTGAAAATGTTTAAATTAAGAGTACGCTGGGGTGCAAGTGTAACATACCTACCCTTTAATTCAAATGAAGCCTATTTTAGACAGAGAATTACTAGAACTTGGGAAAGGACATAGGCTTCTTTTCATTGCGAAAGAAAAGGCTTAAAGGAGTTGAAAGTTTGTATGAAAAATGTATTAAGACACTTGATAAGAAATAAAATAAATATTTGTATAGCGTTTTCGAAATTCCGAATTGTATAGGGATGATTAGGTATCATTAAAAAAATGCAGCCAAAAAAACTATTCCACGCGGACGAAGTCGCGAGAAAAATCTATATTATATAAATTTCTTTATTAAACATATTTATCATTATGGCTAGTAATGAAAACCTGTGCTATTTTATAAGTTACAACTTTATAGTATTTCTTTTTGTGTGAATAAATAACATAACATATAATATTTAAAATATCGTTTTGCATTGATACGTACACATGGTGTATTTTACGTACTTCAATTATAAATATTGTACATTACATGAGTGACATTGACGCCTACGATAAGTAAAATCAATTCGTTTTTTTTTCTATTCTGCACTAACGAAACAGGAAGTAAAAATATCAATTCGTATTAAGGCTTGCAAACAATGTTGTTACGTGACCATACAATTTCTTTGATGTTTTACAAACACAAGTTAAAACAAGCTGTAAAGCGTAACGGTAGCGTATAATATTAAATTAGGTACTAAATATGTAAATCAAAATGTTCAAAACAGAAGAGACGAACAATACCAAGACGTCATCGCCGAGGTTTAACGAATTATTTGAAGATATTTGATTTAGATGAATAACTCTTTCTCGTCCTAACTTATGGGTTGGTTAACTTGGGTTCTAAAATTTCTAAACGTTTTGAAATTAAATATATAAATAATAAACACTACGCACTTCTTCCTCTTCTTATCGAGTAGGTACAGTAAAGTATGTAGCGAACTTGGACACAAAGGCCCACACTTAGGTTACTCTGGTCCCCTTGGAACATATACATAGATATACATATACATAGACAGACACGAACATCCATGACCCGAGAACAAACATCTGCAAAAAAATCCTCATTGTGTAAAAACAAATACTTGCCCCGACTGAGAATCGACTCAGGACCAATCGATCGAGTGGTAGCGCCACTACGACCGACCGTCAAGTTATTTTTTTTTAACAATATTACTTCCCTTGGATTACAACGTGACGAAGCGACGGATCGAGCTGAATTTTTTCACTGAGATAGTTGGAGGGCTAGAGAGTGACATGGGCTACTTTTCCACGCGAACAAAGTCACGGTCGGATAACTAGTTACAAAACTTCATCACTACATGCAAAACAAAGTAACACGTTTATAAAAAGTTTTTTTTTATTGACGAGATGTAGATCAAAAAGTTCACGGAAATCCGTAACTGTAATTAAATCGTTACCATTTATGGATACTCACAGAAAAACCTTTTTATAATTTCAAGGGCAAAGGCCTGTCCATCAATCAAGTAGGGGTGGCGAAGTGAAACGATGGGGAAGTTTAGTCGGTACTAGCGGTTACGTGGGTAAATGAGGATTCAGTTGATTACTCACTATGGATAAGAATTAATGACATAAATACTTAGACGTCTGTAAAGCGTTCACGTTGGGCGCGAGTAACGCGACAGAATAAGTTATTAATAAAAGTAAATGTTTTTCAAACGAGTTTCTAAAAATCTTACTGAATATTACCAAGATCGTTGGCGAAAACCAAATCTTACTGAATATTATCAAGATCGTATTACAAAGGCGAAAGTTTGTGAGTGTGTGTGTATGTTTATTAGTTTTTCACGCTCAAACGGCTGGATCAATTTTAATAAAATTTGATAAGGAGGTAGCTGACACCTTGGACACATAAGCAGGCTACATAATTTTCCCACATTCTCACGGGAACGAAGTCTCAGGCGGTATGCTAGTTGAAATCTAGCAAGGACTAAGATTTCGGCAGTAATAAAAACAAGTCATGGCGCCATTTCGAACACATCTTTTGCTATAAATCGGACTATTATAGTTAGTTCAAATTTTATATTATACTATCATGCACAATTATTTAGAGTTACCTAAAACTAGAGTTGCCGAAGTATCTGATAGGATATCAATGAGTTACTGTTGTCTGTGTAACTTCAGCCATGAATATTTATAAATGTTTTGTGCGTTCGATTTACTGCTGATTAACGACTGTTGCGTGTTTCTTTTAGACCACTAACCCAAAGACGTCATTGCGTCGTTTCCTTAATCCGACATATTTAGTGTAACTTTTGTCTTTGTTGCTTTCAATTTTGATTAATAAGAGTTTCTAAGCCTTGATTGCTATAGGTACTAGTTGATTACATACTAAGCCCGAGTTTATCTATTTTGCAGTGCATTTGTAAAATTCTTAGATACCCACTGTAAATAATTCCAGATTCTATTATTGAAAATCGAGATTTCTGGATTTAGAGTTTTAATTCAGCAGTTTCAGTAAATTGTTTAACTAATTTACGATATCGAAAGTGATCGTTGGGTTGACTTCAGTTTTTATTTTATACTAGCATTCCACCCGGGACTTCTTTCCCGTCGGTATTCGGGAAAATTATACAGCCTATGTTACTCAGGAATAATGTAGCATTCTGATGGTGAAAGAACTTTTCAAATCGGTCCAGTAGTTTCAGAGCCTATTCAATGCAAACAAACAAAGAATCATATCTTTCCTCTTATATAATATTAGTATTGATGAGAAAGAAAAAAAAAATGAAAGAACTTTTTTCATGTGGTTTTCTATATGTATAAATAAACGTGTACTCGTATTCTATTAAATTTTGTATACTGACACACAGTTTCAGAAACGTCCAGTAAAGTTAGTATCAGGGCTTGAAAACGGTTAAGGTATAAGGGTATGGTACAGGTATAAAATTTCAGTACCGTATCAATTTAAAGGTAGAGTCAAACCGGTTAGGAATTACGGTTACGCTACCGGTTATACCGATACCTTAACCGATATCTTTATCATTTTACAATAATATTATACCTTTATTTTTATCGCTACCGTAACCGAAATTATTTCGGTATACCGAAAAAACGCCAGCGCAACGTTGCCGGCAGCGGTGGGGTATTAGAAAACCTTTATTTAGTAATTTATGTACCACAAAAAATAACGATACCGTTACTTAGCGCTACCAAATAATTTCGCTACCGGAATTTTTAGCTACCGGAAAATAACGGTACCGTTACCTAAAATTTAAAGATATGACGTCAGACCGCTAACCGTTTTAACCGATATTTTTTCGGTTATTAAAGCCCTGGTTAGTATCATACTATCACTGTCACATTCCGTCTTGTTGATATAAACAAGGACTGTAATGCTGTCCTTGTATAAATCAAAAGAAGCTTTAAATTTAGTGAACGTTTCTGCAACTAAGTTTTACTATAGTAAGGTGTATCACCGAGTTAATGTGAAATAGACGCATTTGCGTGAGACGTTGTTTAAATTATAAACACCTAGCGTAGCATGCAACGACAGATAGTGTCGGTGACCGACTAGCGAGCATAGTTATCTAGTTAACCAACTTCAAAAAAGGAGGAGGTAGCATGTTCGACTCTATGCATCTTTCCTTTTTCTTTCTTAAGTATGTTCACCGATTTTTTAAGAAACTATTGTTAAAACAATAAAATTAACGTGATAACGGACTGTTGCATGTAAGAGATTAGCTATCGTACTTAGGTCTAAGATAGATCTTGGAAATTGCACTTCATCTGTCAGATAAAGAATTTAAGATAGCCTTGTGATAGTTCGAAGGGGGTAAATAAAACACTTATATGTGTCATTTTCAAGTGCATGATTAGTTTACTAAGCACAAGAAATAGAATTTCAGAAAAATTAAATCTTGACACTTAAAGGCAAGTTATGAGAACACAAGATACTTGTATCTTTATAGTAGGTAAGTTGGATATTACATTAGAGGCGAGTTTAGAGCCCGAGCCGAAGGCGAGGGCTCAACGGAGCCGAGAATGTAATATTCAACGCACACGCGTGTCATACGACGTTTTTCAACACATTTGCGAGGAAAGAAAGAAATAAAAACTTTCCTTTGATATTGACGGCAACAAGCTATCACTTGCATGTTGCGCCTCTGAAAGTATTTCTGGCGGTGTACCCACGTAGGTTTCCTGTTCTGCACTTGAAGAAGACATTTTTTGTGTTGTATTTTTGACAATAATAACAATCTGATGGATACAAATGCCGTTTGTGAAAACCAAGTGAAAACATCTGAAAAGAGGCGCGATAATTTTTTTTTTTGCTCGCAAAATTAGATTCTCATTGACAAGTATGCCATACGGCCAAATAATAAAAAAAATACTTAACTATATATTTTCACGTTTTAGCATAAATAAATGATAAATTCCTGTTAAATTTAAATGATTTGATGTGGAATTATATTTTTATTTACAAATAGTTTTATATTTACACTTAATTTTAAATATAAAATAAGATCTGATCTCTTTGCTGAAATTTAGAAAAAAATTACGTACTAGTGCTTTATTTTTATTACTCACGGGCTGGGTAATACATATCATTATGAACCTTAAAACAATGACATAAGACCCACTTTATGAGCAAATGTGTTGAAAAAATATTTTTCTTCGTGTGTTCTTCTGTTTGGTCTTTATTTTAATTTAAATTCTAAGTAACCTTTTTTAACTCCCGACAAAAAAGAGGGGTTTTATAAGTTTGACGTGTGTATCTGTGTGTCGGTGTATCCGTATGTGTGTGTATCTGTCTGTATGTCTGTGGCATGGTAGCTCCTAAACGAATGGACCGATTTCGATGCGGTTCTTTTTTTTTGAAACCAGCCCTGATCGAGATGGTTATTAGCTATATGGGATCAAAAACGGTTCAGCCGTTTAAGAGTTATAGTTATAAGTTATAAGCAATCAAATGTCGAGGATGATACAAAAAAAAATTATTTTAGTTTTTTCTTAAGTTCTTTCTTTCTATAATCTGAGGTTTCCAGTACGCTTTTCATGTCAGTAGAGTTTGAAGAGCGTCTACTTCATCCTGGAGACGTATTTTTGAAATGATAGAATTCCAATTCGCATATGAATTGACAAGACTCGCATGAGAATCTCATACAAATCTTGTCAATTCGTGTGCGAATTGGAATTTTATTGTTTCAAAAATACGTCTCCTGACCTTAAACATAAATTTGATGTCACTGCCAATACAAGAGCACCTTATCATTGCAAAGGTTTTTAAATATAGATTGATAGTGTCGCGACGACGTGGGAATGTCTGGACACAGGTTTGTAGGAAGCTGATTGAGTAATGTCACCCGTTAAGCGAGGTCAGTGATTCCTGCCCTCTTCTCCAGTGCAATTGTATGAATGAACACGAGACCTGCCTCAGTATTGTTATTATGAGATACTGAGGTTATCTCCTATATGTTTATTGCTGCCTAGTACTCGTTCGCTACAAGTTGGTCAATACAAGTTTAAATATCGCGCTTTAAATCTTATTTCTTCAGCTATTTATCTTTTCGAAAAAAAATTCTAACAATCTTTTTAGTAGGTACGTGCGTGGTTTGCATGTTTTTAACAGGTTGAAAAAAAATTAACAAACAGTTTCCAGCCAGTGAAAATTTAAAAAAGCCAAAAATATTAAGTGGGTCTAAACAATTAAACATCTCCTTTAAAATCTGAAAGTTATTACGTATTAATCCATTCATTAACTTTTGGCCCAACAGTGCAGGCTATCTAACCGATTGCATACTTTTTCAAAACCAAATAAGTAAATAATAAACATATCCAACTTGCTTACTTTTGCTCTTAATCCATAGAAACAGAAGTGTGGTCTGACAAATTGGCCAATTACTCCAATTGCCTAGTGACGACGGCAGACACCGAGACACCTCTAGCCTAGTGAGAACTGGATCGATGCCCTTTTTACACACTACTACGTAACAAAGTCTCTTTTTATGACGGACCGAATGCCGTGTGGTTATTGGTTGAGAATAACACCATCCCTTTTCTTTCCATATGACACAGAGGCGACTAAGGAAACACAAATAAGACCCGGCTCCTACAAATTTATTCTGAATCTGAGGTGGCATCATATGGTCCTACGCGGTGTGGTAGGCTCTGTAAAGGGCCGCCTGGTAAGCGACCACACTGAAGTCCGACGCCAAACAGCTTGTTGTGTTCCGTCGTTGGTGTGTAGGAGTACTGTGCCTTAATATTCATTTTCTGAGGCTCCATCTTTGACCTCATCTATAACTTTGGTCAAGATTAAAGGTAAGGAGGTAACCCGTCTTGAAATTTAAAAAAAAACCGAGATTTTTCAAGTATTGTTAGTGGGAAGCATGGAGTGAAGCATCCTGTGGAGTGAACACAAGAGAGTATGTCAGTTATGCGTGTGAGTGAATGATGTGTTTTCTATTACATCTCAACCGGAGCAACAATAGCAAAGAGCAAATAAATGTGATCCGGGATTTTATCTAAGAACATGAGAATAAATTAAAAATACGGAAATAAAACTAATCTGACTCAATTCAGGGTAAAAACAACATCGTGACTGCATTTTATTGGCTGCAACTCTATTATTGTTGCAGTAAAGAATCGTGAACTTGTAAGAATACGATTTTAATTCGTCTCTCAATATTTAAATTGTAAATTTTAAAAATACATCATTACAAATAAAATTTTAAACCTCATCCGAAATCGTCCCGGTAGCAAATTTTTGATAATCGGTTGGTTGTAAAAACAGAATAATTAGATGTGAGAAAAACACATGTTTGTGTTATGTTAATCCAGCTTGTAGTATAGATACAATCGAAACAGGATACGATGGAAAACATGATGTAACTTAACATTAATTTGTATGATAATTATGGTGAATCGTAATAGTTTCGAATAATCAAGAAAAAATGTGTCTACCTTTGTGCAATAGTTCAACCATCCCTACTAATATTATTAATTGAATTTATTTAATTCTGTCTGTAGGTCTCTTACGCTTTCACGCCTTAACTGCTGAACCGATTTTGACGAAAGGGAATAGTTACTTTTCCTTCTCTAAGCTCTAGTCAATATCTGTTCAGCAGATATTGACTAGAGCTTAGAGAAAAGTAACTATTCCACGAGGACAAAGTCGCGGTCAAAAATAAGAACATATATATGGTTTGTAAACTTTTTTTTGTGTGTCACCTTTTCTTTCATTTACACAAAAAGACAGAACGAGAAACACACTTATTTCTCCCATCTCTAGCGCAGTACATAAAACATAGACTTGCAAGAGATGTAATTCAATGAGAGAGAGTACCAAGTACAAAATAACGTATTAGAAAAATGTAAGGACTTACCACTTGCGCGGCATAGTGTACACTGCTAAAACGCAGCCAAATCCTTTGTTCATCGTGGACCCAGCTGCGTGGGACGTAGAACCGCCGGTCGTACCAAACCAGACCGACATGGTCGCGGAGACTCGCGTCTTCTCCAACATCGTTGAAGGACGATGGAACAGGCATTGGGATCACTGGACCAGTCTGTGTTCAGAAACGGTTAAACAAATCTAAAGAAACTCGAATTAAGGTAAGTAAAGACAATATATGTAAATTAATAAATTTACTTGTGATCGATTTGTGCGTGAATAATGGATACAGTAAAAATCTAGAGAAAGGCATTGTAACTGTGTTCAAATAAGTGCAACAGCTTTAACTGAATCTAAGGCTTTTCATTACAATAAGATGATACTGGGCCGGTGTTCACCGACGCGAAAAGAAGAAGAACGATAAGATGAAAACTTTAGAAGCTTTTAACTTATAGAGCTTTTAACAGCGATGCTTAGTTACATTAAAAATATTTGACTGATTCCGTGCGCTATTATTTGTGAAACTATCGCATATTTCGGTGCTGGAGCACTATTTTCGGAAATTACGTCTCTCCTTCGCAATATAATTCTATTCCAAATAGAAAACCTGATTACTCGATGTTGTTAGTTCATTCAATCAGGATCGTACTCGTATCTACACGGCTTGACAGACGTAATTTTCAACAATAAGGCTTAGGAAAACTTTTAATAGTAGGCACTTAAACGAGAATGTTGATGTTATAACTACAAATAAGTAAGGTTTTGATTTGACGTTGGTGCAAGGTTAATGCAAACATTTCAAAGACAAACAGAACACAAATAAAAGCAAAACAAAGTAAACTGACAACATCCAATATTTTAAGTTCAAAACCTTTTTTAAATCATTTTGAAACCATTTTTGCAGGAACCCAGCGTCTGACATATTATATTGATGAAAGGGATCTTCGTGTTTGGATTTGACCCAGAAGCCCGGTATCCACTCTTCGAGAATCTGAAGCCAGCACCCAGTGAGCAGGTTAATGATACACCACACCGTAAGGAGGTACTGTCATGATTCTTCAGTCAATCCGACATATGCCCACACTGTGTCCTTTGTCGGTGTGATAATTGCAATCTAAATGACAAAATAATCATTTCAGATCTCTTCAAGCAATGCTAGATTTTTTCTGCATAGCAAACAATTTGGCTGGAGGATCTCTGTAGGGTAAATTCAGTATAAACTGCGAATTCTATTTCAAATAAACTACAAGACTTTGAATCAATAAACTTAGTAACATGACAGTACCTCTTTTCCTCAGAGAACACTTTTTCATTGTTATAATTCAGGAACTTTAGCATTTGACTTCGGAAAAATTCCAACCAAGCTGAAAATTTGTGTACATGTACCCTTTAACTTCCTGAATAACCTCGAAGAAGCCCCAGATTCCAGGCGTGGGCCTTACTCTTGACAACTAAAAACGGTGAAACAAATGGCACTTTTTCGGTTTTTTGCTAATATCTTCGTTCCTGTTTATCCTGCCACTATGAGCGTGTTCTAATAAAAGCAAGGGTGAAAAATTTCCTACAAAAAAGCCTATGCAAGTTCTTTGATAAAATCAGTAATTTCCACGGAAAAAGGTGGGAAACATCGGATTGAGTTTCAATACGTCACGTTACAGAATCACGCCCCTGATTACTTATTTTTGACCTGAATAATCTTATAATTGTTTTTGTTTATCTATTAGGCAATTTTTGATAAATATTATAAATGCTAAAGTTTGTACAGTTTGTTCGCTCAATTAGTGTGCATGGGTAGCTGTCAGCTGTCATCTCGAAATGTATGGCGGTAGAGGGAGCAAGAAAACTTGAATGGTAATTCATATCTTCTATCTCTTTCTACTAGTTATAATACGAAAATAATAATATTTTGTGGTCTCTGTAAATATTTACATGGATTAGTATAGCTATTTTTTGAAAGAAAAATATTCGTACCTATTTGAAAATAAAATTACTTAACTGTAAATAAATTATTGTATGTGTTCATTGACACTATCGTTAACATTTACAAAATAATAATAACGTATATTTCCAAAAATAAGTACTTAAGGAAGTTAGTTCTGCTAACTTATAAATTACAAAGGAGGGTTCAGATAATTCGTCCTGTAGGTATTACTTGCATTACAAATACCCAGTTGCAGTAACGGTCATTAGAATAAAAGCTTTTCGGTCATTATGTGATATTCATAGATTAATTTATTTATAGATAGATATGAGTTTCGACATTTATTATTTGAATTTCTTTCAAATACTGACATTGGCAAAATCACTATGCGGAGGCCATATTTAAAAGAATAGGCATAAGTTCAATAATAAATTTTGCTATTTTATTTATTGGAGTTGAGAAAGGGCATTATTAATTATAGTTGAGAATGTTGGAGGAGACTGGCAATGACACTGCGAATAATGACAACAGCGGTGGTACGTCTCAAGACGATAACGCTCCAATTAAAAAAAGGAAGACGCTTTGTAAAAACTGCAAAGAAATAATTTTGAATGTTCATCAATACTGCGTCAACACAATGCCGCCTGATAATGATAAAGAGATGGAATTTAAAAATTATCCAATTATTGGGACAGTTTCGAAAATGGTTAATGTGCATCGAAACACTGTCGCCAAAATTATAAAATCAGGACCAGTTTCTCCCTTAAAGAGAGGAAGTCAGACGAAAAAATTCTCAAAGATAGATGATTTTGAATGCGATTTAGTTCGACGCACAGTATATAGATTCTATACAGATAAGAAACTTCCAACACTCGATATGATATTGCAAGATTTAAAGACAAATACGGACTTCCCATATCAACGTACTACGTTGTATGAGCTTTTACGTAAACTTGGATTCAACTATAAAAAAGTGAATAAACGCAGTGTGTTGCTTGAGACGCCGCGATTCCAAGTCTGGCGTTATAAATATATAACAAAGCTCAGAGAAGCACGTCAAGAGGGGCGAAATATAATCTACCTGGACGAAACGTGGTATGACACACATGATACCGTCAAAAAAAGTTGGACTGATTGTAGTTGTCACTGCATTTCAGATTTGCCTTCCACTCGTGGGAAACGCATTATCATATTGCATGCTGGATCCAAAGACGGTTGGGTCGAAAATGGACTGCTTCTATCTGCGAAACAGATTAGCGATGCGAGCGCTGATTACCACTGCGACATGAACTCAGTGCTCTTTGAAAAGTGGTTTCAGGAGCAATTATTGCCAAACATAACACCAAATAGCCTAATAGTAATGGATAACGCTCCTTACCACTCGCGACTATCCGTCAGAATTCCAAACACCACAACCAGAAAAGGGGAGATCCTTGATTTTATGAGACAGTACAAAATTTCCATTCCAGAGCCAACCCCAACCATTCCAGTGCTGCTGGATATTGTGAAAAAGGCGGGCATAGAAAAAAGATATGTCATTGATGAAATAGCAAAAATGAATGGTTGTGAGGTGGTGCGTCTTCCACCATACCACTGCATTTTTAATCCGATAGAACAAGTGTGGTCTAAAATTAAACATGACCTTAGAGCCAACAATTGCGACCCCAAAAACAGCAGTGCCGTATGTCAATTGATCAGGCAGGTCATGTTGAACGTAACATCTGACTTGTGGGGTAAATATATTGCCCACGCAATCAAAGAAGAGAATAAGTAAGTACTTTAATGTAGACCAGCATGTTGATGTTAACGGAGACACTTTCATAATAAACACACAAAGTGATACAGATGACTCTGATTCGGAATAGCTAGATTGATTTTTTATACTTATGCTACAAAAATAGCATATATGTTTAAGTTGTAAGATGGCTATTTAATTTTAATTTTTATTAAAAAATTTGCATTTGTGGACGAGTCACATTTAAGTTAAAGAATGGTCCCAATATACCGTGCGCCTGTACTGCACACTAATTGCCCGAACGAACTGTAAGTATGTATGGATGGATGGATGTATGGGTATTTGTTATTCTTTCACGGCTGGACCAATTTTGATTAAAATTGGTATAGAGGTAGCTAGCACCCTGGATTAACACATAGGCTACATAATTTTTCCGAAATTCATACAGAAACGAAGTCCCGGGCGTAAAGCTACCATATAACCTTTAACCTTTCACTGTTTTTTGCTGTTTTGTTGTTTTTTGGGGTGGTCATGAAAATTCAATAAAACATCCATGTAAATGTTTACCGGAGTTTTAATGCTTGATTACGTAAAAACTATTAATATTATCAATAAACTTTGTATTATCGTTTTTGTAGAGAATTTTCCATTCTTTATTTCATTAGTAAATTTCATAGCGGTAAGATTGACAGGAACGAAAATATAGGCAAAAAACCGAAAAAAGGTAACTTTTTTCACCGTTTTTTTGGCCGCAAACAAAAGTTATGCCCACCCCTGAGCTCTTGGGACTTTCTAGGGGTTATTTGGGAAGCTTAAAGGTACGTGTACAAAAATTTTCTGCTTGGTTGGATTTTTTTCGTAGTTTTGCCAATTGTTTTTCTAAAGTTCCTGGATCATTAAGTAATACACCTACCTTATCAAGATCTGTCTCGAACCATCCGTTTCTGATTCCAAACTCTGGATCCACTGGAGACTTTCTAAAGTTCCACACACCGTCTAGAGTTTTAAGATCTCTGGTGGTTGTGGCTTGAGGATAAAGAGCTCCTCCTAGACTGAATCCCTTCTTCTTCTGAAGTTGGTTGATCTCGTTGGCAGTAGCCGTTCCAGGGACGACCGCGTTTACCACGGACAACAATAGAGTTGCCACGAGAAGTAGTCGCGACGTCTTTCGTTGCATTTTCTGAAAAAAAATAATTAAATATATTGTATCGAATTGCACACTAGGTTGAGTTAGATCGAAACATGAGCTACATGAGAGCTGTCGAGAAAAAGAGTTAATTCGGTTGATCGATAAAAACAGTAATTGTAAACGGTGTAAACATAGAAACATTTTTAATTTGTGAACATAAACACGTAAACATTCCATAGCTAAGACCGTAGTTTAGATTCAGATTTTCCGCAAATTGGTTTTTGATAAGCTATTTTTGATCAAAAATTTTTCAGCCGCGGGTGACACAACATTTTTAATTTTAGAGTTATTAAGTTCAGTTACTGAATTATTTTAATAATAAGCTGTATTTGATCAGTAATATTTTCCAAGTTTCTACTATATTACCTTCAGGAAGTATGTTTGGCAAAATTGTTTACTTAATTTAAACGTCATGTTACTTAGGTGATTGGGTCAGGAAAATCGATGGAAAACACCTTGTTCGATTTAATAATTACAAAACCGGTCGCTATCTACAAAGTCAACAAACAACTTTTATCAAAATAAAAGTTCCTTGTCACATATACAACAAACTTTGACAGAAACGTAACATGAATGTGACAGTCTCATTAAAAAAAACCACTTTTAATTTATTTTTTCCATGTCTTTGAAAAAAACTCTTTAGGGTGGTATCACGGACGTAATACTTAAGGAGTGCTATTCCTCTCATCTTTTTTCCAATTTCTTTGATACAAATTTGACATCTGATGTATTTCGTTTTGTATATATCTGATTGTATACTATGGTCAAAGTTTAAAATAAATGGTTTATTATTATTTACTACGATACAGTAAACAAATATTCAAGCTTTAAACTTATTTTTTTTTTTTTTAAACACATAAGTTTAATTGATAATGTATTTAAAACTGCCTGTAAGTAGTTATTGTAGGCTGTTGTACGTTGGTTCTCTATTCAAAATTCAGCAGCTCAAGAGTGTACTAGAATAGTAATAGTGGGTCCATGGCTCAAGCACAACGTGAAAACAAAAAAGTGACGAAATGACAATGCCAGAGGGCGAGCAAGCCTTTGCGCGGTGCCCTCACGCAATCAAAAAGAAGTTTTACCGTCATCGGAGTGGCGTGACGTGCGAGTTTGTCGCGGCCCGTACTAGCTATGATGTATTGTTATTAATAAATTCATAATAAAAGTGAAAATGTTACGGCGGCGCGGCCGCTGATGAACGTCACTCCGCACGTTTGATGTAATCTAATCAATTCTCATTCGTATGTCATGCATTTACATTTATCAATGTCAGAAATGTGAGAAATTGATAGTCTTTCTACAAACAGAATTTGTTTATCTCTTCTTATACAAATCAAACCTCTTAGCTTTTATCTCTTTTTATCCAAATCAAACCTCTTACGTTGGCATTTGGCAATTGAATGCCAGCAACAAAAGTTACTATTTATATATTTTTTTATGTTTTGCGGTTACTGTGATCAAAATAGGAGGGCTCATAAAAATAAATTCTCGTAATTTTAGGAATTTTCATGAATTACTACGATAGGATTTTATAGCCAAAGAATGCGATCAAAAACATCATACAAAATTTTAAATAAATATTCTAGGATCGTATATATTAAATGGACACAATAGCCAAATTAGGTTAATACGTACTTCACATTGTAACTTTTTTTAGAGAGGTTTGATCACTGTTAAGATTTCGGTACATTTTTTTTTACCTGTATAATCTTAACATATTATAAGATACTAAGATACTATCATCTAAAAGGTTAATTCGATATTTTATATATATTATTTGTATCGTATGCTATGTTTTTTAGTGAATAGATGTTATATCTCTCTATCAATCTAAAATTGCAGGTTCTGACTCACTGTCTCATTAACTCCCAGCCCAAATCCTTGGCCCTTGCCGAAAGTTTCCTTTTATAACGTAGGCAAGGAAAAAGAAAAGGAACAAAGTCTTGGGCATAATCTAATAGTAAAAAAATATATAAATATAATAAAATTGTAATGTTTGTAACATATTATGATAACTGTGATGTTTGTAATATAATATTAGTAGCTTTCCGCCGGCGGCTCCGTCCACGTAGACTACAGGTTATATCGTGCCAAACTGTGGGATAAAATGTAGCCTATGTCCTTTCCTAGGGTCTAAATTTATCTCTGTACCAAATTTCATCAAAATCGGTTCTGTAGTTTAGGCGTGAAAGACGGACCGACAGAGTTACTTTCGCATTTATAATATTAAGTTAGGATAACTTCATTTATCAATTGAATACATCAAATCAAAAAGAAACTCCTTGTAATTCCTGTTTTAAATTACTTTAAATAAGTGACTTATAGCCCATGTTAGTATAAAAATCGGTGACGGTACAGGAAAGTGATTGTTACGGAACTAACTATACTCGGCAGACCTTTTGCTGGAAATGGCATCGATAACTACGTCTATTGTTCGCTTTCTTCTTCCACTTTCTAAAGGTTTTTGTGGACAAAACCTATGAGATAACTCGATTTTGCAACAATCTCTTGTCTAGTAAAATCAAAATAACGGGAAACTTTGTTACTCAATCGTGTAAAAATTTACAAAACGTAATTTACAAAGATAGTAACATGAAGTTACTGATTTTAATAAAGGACCTATAGTAAGTCAAGAACTCACTTGGTTGGGAGTTGGAATGCATTGACCTCTGTATAGTAATAATTGCATTGAATCAAAATTACTGTTAATCTTATTTGTATTTTTTATGTGTACAATAAAGTATATTGTATCGTAATGTGTACCAGTTTTGTGATGGGATGTTTGAGATACGAGTTTGAGTTAACATTCCATTTACTTTTATGCATAAAAACTGTATCAATCGGCGTATATTTCTCAATTAATTGTTATATGAAGCGTGGACGTGTAAAGAGTGTAACAGTGTTACAGAGATGCGCAATAATAATGCAGATTACATGCATTGATGCGTGTGTTACAAAACCCTGCTTTCCCTGCGCGCACGCATGTAATGAACTCTACATACCTAAACAAAAGCTGCTCTACACAGATCAGAGGAATGGACCAAAATTTTATTACGAGAGCGAATTAATTTGATCAAAAGTAGCAGTATGTTAAATATTCCATAATCATTTTAGTAAATACGAGTAAAACCTATGTTTGAATAGCTAGTTAACATTTAAAAAAGGTTCTTATATCGAAACTAACCATAATAAAAATTGGCCATCATAATTTACATTTTACAACATAATTTCAGAAAAGGAGTGTATCTTCTTTCTATACTGAACCAGAGATGGAAACCAAATCGAGCACTACAAACTCTCAATATCCTGTCCATACTCAGTAGTCAAATGAATGATCTGGATATAAACAAAAGCCGCCCTGATCAAAATTCTGTGACAAATGCCATGCACCGCCAGCGCACACGGAATGCAGATGCGTATGATTACTGTACCTCACAGCTTATCGTCAACGTGTACAGTACAAGCTATAAAGAGCTTTACATACGTAGTCAAAGTTTCTAAAAACATTTTATATGATTAACATAAATAGAGTTAGTTATTAAAAGTATCTGCAAGGAGTTGCAGAAGATGTGGACACTGCACTGTTGATAAGTTCAAATAGCACAAGATCCAGGACCGATGGCAGAAACAATAAGCGGAGGTCTTGGCTCAGCAGTGGGCCAAGAGCAATGAAATAAATTAAATATATTGTGTTCTGCTTATTAATGAATAAATCAATAGTAAACGAAAAATTCGCGGTTTTCAAACTTTTATTTACGTATTAAAAGATTTTAAAAGATTATGACGGTAATCAGTCGTGAAAAACAAAAACAAGAGTCAGGAATGAATAACTAACTGTAGTCATTTCTTAGAGGAATGCTCTCAGCATGAAATAAAATACAAAATTATTGCAAAATATAGGATATCCGGGACTTTGTTCCCGTGGGAATTTCGAAAAATATTTCTTTATTACTTGCCTATGTTATAAAAGAAACCTTTAGGCCTAAATTTCAGCTTTCTAGATATTTAGGGGCCAGGCGTTGATGATTCAGTAAGTCAATTTGCAATTTTATTTTGATATTTTTTTTACATTATTTTGGTATTCGAAAGACATCTGTACAGTGTACGGGTAGGATTACCTACGCATGTTGTCAATTGCTAAACTAGTTTGCCATTTGGTAGAACTAATATGGTAAAACGACATGCTTACCTTACACACTCTGTCAATGATCGTATGATAATGTGTAGGCGACGTGCAACAATATAATTTAAACAATAATATTATATAGATAATATTATATTATGATAAAATATATTAACGCGTCAACCTTTGTTAAAAAGTTGATTGTATTTTGTAACGAGATATTCTATTTGTTGAAATTGGTTGTTTTTCAATAGATTCGAACTCTCTTAGACTCTTAGATAACTATTACATTATAACAATACAAAGTAGGTAAATATTCTGTTTTGTAACATTAGTTAGATCAGGCATTCTCAAAGTGTGCTCCGCGGAGGGGTAGACCTCCGCAAGCAAGACGTGGGGGCTTCGCAAAAATATGACTGTAGTCAATACTCTAAAAGCATTTTAATGCGTAAATTCGAGTAGTGATTAAAAGTAGTTATTTGTCTATCTAATAATACGAGTTTAGCCAAATATTTTTAATTACTTAGGGGCAACGTCAAACAATTCGCTTTACAAAAGGGGAATCAAAAACTCTCACTGAACTCTTTGCTCGGTTCCCTACTAGATAATAATGAAACTGGTTCTACTGATCACTCCTTTATTTATTGTAAACGAAATATATTTGTGTTCGAAATATAAACTTTACATGGGCTCCATTATCTAATTTAAAAATTCTAGCTACAATCAAAATAGCATAAAAATAAATTCTTATAATAATTTAATTTTAAAATAGATTGGAATTTTAAGCTATTTTATTGGTTTTATCTATACTGCTTAATTCACTGACTCTGTAATGTTGATGATTGCATACTGATCATGATTATAGTCAGAACTATGAGCAGGGCAAACAGAGACTTAGGTATCTTCCATTTATAATTGTAGAGGAAAAACTGGAATTGGTGTACACACGGCAGCAAATCAGGCTAAACATGTTGTTTTTGATGTCGCCCTTACTTGCTCGTAATAGCGTCGGCTTTCGTAGTGCAAATGAGTAACTTAACGTTCTGCAGTCTGTACAAGATTGAAACTTTTATTTTTATTTAAGTTTAGATTTTTGTTGACGTTGATAGATGCAAAATCGATAAATTGTGAACAGGTACCCCATATTTCGAGTATTTCCAGTCTAAGGTCGTTGGTCACATGTTAATTATCTTAGAGTTCAAACACCTTGCAAAACCTATAAACAAGCCTGAGGCTATAATTATAAATACACGAAAACTCAATTTAATATTGGGAAAATAAAAAAAAAAACACCATCAATAGGTCAGTGGCTGAGATATGATGTAAAGTTTGCAAAAAATGGCAGTTAACTAACTGGCGTTTTGTCAGTTAGGTCGGTGATTGGCCGACAAATCGTTTAGTTAAATGATTAGAGTTATTTAATACTATAGAATGTAACGGGATATAATAAGTAAATTGAGCTTTTTGTAATTGAGGTATAAAATAAAGGGCTATTTCAATATTCTATAGCTTATGTTTTTTGACAACATGGGGGCTGCCATGGAACGACATCTTTTTTATACATACATTGTTTCTGCATCAAGTGATTTATACTGAAGTTGTAACCCAAACGCCGCTATGTATTAAAGGTGTTTCAAAATTACCCAAAAAAAAGAAATTCCAAAAAATAGTCGCAACTCTAGTAATCAGTTGCACGGTTTGACATCTACAAAATCAAAGTTTTATATAATTAATATGACATACTTGTCATACGTATTTGTAATAGAGCTGTGCAATTAACTTATTTTTTATTTATTTTTAAGTTTTTTTTGAAACACCTTGTACAGTATCGTTTAGTCTAAATCGTTCATCGGCTATTATCGGTGGTAGCCCCCCTCCATCCCATATTTTTAGACTTATATTGATTGAAGATGACTTAAGACTTATTTATTCTGGCAATAGTAAATATGAAATATACTCTAAGAAATACTTCCTTTTCTAAAAAATCGTAATTTGTTAATTTATTACTTCGACTTTTTTTTCCGTTTGTTCACGCGAGTGGCTAGATTTATTGTTTAGTTCCACTGAGTTCCACTATCTCACTATTGATCAAAACATCAGCAGCCACACGATTAAGCAAATTAATATCACTACCAAGAAGGTCGAACACTTACAGTTAAACCCTGTATACAAAACCGCCACAGTAACAATCTGCCGGAAACCAGAACAGTTTGTATGCAGCAGCGGTATGGCGGTATCCAGTTAATCTGTTCCTACACATTTCCATGACCAGCCCATTAACATTCCCACCCTTCATCCTACTAGCTGAATGCGTCTATTGTGCCCTCAGGAATGCTTTATCTCTCATCTCTTTCAACTACATTCGCGTACAAAAGTCACTCGAATAACAGCGATCAGTGTCAAGGTATTTAAGGGATTTTGGGAGTCATTTGTCAACTCTTAACTTTTCAAAGGCTTGACAAGGTTTATAATACACTTTAATTTTTTAAAAGTAGTTAACAAAATTATACAAAGTTATAACTATTATTTAGGTAGTTGACAACGTTAATTTAAATAAGAATTTTCTAAAATATCTTGAAGTATTCCCGAATTGATAAATGTGATAAACCGCACAAATACGAAAGTGTTACTTTGTTTACTTCCGTTCTTCATTCCCGTGGGAATTTGGGAAAACTTTACAGCCTTTGTATAAGCTATATTCCTGCAAATCCATTCAGTACTTTTTCTTACAAACTTTCGCATTTATAAAAATTGGGATAAACCATTTGTGTTCACGATAGCACCAACGCAGGAGTTAAGCTGGTTTCATTTAGCGAAGTTATCATCAGATCAGCCGCCATTTCTTGTGTATTGTGGGGCATTCCGTATTTCCTGAGCACACAAAGTACTTTGACTTTCTTGATACTGAGTAATTATTGGATGTATGGAGATTTTAAAATTATTTATAGAGGATTGAAATATAAATCCCATATTGCACCAAAAAAATGTCAAACCACTAGCGGAGGATAGATGTGTGTGATGTTTACTCAAGCGACAAGAGCGCGGCTCTTAAATTAAGAAGAAAAAGATTGCTAAATGTGGCTAAGCACTACAGTATTTAGGAAACTAGTTTATTAATTATTTAAAACTAATGACTGTGACCTTTCCAGTGGGTTAATGGACCGAAAGCTTAAAAAGTATTTATGCTCATCAACTCTTCATCACGTTCAAATGCGGGACAAAGCGTAAGTGTATGCAATTAGTGAGATCCTTTGTAACTTAACCGTGATGCAGTAAAGCACGGTATGGTTGCATATATGACAGTATAGAAACTGTGATTTCCATAGACACAAAAATATTTTTTCATTTTTTATTCAGAAGATTAATCACAAGGTAATAACCATTATAGCTTGAAGATAAATAAGTGTCGTCAAAGTTTGTATTTTCATAGCATTTTAAAAATTTTACATTTTTAAATTACCATAAGAAGTATGGCTAGACTAGATATACCATGCAGAGTATATGGAAATATTTTTAGAAGATTGTTCTTAAGTGATCCAAGGGTGTTATTTAGACCGGTTTTGTCAAGTGGTAGTGGCGCTGTCTCTTGATCGACGAACGCTGGGTTCGATTCCTAGTCGGGGCAAATGTTTGTGTAAAAAACAGATGTTTGTTGTCGGGTCTTTGGTATTTGTGTCTGTCTCTGTGTATGTTCAGAGGGACCCACGACACAAGGGAAAACCTTGGTGTGGGCTTTTGAGTGTGTAGCGTTTATGTTTATGTTTTGTTATGTATTTGAAAATGTCTATAGGAATATTCTTTACACTGCTTTATCCAAGTCATAGCATGTGACCTCTTAAACCATATGAAGTCAATGAGCTTAATTGCTTACGGTTTGTGGGCTCCTTTGTGCATTCACTGTGATGGTCAAACTGTTTTAGAGTGTCAAAGGCTGCATTCAAAGAAAAACTCATTTTTAAACCTCTCGTTTAAATAAGTTTTGACAGTTTGGTATGGAGTCTATCATCCCCAAAATAAAATATAACATTGAGAAATTAATTTTATTTGTCATTGTAACATTACGAAGCGTAAGGACCGGAAGCTTTTTTAACTCCCGACAAAAAAGAGGGGTGTTATCCATACTTCCATACTAATATTATAAATGCGAAAGTAACTCTGTCTGTCTGTCTGTCCGTCTTTCACGCCTAAACTACTGAACCGATTTTAATGAAATTTGGTACAGAGATAAATTAGAGCCTGGAAAAGGACATAGGCTACATTTTATTCCACAGTGGGCACGATATAACCTGTAGTCCACGCGGGCGGAGCCGCGGGCGGAAAGCTAGTAAGTTATAAGTTTGACGTCTGTACGTGTAGAGTGTCAATCTGTTATTTAACGAATGGACAGGTTTCGATGCATTTTTTTTTGTTTGAAAGCTGACGTAAGCAAGATTGTTTTGTTTAAAATATGTTTGATCAAAATTGGTTCAACCGTTTAAAAGTTAAAAGCAATCGAATATATTTCTAATTTAGCTAAGGAATACTATATTGATGGAAAACAAAAATATAATTATTTGTATTATATAATAAGTATTTAATTTCGTATTTGTAACAATTTCATATCGTGTGCTGTGATTTAAGAATGAATAAACATGATTTATATCTATCTATTCTATTTTCTTCTACTGCCTAGCGTTTATCCGGCCTATTTCCAGGGTCAACTGTTACGGCTAGCACGCACCATACAATAAAAAAAAACACAAAAAATATGCTGACGATCTAATTTGGGACCGATGTATAATTAGATCGCATGTTAACGTACATTATTCGAGTTTGAGGAATTACGTCACGGACCACGGTTTGACGTGTCCAGCTAACTGGGAAGTAACAACATGACCCAGTTAGCCGTAAACAGGGCAGTTTGAAACACAAATATTGCTGTTTTGCCGCACCTCGCAATCAGCAAAGTTGAGGTTTCATTAAGCTCATGCTTAAGACTCAAGGGGGCCCCAGGGCTTGCCGGAGTAGTTTTTAATTAAGATTAACCAAAAATGTTTGCGCTCGCTGCATGCGCGCATTAAAAAGAAGTATGTATTGTATCTATGTAGTCTGTGGGTTTTTTTAGGCCTATACAATGAGAAGACTTATTTCCACATCTTACGTTCATGATTATTTTTATGGATATGAGCTCATAAAATAGTTTAATCCATATCAAACTTACACACATTTGCGAGTTTGGCCGAGCTCTACAACAAAGACGACTATGTTCTACATATTCTTAGACATCATTATGATCACATCAAGCCAACTTTATTTACATCTTAGTCCTGATAAAGTTCCTAATTGAGTTTCGAATAATACAAAATTTTACAGCAAGACGCATCTGAGAAAGGCCCCTGAAACTCTTATTCAGCCGCTGGGCACTTCGTCAAGGGAAGCGCTCCTGAAACCCTATAAACCAATGATAATTCAGTGTATTGCTTTAAACCTTCGCGTGGTTCTTGCAAACCCGTCTGTGCACTATTTGTAAATAATATAAGAAATTAAAAATAATATAAGAAAGTTCCTGTAATAACATTGCTTGCATTTTCGAGTAAATCTTTATTGCAAAATATTTGTGATGACAATACCTAAGTTACAAAAGTCGTAAAAAAAGAAAAATACTTGTTCAATTTATAGCGACACCTATTCATAAAACAAAGATGTTATCGCGTGAGAATCGCACGTATGTGAACAGTATCGAGAACTGCGGGTCTCTACGGTTAGGGTTGACTGTACTTATTTTAATAGCTTCTAAGTCATTGTAGAACACTTTTTTCGCGACTTAATTCCAGTTTTTATTATTACTTATTATTAGGAGTATTCTTTATATATTGTGTTTCAAAAATACCCAATAAAAGAAAATCTAAAAAAAAAAGATAAATGCGCAACTCTATTTTAAATGTTACGTCAAGTATGTCATATTTACATGAAACTTACATTTTGAAAGATGTCAAACTATGAACTGATTACTAGATTAGGGCGATCATTTCTCTTTTGAATTTAATTTAGGTTTATCTTTTTATTGAGGTTTTTTGAAACACCATGTATAATTAAGGCCACCCATGAACTAAAATTATTGCAAGCAAAATTGTTCATATTATATTTTTTGATCAGAAAAACACTGCTAAAGATATATCGCAGGCGCCAATAGAGTGGGGAGATTTGGTACACACTTTTTCGCACTTTTTGAGATCCAGATATAATTTTCATTAACTTCCATAGTATTTAGGGTTTAAACGTTGTGTACTTTTTCTTTTAAAACTTACATGCCTTATTGTTTAATTTAGACTTTACCATTTAAGTGACTAATAAACAGTTGAATACAGTCATTCCAAGCTATTTGTTCAATACTTTCAGTTTCAAATCTACCTACCTGGTACAACTTGATAGCTGTTAACTTGAAAACGTGACGCTTTAGAAAAGTTATTCTTAAACAAGTTTTCTTTGTAATGATTCCAGCTATTCAATCATGCAAGTATAAGGGTAGCCGCCATAGGAAAAACAAAATGTTCTGAGCTTTGCTGAAAAATAGACAACCCTGCCACCTTTCTCACATTTCCCTTATGGCATTTGTAAGCAGATCGCGTCCCTTAGCTTGAAGTCTTTTTCTAGATTTTGATCTAGTTACAACACGACTTAATAGGCTGTCGGCATCTCTGTTATGTAACCTGTTTTAATTGTTGTCTGCTTCTGGTTTATTAATATGATGAGCATTGATGACGATGAGGTATGGATATCGAAATAGAAATTAGTTAAAGGATGGAGCTTAATAAAATTTTCTTAAATTATAAAATTGAATCAGTGTTCGTTAGTCTCACTAAAATTCGAAAACGGTTGTCAGATTTGGATGATTTTTTTTGTTATGTCCCACGCGAACGAAGACGCAGGCGGACAGCTAGTTAAGAAATAAAAAAAATTGTCAAATTTTATAAAAAACAAATATGAAAGAGTCCCAAGAATATTATTATATTCCAACAAAATAAAGACGATTACAAGGGTATTGCAAACAAATTGCAAATTACAGTAATTCAAAACCGAGCGTGGGTAATGCAAATATCCTGGCTTAGTTACGATACTTAGAAGTTCAATTTAAGACTTTGCAAATAATATTTTGAAATTGATTCTAGACTTGTGGTAATTTGGGATTACGTAAAAATGCAGCTGATACGGTTGCATTGTCTTTTGGGTTTGAAACGCGCAAAAATTTCAGATTTGTCGTCAAATCTACAGATTTTACTAAACGTTTAGTGTGTTTTATTAAATTAAAAGGAAAAAAAAACAATAGAATTTACTAAATTTCATAAAGTTTACTACGAATGGGTTTTTAAAGATAAAAAAAACGCTACACAATCAAAGGCAGAAAGCCTTAGTGTGGGCCTTTTTGTCGTGGGTCCCTTGGAACATACACAAATATAGTCATGAACACCCAACGAGAATAAATTTCTGCTTGTTATACATATATTTGCCCCGACTGGGCATCGAACCCCGGATCCGTCGAGCAAGAGATAGCGCCACTACCACTCGACCAAACCGGTCTAAGGTTTGGTCGAGGAAATGATCGGGTTTGTAAGATGACACCTATGTTAAAACTGGGTTAGCGGTAAAGATGCAGATGATACCTTTACCCTGTCCTATAATCAGTTAAATAAATAAACAAATAAACACATATACAGGTATCTCTTTATAGGTATCTCTCTTTCAACCTTTCGGTTTGTTAATCAGTCCATGAAACTGAACAACTTCCCCAAGGAACATAGGTCAAAATACGAAAAACAAATTTTGATCTCCCATACAAAATGCGCTATATAGGCTGATGAGGTTTGTATGGGAACTCAATTTTTTTTTCGTTGTTTGACCTATGTTCCTTGGGGAAGTTGTTGAATTTCATGGACTGATTAACCACCCGAGAGGTTGAAAGAGAGATACCTAAAGCCCTGTATATGAATATTTAAACAAATATTATCTAATTCATCTTAGGTCGAGTATCTGACTAGACCAATTAAAACCTCGATAAACTTCTAACGGCCACTCACTTCTAATGATAAAAATAAAATAAAAATGCTCTCAACAATGAAACCACAAAGGTTATTGATTTTTATTAATTACTTCGACGATAAATTTTATCTGTGTAATAAAATATCGTACCCACAAATAATGATCATAAATATCATAATAAAGTAATCATAAATATGAAAAGTTGTTACTAGTATTCAATTGCCTGTTTAGCTGTGCGTTGATCCGTCATTCAGTCATTTCGTGGAAATCGCCAAAAAAATTGAACATGTATTTCTTTTTCGCCGATTTCTTCTGTTTCCTGTGGGAATTTTGGAAAATTCTTTCTTATCGGATGTATACATCATATAAGGAATATTACTCCATCCAAAATTTCACGTCTCTACGTCCAGCGGTTTAGGCCTAGGTAAGACAAAGCCTATTCTCCCTTAGCCTTTCTCCTTTATCGCGAGCTTGAATAACCTTTGAGCCAGGGCAAAATCTTTTATTGATATAGATAGGATAACAGTATTTGAACTCACAACCTTCCGGTTACAAGTCGGGCTTATTACAAACTATGATCGCTCGAATTATTAACAAACTAGCTTCCCGCCCGCGGCTCCGCCCGCGGGGACTACAGATTATATCGTGCCCAACTGTGAGATAAAATGTAGCCTATGTCCTTTTCCAGGCTCTAATCTATATCTATACCAAATTTCATCAAAATCGGTGTAGTAGTTTAGGCGTGAAAGACGGACAGACAGACAGAGTTACTTTCGCATTTATAATATTAGTAAGGAAGTAAAGATTAGAAGAAACTTGTTCAAGATATTGTTAATTTGTTTAGTAACCTTATCTTTTATAGGTCACCGTAATATTTTGCATTTGTTACTGTTTATTATTTGCTGTAAATGTATCATTGTCTAATAATTTTCCGTTTGATAAAGTTCTCGTTAATTGAGTTGTTGTATCGTTTGAAGTTTATAAAAATTCCTATGAAGATATTCTGATTTTTTAATAAATGAAAGAGTAATTTTAAAGAGTTATCATTATTAATGAAGAATAAGTTGCCATGAACTATTCGATAAGGTTAACCATTTCATTTCATTAGGATTAATGCTTCCTCTGACTGACTATTTAGACTATGCTCAGAGTTCTCTACATAAAGTTATAGATACTTCATTCACTTAGGATAAAATACACCAATAGGATACTAGCAGGCCTTACATAATATCATTGCTTACAGTTACAGGTAGTACTTTTCAGGTACACTCTTAACCTTCGTGCGATTCTAGGACACCCGTTTGTGCAAGATTTGTATCGCACGTGCCACAAACAAGCGCGCGACGGGTTAATGTATATTTTTCATTTTTTAACAAAAAAATAAACTTATATAATACGTATATAAAATAATAGCTTGGTCGAGTAGTATTCATGTTAAAAAAATCATAAAAAAAACAACGCGAGGTGCAAACTTAGCTTGGTCGAGTAGTAATATCTAATTTGAAAAGAGATTCCCTCAGAGTTTCTTTTATATTCCTCTCAAAGAGGAGTCCAAAAATACTGAGTCCCAAACAAAGACGTAACTATTTTATATCACATCCATCTTAAAAATTACTTTAAAAAACAAATATTAATCGATTTTACAACAAATAGGTATAAACAAAACATTCGGTTTTGTTAATTTTATACGAATTGAAGTACTAATTTTTTAACTATTCTAAGGTATTTTGTGGCTAACGGGAAGGTAATAAAAAAACCCACTAAGCGAGGGTATTAACCTAACTTAGATGTGTCTAAGTTTTTCTTAGCCAATTAATACTTATTCAATTTTAAAATACTTACGAATTATGTTTCTGCCGGCGCGCAAGTTACAGAATTTCTTTTTGATCACCAATCACACGAGCGGTATTGTTTTTCCTAATCTTAACAATGTTTTTTCATAAAATTTACAGATTAGGTACTTCGAAAAGTTGTCAAACTTTGCGAATGCATAAAACTTTTTAGTATAAATGGTTCGCGCGTCATTTATTTCGGCGCGATATTTGAATTTCGCGCAGGCGGTCGCGTACACTGTCAGACGCGTGCCGGCACACTGGCTGGATGTAAAAACTTTGTATAGTCAGATCGGAACGCACCGGCGTTAACCAACCAAATCAACAGCGCATTAATTTGTTAATCCTCCTGCCAAGTCCGGTGCTATTCAATTTTGCCGGTTGCGAGCTATTTCACTTTCTAGCCAAAGCGTGACTGCATCGGTCCAGACTGAGGCGATAAAAGTTAAATGGGTAAACTGATTAGATGGGCTTAACCTAATAAATCACGGTAGCAGATAACCTTTGCAAGACTAGAACTAAGTGAGTTTTCATACAACCGTAACAGGAATTGTTGTCAACTTATACTTTTCATTCTTATCGTAACGAAAATAGGTTAACCTTTCATCCGTCCATGACTTTTCCGCGTGATAAAGTAAAGCCTAGTCTTGCTCCAGCCCTTTGAAATTGTATTTAAAAGATACGTGTTGATTTGCTACATTAGGCACTTACTTAATCAGAGAAAGAAAAATTAGCTTAAAAACTTAAAAAAATAGCAGAAGTTTCCTGAGAAATAGGCTAATGAGGCTGCTAATTTCAAAATTACCACCAACCTATTTTTTTTAACCGACTTCAAGACAGTAGGAAGTTCTACCTCCTACCCTCCAGTAAGCAGCATTTTTGGTAACATTAGTGAAGTAAACTTTTAAAAAAGATTAAACCGATTAAAAATAAAACAGCAGTTATAAGCTAAAAATAAAGATAATAATCATATTATGATTAAATGTGCTAGGTACCATATAACCTTTTGAATTTATTTGGCTCGGCTAATGATATTTTATGATATTTTTTTTATTTTTACCTTTTTTTTACTGCTGTTTTATTTTTATTTCTATACAAAAGTAGAAAATATTAACGAAGCTTGTCCGGATTTTATGGTTTTTTACATTATTGTTAATATTTTTTGTAGTTGTACCTAGAGTATTAATGAAATTGATTGTGTCTTGGGACACACATATTTTCTGATTCGTTACAATAAATCTATTTTCTTAACTATAAAAAAAATATAGATGTATATAATTGGTCTACTTTTAGAGATTAGTCACATAATATAGTTTACTACCAGCGCTGTGTATAATTATAATCGGATTTCAGATTTATATTGTTACTTAAGTATAATTGGATATTAAGATTCTGATCTGTCATCTGTTACTGTACCTTTTTGAATAAAATAAAATAAAATAAATAAATAAAATGCCATTATACATTAAGTATAATAATAATTAATGTAGCCCATATTACAGATCACATTGCAAAAGCCTCTCTCAAATAACTGCCATCTTACTTACATAACTAATTATTGCATGGAATTGTTACCCCAACAGTCACAGCCTGCGGTTGTAGGAATGAAAATTAAATATTTCCATATTATAAAGTTGCGGGTTCATCTAATCCTGAGGTAATACCAGTCACGATCGCTAAATCGACTGTTGGCTCAGAGCAGCAAACAACGAGATGGTTTAGTATGAATTTTGGCACCTACTCGTAGATAGATCAAAATGTAGAAGAAATTGCGTTCTATTTCTGTGATCAGCTGACGGCCTCCGTTTGGAAAGTCTTTTTATATGTGAACTAGCTTCCCACCCGGGACTTTTTCCCGTGGGAATTTCGAGAATGAATTGAGGAGTGACTAAACAAAATTAGTTAACTACTCAAAAGACAAACAATTATATGACATATGACCTCGCTTAAGTTTTAAAAATCTTACTGGATTCTGAAATCAAACCGGTACAAAATCAGCTAACTTCTGTGTAAAATCAGATAAAAAAACGACTGACGGATTAAAAGTGGTTAAAAACATAGTAAAAAATATCTTTTCCAAATAACGTATTTACATTTTCTTCCTTTATTCTAAATTACGACATCACGTACTTAACTAATTTTGTTTAGTTACTCCTCAATTATGCCTTCTTCTTGAAGCACTCCGTCTATTCTTGAAAACCGAATGAAAATCGGTTCATTCGTTTTTGAGTTTTTTTTAAAGCGACAGACGCGATGGGGACTTTGTTATATAATATAGTATGATATGATGATTCAATGATGATTTCGTATAGCTCGCTTGGATAAAGTTCATAGGCTGATATTCACATGATTTCGACCTAGCGCAGGCTCCAGTCTCCTCCCATTCTCCATACATCCATCCATACACTCATGCCTAGGTATTTCCCATTCGGGGTAGGCAGAATGTAGTTCTAGAACCATTTGACGTCACTTTGGAAATTCATTCTGAGGGTCATTAGCTGGAACATGAGTATAATGGTGATAGGTTGTCAGCCTTTTGCCCACGATACAGCAAAACCTTGGCGTCCCACTTACTAGCTTGTACAGTATGGTCGAGTCGGGAACAGTGGCTCAATCGGGTACACTGACTCGCGCCTGCATTTCCTATGTAGAGCAACAATATCTATTTGTCTCTTTCATTCATCGGTGTTTGAATATCGAGCGCTACCGATGAATGAAAGAGACAAATAGATATTGGTGCTCTACATAGGAAATTCTGGCGCGAGTCAGTGTACCCGACCGCGCCACTATTCCCGATTCGACCCTACGCCTGGGAAGAGTTATTGACAGCTGGCACATTCTAAGTTTTTCTTTCACTCCCAGTTCAGCGGGGTAGGATCCTCCCATTCTTCCTGCAATATATTTTATATGTAAACTGTAATGTAGAGAAATAAACTATACTCGTCCAAAATTTCATAAAAAATAATAATGTGTTAATCGTGATACTAGAAGAACAATGACTTCGTGGTGGGCCCCGTAAGGGGCGGCGTGACGACTTAGGCCCGTATTACAGAAGGAAACTTAAGTCTTGATCTATGCTTAAGTATTGATTGCCTCTTTCTCTCACACTCAAAATAACAAAGTCGACTGCTACTCAAGTATAGATCTAAGTCTGGGTCGCGTTCTGTAATACGGACTCCGATTCCGAAGGACTGTTCTGTTTAGATAATAAACTAACAAGGAAAAAATTAGAAGAGACCTTTGACAAATATAGGTTAATCAAAAAATCTGAATAATACTTATAGGTTTATCATAAACCCACACATATATTAGAATGTGACTAGTGCATGTGATAAGCATTATTTATATCTTAGATTATTCTGCATTGACATTAATGTTAGTTTAGATACGCTCTCTTACTTTTATCAAGTGAAATCAAAGTCAAAATAGTTTTATGTTTAGAACGTATACTTAAAATAACATTCTAATTGAGTAGGTGTGTTTAGTTTGAGTCTGTAGCGTTTATTATATACCAAAGTAGTAAATTACTTACATTATTTATATTCACTCTACTCCTATTCGCAAAAGTGAAGTCTTCCCCCGAGAAGAATAGGCAAGAACCTGCTTTTTAAAAAGAGCTCCGCTAGCTCTTTTGAAAAACTGCTTTCATTTTTCATTCAGTTTATGAGATTGGCATATAAATAAATTAAGAATGTTGTTGTGTGATAGTAGGGGGAGTCCGGAAGTTAACCAGGGCCCCGATTCTGTAACTTCAGTTATGTGTCGATGGAATGGAGGCCATTTTAATGCGAAATTGAGTACTATTTAATTTTCATATACTTGCTGACGACCACCCCAACCAGCAGCGCCACCGCTAACCGAACGTAAAGTTGCAAACTACTTAGCAACTGAAAATTCAGTAAGCGTTGGCGCCTCCAGTCAACGCAGCCATCATTAGATGTATGAAATTTCGATAGTTCTCAATTTCGCCACCTGAACAGATAAAATGGCATCCATTCTATCGACACCCAACTGAAGTTACAGAATCAGGGCCCTGGGTGGAGAGATAAACCACTTGTGCTATCTACTTTTCAAATCCCGCCAAGAAGCTAGCAGGCCCGATGACGGCGTGACCTTGGACCGAGCAATCATACTCGTCGTATTGGTGAAAATTCCACAATCTTCATCTGGCACAAACGTTTTTTTTTACATCATTGAGTGAAAAAAAAATCTTTTTGGTTTTATTGTCTCGCAACAATTGCTAGAGGCATGTATTGTGTGACTACACTGCTTTGTTGCTTGATATCTACTCTTTGTTATATGCACAGCCGGAATTCTTGTAAGTTTTTGATTTTGAGTTATCAGAAGTAGAATCGTGATTGAGTAGGTGTCCTGGGTGTGGGTCCCTCCAAGAATTTTGATTCATACTGACTTACCTTTAAAAAAAGGTAAAAAGGTAAATAAAAATTAGCCCACTTAGAGGAGAAACCTTCTTCTAAGAGTGTGAAGTATGTATTGGAATCGACAGAACTTTCTTAATGTTTTTGTTAATTTTTTCATAAAAATATATGATTGACATTTTTATTATTACAGTCACATCGATTCCTAAACGTTTGCTCAGTTGCATGGGAAAAAACCCCTCAAGTAATTTTAAGTCACCCATCAAACAGCACACACAGCACAGTGAGGTTATACAACATTAATAGTAAACAGGTTATTTACTGTTATTTGATTTTTTTATTTTTTCGTTTAATATTATTAATTCAAGCACTCGAATGAGAAGCGGGACAAAGTGCTAATTCAGGAAACTATAGACTACAGAATTTATAAATAAATAAATAAACGTTACACACTCAAAGGCCCACATTAAGGTTTTCCCTTGTCCCGTGGGTCCCTCGGAACACACATAAAGACAAACACAAACACCCATAACCCGAGAACGAACATCTGCTTTTTACATAAATATTTGCCCCGACTGGGAATCGAACCCAAGACCGGATTATACACAAACAATTAAACATTTAACATAAAATTATTTAAATCCACATTTAAAAATAGCACTATTTCCCGGTTGTTTTTTCGGGATTACGAGTATACCGTATAACTGAGACAATCATTTCAGTAGGATCTTCTAGTCATAAAGTTTTAAGCCAGAAGGTGTAGCTTTAATAACATCACATCATCGCAATCTAATTGTACACTATCCGAGACCTAAGCAACGCTAAAACATACACTTTACCTGTACCTATTAAGTCACGTTACGCTCTTATGATTATAGAGTCGTGCCCTCAGTTTAGATTTTCAACTCTAAAGTTAAAAGGATAAGGTTCAAATTTGTGTGTGTGATGTAAAGTTTGAGGTGTGAACTTGGATTAAAATTCCTTAGACAAGGGAAATTACGATCGGTAAGCTAAGTAGAGCGTCACCGACACTACTGATAAATCACAACTGATCCCACAGTATCGTGTGGTTTAATATTCCGTTTAGCTTCTTCGGTTTGAGTGTTTTGAATGTTAATTATTAAGTTGAAGAAAATACTATTATTTATACTTTCAGGCTATCTAAAGTAACGTTCTCACTGCAATAGAAAATAAAAGAATCTAAAGTACTTACTGATTTTATTTTTAAGCGTACCTTGAATGAGAAATGTTACTAAGCGCTAGGAAGAAGCATAAAATATAGGAAGAAGACTTTTTTATTAATGATTATTTTTATGACATGTCACATGTCAATAGAGGAAATAAATAATTACGTTATACTTACTATAATAAAAATAAATATTCTACGAACAAGATCCAATTCTTATATCGAAGCAAAACGTGAACCTCGTGAAATTTTTTTTAAATAAAAAAAGTTACAAGTCAAGTTTTGCTACTGATTATACAATATGTTACATAAATGACATAATAGGATGACCGACATATGGTAAGTAGAAACCAGTCGAAAAAGTCGACACCAAAGGTCCAAAGGTTCAAAGGTCCGATAAGAAAGTAATTATTAACTAAAGTTTAAAAGTTAAAAGAAGTTATAAAAAAATATTATGCACAGCGTACCTACTTAGTGCTTATATTTTACAGTTCGATTCAATAGGATATGTTTCCGAGGCTTTAAACATAATTGATAAATATATTTTTTTATAGGTATGATAGTGTATTTATGCACATTCAAAACATCGGTGAAACAATTTGATATATTCAAAATTTAAAGCCGAAGCTATTGGGACACAACATTGACAGCTTCTATTTCGGAAGCGTGACACTTTAGGAAATTTTCGTTTAAAAAAAAAAGAAGTAGTGGGCCAGTGTTCTAACAAAATCTTCGTAGCCTTTTGGCAAGTACACTACTTACATTTTCATGATGCAGAACTATACCTATGATAGATTCTAAACTCTACCACTATCTACCCAAGATGTCGTATCATGTTTCTTCACACGCAAACGAGTATCCATAAAGCAAAGGTTCAACAGACAAGTTATAGGTCGAGTTTCGAGTCCCAGTGGCCAAATGACTTACTTATCTCAGTAGCTATAGGGCAAGGTACTCCTGCTAGGTAGGGACTAGCGAAACCAGTTGCAATTTCTCTAATAACGTACACCTGGTGCTAGGGGCATGTGTGATACTGTGGTATTGGTCAATAATGATGGATTGTGTTGAAACGTTCTAAATTAATTGGATGGAGCTACTGTGCCCGAGTAGCAAACATGAATAGTAGTTAAATCAAACATCTTTACTTCAACTAAACTTGAATTTTAGAACTATAAAAACGGTTTCATTAAGTAGTTTTTTTTCTACAAGACTCTTAGTTTTAAACACTGCTACTTTAGGAAGTAAAGAATATGGAAAACCGAGTTCAGTTTGCTTGTTCAAAAGTCAACCTACGAGGTATAATGAAATGCGTGTTTAATAGTTATCTAAACCTGTATTCTTAAATAGGCCTAAGGTCTGCCTAAAGGGCAGTCTGCCTCTTTCTTAACTTTTCCTGAAATTCTTTACCCATTTTTATTAAATCTTGTCTTGAAGCTTTTCTGAGGGATAACTTGAGAGACGTATTCGTTTTGGCCAAATAGCTGATAATCACATCTACTTGCCTTCAAGATATCTGCAACATCTTTTTAAGACATTCTTTTGCAACTTGGGTGGTAATCGGAAGAAACCGGTTTACAGAAATAATACATGATTTCGCAATCAAAATATGCACATTGGCCCCAGACTAGGCAAAGGCTCTGTCGCCTGTATGTAGGTTCAATACAATACAATATATTCTTTATTGCATACATAGGATTACAGAATATGTTTATACAGCGAATTTGAAATAATGTATACAAATAGGCGGCCTTATTGCTGATATATTGCTTATTGGCCTTATTGGTAGGTATGTGCTGATATACTTTAAGTGCCTACATACTATAGCGAAGCTTAGAGTGAGCAATCTGGGATCTAGCTAATGGAGTCACAGAATCAGGAAAAGTCAGAATCATTCTTAAACATGCATTTATTTGTGAGGAACCTACTCGCACGGCGAAAACCATGAGAGTGTGTCAGAAATACAAATAAACGCCAAAACCTGCGTTTCAGTTTGATTATGGAACTAAAACAGGAAGTTCATGACGTAGAGGCATATACCTACAACCTCTACAGTACCTACGCACGCTTGCTGTCTTCATTCCCCTTTACGTGCATTTGGCCAATTCACCCAAAATAAGTACCGGCAAAATGCGGTTGTTCCAGTGAAGTGATTAGTGATGTGGGCTCTTATTTCCGCAGACTCTAAGGTTACCATTTATATTTATATCCTACACATATTCATATCCTATGTTGTCCTACGTATATGGGTCGGTATTTAATCTATTGTCATCTCAGGGCCGACCGAAGCTCAGAATGCTCCTGTGGATTGCTTAGGCTTCACGGAGCATTTTCGCTTTTGGTCAAATTGACCATGGTCCTATTCGTGATTGCTCCAATTTGCAGTTGATACAAAAAGCGTTCCAGGGTATGTTATTAGTTATCTTCATATGAAATTGCAGGTCCTGACTCAGAGACTCATCAACGCTCATTACCGCTCATTAACGTCCAGCCCAAACCTAGAAGCTGAAATCTGGCCCAAAAGCTCTTTTTATAAAGTAAGGAAGGAATAAGAAAGGATTTTACAAAATTCCTACAGGAACGAATTCCCGAGCATCCTCTATTAGTAAGTACTTAACAAAATTATAAACATTTACCAAGTAGGTACCAGATCAACATTCAAGTTTCTAGTGTTGTGTAAAGTTTTTTGCACTAATGATTATCATATTGATATGATAATTGTCACCTACTGACAGTTTTAGTCATAAGAAGTTTACCAACAGTATGTACCGGAATATAGAAACAAAGGAACAGTTCGAACAGGAAACTCCTGTGGAGCATGAATGAAAGTGTTAACGTTTAACACGGACCAAAATAACCGTTGTTGATAGTAGTAACCCAATGCTTATTCAAATAGCTCGAGCGAGGCATGGTAGGTACTGGTGAACTTATATATTTATGTTAGTATAACTAGCTGGTGTCCGCAACTCGTTAACTTTTTATTTTTATTTTTTTATTATAAGATGGGTTAACTCTTGACTTCAATCTTGACCATAAGGTCAAAGATGAGGGCGACGATGGAGCGAGTTAACCCAGAAAATGCCTATAAAGGCACTGGTACTCCCACGCACCGACGAAACATAGCAAGCTGTTTGGCGTCGGACTTCGGTAGGAGGGTGGTCGCGAACCAGACGGCCCTTTACAGAGCCTACCACACCGCATGAGACCATAGGACGACAGCTCAGATTCAGAAAAAATGAAGTGTCGTTGCCTGGGATGGATTACTAGGAGGCAGGTCTCATTTGTGTTTCCTTAGTCGCCTCTTACGACACCCACGGAAAGAGATGGGGTAGAGTTATTCTCAACCGATCACCACACGGTAAAACGTAACGTTATTTATAGCATTTTGATTGAACAAATATTCAACGTGATTCTTTAAATTGATATAACTTTTTTATTTATGAACTGATTGAAATAAATAAACACTAAAGTAAAGCTTACCAATACACTGAAAACAGTTAAGCCGTTCTGAGATTAGCGCGCACAAACGCACTGAATACATAAATTCTAACAATCATTGTTTTGGGTTCTATTGCGTCGATAAAGGCCCCCAAAAACAGTTTTTCTTGTACATCTTATATATAGATAATTTTCGGCTTCTCATAGTAAGACAATCAGCTGGTATCGCTGAAATTTTACGAAGAGACGAAAACATTCTTTTCGTATCCATTTCGTTCCATACGTATATTTTTTGGGCAAAGTTATTCAGTTTTGTGAGTTGATTCACATCCTTAATTTTCGCTACCTAAAAGTAATACTGTAATTCTGTAATACATCCCACATAAGTAGACACCAGTGGAATTATATGGCTCTTATTGGCAAAGGAAATCAAAAATGAGTATTGTATGTAATGCTGCGTTGAGATATGATTGGTCATTGTGATGCCGATCCTAGACGGGACAATCAGGATTTGGGCTGGGCAGGCGCTGGCCTCGACCCGGATGGCTTCTAACTGGTAACCTTGCGACCTAATGCCGTCCAGAATTGCTGATTGACATATTTATGATGGGTATTACTTTTTGATAAGTCATATAAAGTAAAAGCAAAAGGGACGGAAACTTTGGTTTTGTGATTATTACTAGCATTCCGCTCGAGACTTCGTTCCCGTGGGAATTCGGGAAAGTTATGTAGCCTATGTTACTTAGGGATAATGTAGCATTCTAATGGTGAAATAATTTTTCAAATCGGTCCAATAGTTTCGGACCTATCAATGCAAACAAACAACCGAATCTTTCCTCTTTATAATATTACTAGCATTCCGCTCGTGACGTCGTTCCCGTGGGAATTCGGGAAAATCATGTACCCTATGTTCATCACAGATAATGTAGAATTCTAATGGTGAAAGAATTTTTCAAAACGGTCCAGTAGTTTCGGGCCTATTCAATGCAAACAAACAAACAATCAAATCTTTCCTCTTTATAATATTGGTATAGATTACTAGCATTCCGTTCGGGACTTCGTTCCCGTAGGAATTCTGGAAAATTGTTACTCTGGGATAATGTAGCACCCTGGTGAAATCGAAATCGAAATCAGTCCTGGAGACATATTTTTGAAACGATAGAATTCCAATTCGCATACGAATCGACAAGATTCGCGTGAGAATCTCATACAAATCTTGTCAATTCGTATGCGAATTGGAATTTTATTGTTTCAAAAATCAGGCCCCTGTAGTTTTTAAGTTTATTCGTTACATACATAAATACAAATATTTCCTCTGTATAATATTAGTATAGATGTAGATTATACTATAATCATTATAGTATAGAATAGAAGATAACGACTAGCCTCGCCTTATATCGTTCTCAAGCGCTTCAAGTATCTTTACATGAAAAATTCCATCAAAAATCTCAATCCTTTGTAGAGTCAAAAGAGCACAATACACACTTTATTTCGCACTAAAATGATTACCTAGTAACGATAAGAATGTCGTTTGGATTTAAGTATTCACTTAAGTTTTGTTTTTAAAGGAACTCAGGCTGTAATTAAAGTAGGTACTTTAAGCAGGACTTTATTATCATTTGGAACTCTTATGCCTAATTGAAGTAGGTAAATATATGTGTAGCTACTTCACACTGGGTGAACGATCGCTTGGCAAGGCTTAAGAGTGCGATTTTGCAAAAAATGCAAATAAATCGTTTCTCTTAAAGAAAATATACTAATTGATATGTTTTGATCGTAAGTTCAACACACTCGACTCGAGGTTATCAATTATTATGACATTCAGAGGGTCAAGTAAGGTTAGATCGGCATAGTTAATGACTAGTGATAGCAGCTTCAATATTGAATGTGTTTGCCGACAACTGACGTTTTGTCTAAAACAAGTTAGTCTGTAATTAGTCTTCCTCCAGTTTATTAACAGTTTTTTTTGTAAGTTATTCATTTTGAGATACCTACAAAAGATAAGCAATGTGCCCAGTTGAATTTTGAAAGTTCACAATTGCTTTGCGGCTCTGATAGGGGTCAATCCTGTATATAAGTGTATTCAAGCTAGTATACTAGCATATTAAACACCTAAACTGGCACATCGAGTAAGTATGTTTCTAAGAAATTGAATAAACTCAAAAACTACATAACTACTTTCATACGATTTTTACCAATGGACAGAGTGATTCAAGGGGAAGGGTTTGTGCATAATTCATTCCCGAAACTCTCACGGGAACGCAGTTGTCAAATAAGATGTAGGTACATAGGTACATCGTATACTCTGGACACTCTCGATAAACAATAAAGATATTTGATTTGATGTGAAGTCGATTACAGTTGATTTCAAATTAGTCATACTCGAACATTGCTTCTGTGGTTGAAACTTTGTACAGAAGCAGTGAGCGGTGGTACAGGTGACTTTAAGTTAGGTAGCGAAACTTTAGGAGGCGAATCTCTTCGTGAAACTGAACAACTTCCCCTAGGAACCTATACGAAATTCTAAAAAAAATTTTGATACCCATACGAAGGCAAATCAGCTGATCGCACAAATTATATTGAAGCTCATTTTTTTCGTCCTTAATTTTCGTTGACTAATTTTAAAGAATTAGCTTCTGCAGCTCTAGCACGATAACGACAAACTCCCGCTCGGCTCACGCTGAAACTTCACTTTGATTGCGCGAGAGTCCCGCGCAAAGGCTTGCTAGCCCTATGGCGTTGTCAATGTTGACACTTTGACATAGGACCGCGGTGTTGTCACGGCGCTGTCACTATCGTACTCGGCCTGCTGGAGCGGTTGTCAGAAGTTCACATGTGTTATTAAATTCATTTAAATTAGCCATCGGTTTATTTTATTCTTTAGGTCTATTTTAATACCTACCAAAAATTATTTTACTGCAAAAGGTCAAGGATAGGTAGTTAATCTTATTATGATGTCTATAGATCGGAGCATATGCCAGTACAAATTTAAACAATCACAATAATAAAAAAAAAACTGACTCACGTTTAAAGAGGTAAAAAAAACTTTTCTGCCGAAACCCGGGATTGAACCGGGGACCTTTAGATCTTCAGTCTAACGCTCTCCCAACTGAGCTATTTCGGCTGTTGAATCTTGTTGAAAATTATGGATGAGTTTCTATTGAATCTAAAAGATTGTTAAATTATATGGAATTCTGAACAAATAAAAATTAACAGCTTATATTAACATTGTTGTTTCACTTTTACAAAAGTCAAAATATATTTTTCAGATACAGTAACAATTTTATTTAAAATGCCATCTATGAGAATGTTTATGAACTAGGTATATGGTTTTGCCACTAATCTAAATAGTTCTGCTACTCGCCACTAGGTGTCGGTGTAAAAAATAGTTTATGCACCTCATCCATAGATGGCACTGTGGAATCACAAAACGAGCAATTTAAATATACAAACGAAACGACTATCAAAAACCAAATGTGGAAAGAAAGTAAAATACTTAATAAATATGGATTACTTAGGTACGTATAAATTTATTTATTTAAATCGAATGTCTGTTTTTATTATTCGTCTTTTAATTGTTGTTTTTGTTTGACTTGTTTTTTATGTTTTATCAGCACTCAAACCAAACGCTTCAATTACTTTTTGACGCTTTTTGAAGATTTGTAAATTCGAGTACGTAACTACTTTTATAGTAGGTAAGATAACACCTTTTTAGTTTACACCTTCAGTTAAAAGTATGAAATTGATTTCGATGTCAACGCGTCGAAATCGGCTATTCATTCATGGTAGGGCTACCATGAATAGCCTATATACCTAAATTACCTAAACAATGATTTATGTACATCCTTATCACACAGTAGTACCCAAAAGGTACTATACTACCTATAGACAGACAGGACAGACAACAATGTCGGTGATGATTCAATGTCAGTGACACATTTCACACATTTGTAATAGTTATGTAGGTAGGTAGATAGGTGTAGGTAGGTACTTAATGATTGCTGCAATAAAATTAAATAACAATCAGCTCGTCAATACTCATAACTTGCATCCTGTTGATTACTGAACAATTGTTTTTTTTAGTTGTGAAGATACATAATGAAAATATGTGTATGTATATGTATAAAGGGCTATTTGCGGAGAATATGGCATTACAATTTTTTTCCCACAATTTCAAAATTGAAATCTGTACTAAATTTTTTACAACAGTGTCGCCAACGTCCATACCACGTTGAATACACCGGTTCTCGTCCGATCACCGAAGTTAAGCAACGTCGGGCGCGGTCAGTACTTGGATGGGTGACCGCCTGGGAACACCGCGTGATGTTGGCTTTTTACTGCTTTTAGTCATATTTGGAAATAAAACTCCTTAGATATAATAATAATTACAAACAAAAATATGTTTATTATAAGGGTTTTGAGACGCCACCCTCATGGCTCTCACAAATAGAAATCCAAAAAAAAGATACAAAAATACCATACATAACCAAAACAAAACCTAATCCCTGTCCTTCACATAAGCATCTTGGCCTTAGCAGACTCTGGGAAGGCCAAGATACTGTTATCCTCCACCCTATCACACAAACTACAATTAGAAGGTAGCCTCACCTTCCGCATCATATAACCAAAACTGTTCAATGGAATGTGACCGGAACAAAGACGAAGCAAAACCACTACATCCTGCCGTTCCAACTCACACAGGTTGAACCAGGGAAATCTGGGTTGAATGGTCTTATACCAAATGCCTTTTATCAGTGACCTTTCGTCAAAGTATTCTGCCCACTTCTTGAAGCAATTCCTCCATATCTGATCAATCACTTACGTGTACCATGAGACATAGTGATATGGAACTCCTTTGTACACAGCTTCCTTTGCCAACAAATCTACCTCTTCATTTCCTACAAAACCCGTGTGAGAAGGAATCCACTGAACTACAGTTGCTTTACTAATAATAATACCTAATACAAACAAAAATAATGAACAGAACACGATACAAAATTAGATTTAACGTTCATTAAAATTAAAGTTTTTTTAAAATGTAATGTCATCCTTAGTAACGTCAAAGTGACAGTATGATAAGTATATAAAGTAGCATTACAACTGGTTGATTGTCGTTCTTTTCTCTTTTTCCAGGTTCAAATCACTACCACCTTATTAAAAACTATTCTAAAACTAGTTTGGTAGAAGTTAGAGCATCAGGTTACCCCAATTCATTGAAAAACCATTCTTGTCGCAACGGCACAGAGTGCACGCAAGGCGTCGTCGCAAGGGTAACCTGATATATGCAATGCAGCCCTCAGCTCAAGACGATGACCGCCGTTTGCACAGTGCTTGCGACACGTGTGCCTCGGTAGCAGTGGCTTTTTTCGCATATATGTGTAATTGCCCGGCTAGCTCAGTCGGTAGAGCATGAGACTCTTAATCTCAGGGTCGTGGGTTCGAGCCCCACGTTGGGCGACTCTTTTTGGATCTAATTACTTACACTAGCTTTCCACCGCCGAAATCGTACGCGTGTAAAAGTAGCCTATGTCACCTATCACTTTACTAATTTTTATTAGCGTGTGCCACGCTACGTCCAGGTTTAGTTTCGTCAATTCAGTTCCACCATACCCGGGCTTTAAATGATACTATATCCTGACTCACTGACTCATCAACGCCCAGCTCAAACCGCTAGTCAAGAAATAAGGAAGGATTTTACGAAATTCAATGTTTTTTAACTATAATATCTACTTAGTTGTAACAACTTCTTTGACTTTTAGTTTAGTTGGAAACTAATTCAAACCCTGACGTTCCAAATGTGATGAAGTATGAGGTACTTAGATGATTATTTCTTGGTGATTTCACTTTCTGTTAGGTTTTGTCTTTGACACCTGTGTTCACTTGTTTCCATCTATATAAAAAAAGGTTTTTAATTTAAATTGTTTAGATAACTGGAGGTCTACCATGATCGCTTAGCGCGATTCAATTTAGGACCTAAACAAGTCTGCAACGCTTATTCGTACCATGATGGCTTATAAGCGATTCAATTTTGGCGCTGTTGCGATTCAAAGGCAGACCAGCGACAATTTATGTAGACATTTAAAATGGACCATAGACAACCGAGCAGTTTAAAAGCAGCGCCATCATGGTACCATTTTAAAAAACATTCCAATTGCGAAGCAGTTCAAAGTTGGATCCTAAACAGAAATGCTTTTAAACGATCGTGGTAGGTACCCAGTTCGGTGGTCAAAACTAGGGGAGGCCTTTGCACAGCAGTAGGACAGGTCAGGCTAGCAAAAAAAAGTTAAGTGCTCGTGGCCAACGTACCTATGTACCTATAACGTTATGTCTTTGTATGAAAACTTAACTGGCTAATGGATTACTAGTATTTTGTAAAGGGGCCGTCCATTAATCACATGATGTTTTTTAGCACCCCCCCACCCCCTTCTTGATACGTGGTGAGGTTTAAGACTAACAAAAATCACGTGTATTTTTAGTACCTAGAAAGACGCTGGAAATTTTTAGAATATTATATGTAAATACAGGTACAAAACATGATCTAATTTATTCTGAAAGGACCATGATAAAAATGTCTAAATATAAATGTTGCAGGTTGCTTTTGACAGGAATAAAAATAATATTAAAGGAATGGTGTAATCATGCGAATAACATATATATTGTGCTAGTACATGAACATATTTAATGTACATTGTCCTCGGACCACGGATTAGCAAGATTTTCTTCAACTGGATATGCATCTTGCAAGTTAGTTGTTGGCACTGTGCTTTGTTGAAGATCAACGTCGGTTTCATCAAGCCACCCACACGCCGCTTTTCGGTTTAGAAATCGCACGTTTGACGAAAAAATAAATACACGTGATATCTTACTACACCCCCCCACCCCCCTTGTCGTATTTAGTGATTTTTGCTAAACCCCTCCCCCCCTTTCAAGCCTCACGTGATTAATGGACGGCCCCATAGCTGTATGTTTCCCTTAATAAAGAAAATGAAATAAAATAAAAGTAATGCAACACATCTGACTAGTCATCAAACAATCAAATTAGAACCTGCTCCTGTTTTGAAGTCGGTTAAATAGAGGTGGCGCCATCCATCGCTTGGCTCATCAATATTCAGGCAGGCGTGGTCGAAGGAAATGGCGCACGAGACAGTTAGTTAGGTACTCCTTAGCAACACTAGAACCTAACAACAATCACGTAGGGGCTTTAAGACCACACACGTAATAAAATAATATTTGTAATACAAACTCATAACGACCAAAAATCTATAAAAAAACAGTGTTTGCCCAGTGTATAATTTGAGAAAAAGAAGGACTATCGGTGGGTCTTCTAATAATTATTATAAGTCTTCCTTTATTTTGTTCTTCTTTCAAGATTTGATCAGTTGGGAAAAGCAGCGAAAACCTATGAACTTGGAGAGGTCTTATCACACAAATTAGTACTTTTGGGTATAACAGCAACAGGTAAGTTACTCGTAGTATAAGCTTATAACTAGTCAAACATAAATGAAAACATATTTTAGTAGAACTTCAATTACTTTTGACCTAATTAATATTGTTGTAATGAAATGGGATGTTGATATTTATAAGTGACTGTGATCACTTGCGGAGTCGGATGAGCCGACATCACCACTCTATACAGGCGCGGTCGCAGCCTGAAATTTTGGAGGGGGTCACTCACCCAATTCATAACTAAGTAGACAGCCTTTATCTTGAATGTTTACAATAAACCGACAAATTACATTATTAGAATATTGTTATACAATCTTTATCATAACGACGCATATCGATTTTGCTAGGATTACCAAAACTACGTAGTTTGGTTCCTTATTTCTAAACTAGATGTCATTTCCAAGTTATTTTGGCCATCGTACGTAGTTCATAAAAAAGACCCCTAGATGTCAGCAAACTATAAATTTATCGCGGTTAGGGGATAGCTAGAAATTTCTTTTTATTATTTGGCAAATTTTTGAGATTTTTCAAATTGATTTTTCAAATTTTTGAGATTTTGGGGGGGGTCATGTCCCCTGTGACCCCCCCCTTCGGACCGCGCCTGACTCTATACCACTCTAATAGTATAGGTTATGTGCAGGATGGACACGAGGGTTTCAGTGTATCTTGGGCGAATGCCTGACAACCCTCAAAATGTATGTCAAACGTCTACCCCGACAGGGATTATAGGCATGGGTATAACCCAGGTTTTCCTGATTATTTCCAACACGTGCGTGTGACTGTTGTGGGAGGTGTTGCTGTTTGAAGCCACATGCATAGGTGATACATTTACCTTAAAGAAACATTCACCTCATTGATGAATCAACAAAATTTTCCAAAAATAGAGTATACATTTGAAGTTAAGTACTTTTGAGATGCTTTTCATTTCATTGTTGTAAGAATTGGAATTAGTTCCGTAAGAGTGGTTATTTCAGGAATCCTTTCACTAGGAAATATAACAGAAAATGCTTTTCTAAAATCGCCTTAGTCAGATGTAAATAAATCGTCTTTTTGTTTTGCTGTTTCCATTCCTTGTTTCTTATTATGAATCCCTCATACTTATACCACTTAGTAGGTATTCTTTACATTATACGAAATAACCATTGTAAGTACTACTACCCGTCTAGCAACCAATCAACCTATCTTCAAATTTCATCTTCTATATCTTATATACAAAAATGAATCCCTATTTCCCTTGGTCACGGCATCACGCGTGAACGGCCGGACCGATTTGGATGATTCTTTTTTTGTTGTGTTCCTTATTGTTAGGAGAAAGTTTTTATAAAAGAAAAAAATTAGAAAGTTAGAAAAAACAAGGACAAGTCTGTTGGGTCAGCTAGTCTAGAATATTTTATGGCAAATGTTGTGTCATCTGAATCAAATTATGCCCTGCCTACTCCGTCAGGGATTAAAGGCGTAAGTGTATGGATGAATGGAACTTATAAGTATTCAAATATTCTATTAAGAATCGTTTTAGAAAATAAAATCAAGAAGGTGTTCAAAAATAGGCGCAGTTTACGGGTTTACTAAAGATGAATCATTCTGTTACCTCAAAATTCTCTTAGTCTTTTTAACCGCAAAGGTATCTCCTGTACTGGTTTTAAAGCTTGAATCATCTAATAACTGTTAATGAAGTTTGAGGACTCTTAGCAACTATAATAGCAGAGGGTGTGTGATTGAAAAAAAAGATGGTATGTTTATTTTGCGGTAGTTTGATGTGATGATGCATGAGTTTGCAGGTTTTCAGGGGTTTCCCTCTGAGTCAGCCTGCGTCAATAAACTCACACAGCTCCTGTGCTAGGTTCAGCGGTTCCACATTATCCTTCTTTATTGTGTCAGTTTTTTCTAGAAAAAATGTTATGTTTCCAATTTATTCCGAGAACTATTTAATAATCGACTTTCGAATGTCTCGTAGTACTCCTATAAATGGAATATTTGTTAAAGGAAAATTGTAAACCTGTAATGTTACAATTTTACAAGTAAAATTATAATCACTCACGACATTACAATTTGCCAAGTAAAATTAAAATTAAACGAAACTTTAAGGGCCACCTGCATGAAATTAGGGTAAGTTGGTTAGTTTAGGCTTTTTTAGGTTAGGTTAGGTTAGGTTAGGTTGTATTAATATTATAAAAAGTCCGTATACGTGTAAAAAAAATGAGGCAGTCCACAAAGTATCGTGTGATTATAATATTACTAAGTAAAATTACAATATAACACTTCAAACTTTCGCGATTTGATCTCCCCAAAATGCGCTATATGCTGATGAAGTTTTTATGGGACCTGAATTTTTTTTTTCGTATTTTGTCCTATGTTCCTTGGGAAAGTTGTTCAGTTTCATGGACTGATTAACCACCCAAGAGGTTGAAAGAGAGATACCTAAAGCCCTGTATTACAATACAATACAATATTACCTACGCAAAATTACAATATAAGGGATTTGACAATGTTACGGCTCGGTGACATATAGAGGTATAAGTAAAGGTACATCTACTGTAGAGATTTCAGGACTACTTTTCATTCGTAGAGCAAAAACTACTTAGATTTTATTTTCTCTCAGACGACTTCGTCGACGAATAAGTCGACTTCGTTAATGTTTAAGAGCACAGCAGATGTCGAATGCACCCAATGATAAAGTTAATTTGGTTCGCATTATATTCTTTCTGAGTACATGGCGAAACATTCACCCCAAGTTTACAGCCAACTCAACACATTTACGACCATACACGACCAAGTTAACGAGAAAGATGACGGTCGTTTATTGTAATTAATTTATTCGAAGGTCTGACAATTGCTGGATCTGATTTCTGTCTTTTGTCGTCCCAGTGCAATTTATTGGTTCATTTAATGCACAATATGGGCTGTAATAAGGTTGTCAATTCTTGTGCGTTACGCTTAACGACTGGATTGATTTTTCCGACATCGAGACTGATTAAATTGATGGCTAATTTTCATCAAGATGAGTGGTTTTTCGTTTCCATTTTTTATAAATATAATATACCTACCTAGATATAATCTCAACAAATATGATATGGTTTGGCGCATGCATAGAGGTATTTTTATACTTTTGAAATAGGAGACTTTCCCTATGTTATTCTATTCACATTCATTTGAATATTTCTTCTATTTTAGGATAAAAGACAAGCCCTGGGTGCGCCGTAAGATGTATCTAGACTAGACCCTTAGTGTTGATTTACGAGCTGGGCCTACGTCTTTGCTCCGTGAAGAGGCTAAGGATTTCTGACACGAATGCTGCTTGTAAGAAAGATATTCATCCGTAAGTCCTCTGTAACTAACCGGACGAACGTGATTATGGGTTAAACAATTTATTTAAGGGTCAGAAGATTCAAAACATGTTAAGCATGGAAAAAAAATATAATGATTAATTGAGCGTACCATTTTATCTACTTATGTGTAACCTTGTCAATTCAAATTATTTTGAGAAGCTTGGGTTTTTCATCCTTACTCCTCATAGAATTGATTTCCATGCTACTCAACGGGTACCCTAAAGACAGAGACAGTATATACAGGATGGAATTTTTTAACGCCACCTGGAGGGAAAGTACTTTAAATACTGGAGATAGAAATTTAAACTCAAAGGAAACATTTCTTTATTTTTAATAAGAAACTAAACTGCATTCAAGGATTTTCGAAAATTCACTTGCCACACCCGGAATCGAACCAGCTAAAAAATAGCAACCTGTAGTTTTAGAATAGAATGGTATCGATCGATAGGGTCAATCGTAAGGATCAAATCTCTCTTACAAACATGGTAAATTAGATGAAAGAAGAACCATTAAACTACATAAAACCTAACTATGGGACCCTTAAGTAAAAGTGCTTTAACTCGTCCCACCCAATTTAAAACCTTAAATTTCATGGTCTTCCTTTCACTTCATTAACTATGTTTGTTAGGGAGATTTGATCCTTACGATTGACTCTATCGATCGATACTATTAAAGTACAAGGTGCTTTTTTGGATTTTAGTTGGTTCGATTCCGGGTGTGGCAAGCGAATTTTCGAAAATCTTTGAATGCAGTTTAGTTTCTTATCTATACATCTATACATATTATAAAGAGGAAAGATTTGATTGTTTGTTTGTTTGTTTGTTTATTTGCATTGAATAGGCTCCGAAACTACTGGACCGATTTATAAAATTCTTTCACCATTTGAAAGCTACATTATCCCCGATTGACATAGGCTATATAATTTTCCCGAATTCCCATGGGAACGAAGTCCCGGGCGGAATGCTAGTTAAAAATAAAGGAATGTTTCCTTTGAGTAAAATTTTCTATCTACAGTATTTAGAGTACTTTCCCTCCAGGTGGCGTTAAAAAATTCCACCCTGTATAATTATTATAAGTAGTATATCAATTATCTAGCACCTATATCTATAGTACAAGCCTTGCGTAGTCTGGGGTTAGATAGCGCTGTGTGAATTGTCCAAGAATACCTAGGTATTTATTTATTAAATCAACTCACCTATAATTCAAAATTCCACATAACAAAAGGCAGAAATTATTAATTACCATTGGGTAGTACTCCTATGGTCGTCAAACTTTTTTTTGAAGATTTTTTCATATGAATGAAAACACGTGTATATATCGTAGGTAGAAATATGAAGTGGTAGTGACTCATCTCTTCCAGCAATTTTGTTAATTTTGTTAAACATTTCCAATGTTACCTACTTGGAGTTACATTTTAGAAGAGACTGCAATGAAAGACTTTTTTGCGTTACTTTTGTGTAAAATAGAAGCCAGCACTGATAGCTGAAATTGTAGCAACATCTTTGCCAATTGCCAAGCAATATTGATTTTATTTTAACAAAGATCGGTGTTTTACATGCATTTTATAGATTCAATCAATGCATTCAACGGTGCATCAATTTGAACCTTATCGCGAGGATATAAGGTCAAGGGGTCAACAAACTATTCCTGCAAAACAAACGCATACCCGTGAGTCATGCAAAGGGGAAAACTGTTATGTTGTTAAGTGCATTTTATTAGCTTCGGCATAATAAAATGTACCTAGTATATATTGTTTTGCTGTATTGTGGGCGAAAGGCGACAACGTATCACCACTATACCATGTTCCATCTAATAACCCTCAGAATGATTATCAAATGTGGCGTCAAGTGGTTCCAGAACCACATGACGTTCTGCCTAAATAGGATATATTGTAATAGGTCGTTTCTGCTGCAAAGGTTATCCATCGCTATCCAGCGCGGAAACGCCGCAAGTGTTTTGGGTACTTTTGCAGCGGGGATGACTCGGAGAGATTTTTTAAATTGACATTTTTTATATAACCTCATTAATAACGTTGACCTTTGACGATGTTACAATTGTAATAATTCTTTATTGTAAAATGAATCTGTATATGTAATAGGTATGTATTAAATTATATTGCCAAAAGTAATCGAATAGATGGTCAGATGACCCAAAGAAGATAGCGGGTAGTGGCTGGATGAAAACAGCGGAGGATCGTGCAAAGTGGCGCACCTTGGGGGAGGCCTATGTTCAGCAGTGGACTGCAATAGGCTGATATGATGAATCGAATAGACATGCAATTTTCAGCTTGTTAAGATCCTACGGCTGTCTATTGGACTACTTTTGAGAAGGCCTCTTCCTAATTTAGGAAGAGCTTAGTAAGTTGATAACTCAGAACGTTATCTCAGTCCGTCTTCAGGCGTTTATTTATTTATTATTTTTTTATTCAGGACAACCTTCGATCAACTATAGAAAACTAGATACACAGTCCCATACAAAATGAAATTTAAAAGTGTCCTAACTACAATACGTACTTAGATAGTTGTATACCACTTCATGTATTATGAAAAAGTTCTAAAGTATCAAACATTTTAATCTAATTTAAACCTTAACGTAATATTATAAGGTCGAAAATAAAATCTGTTTAATTTGTAAAATACCACTTTGGGTTTTGAACAAAGGATAACGTAAGACAATTTGATGACACTGGCTGTCACGTAGAACATGGGAGGAGTGGAGTTTCCTTTGTTAATTTTAAAAATATATTAGTTGGGTCGATTTCACATATAAAATCTTCGTACAAACTTTTTAACAAATTCAAAATGCTACGAAATGGTGTGGTTTTCTTTTTAACCCCTGATTGTGTTGTGTATGTATAGGAACATCATAGCTCTTAAACTGATGATGTTAATGGTGCAGTTTATTTTATTCGAAAGCTTCTTCTTGCGCTGGATTTCAGATATGATTTATCAAAATTGGTTCAGCCGTTTACTTTTATGTTAGTTTTTATGGTCTTTTATTATTAAAAAAATCACATTCATTTCAAATTAACCGACGATTAATATACATTACAATTGATAATCACAGCCGCCGCCATTCTTCTTAATTATTGCTTATAAACCTAATATTCTATGCTTATTTTTTTATGAAATATGAAATAACTTATAAAAAAAGAAAAGAACTGTGTCTTTCCCGATTACACATATATTATGTTTTGCTTATTTAAAACTTAGTATAATTTTTTGAACAGAAATGACCTATTGAGATTTAAGAGAGGAAATTAGCTATGAAACTGAATAGATATTTAAGTACAAGTAATAATTTATTTAAAAAAAAGCAACTAACTCAAAAAAAAAATTGTCTTCTTCGCTGTCATCATCTTTGTCCTGAAGATGAAATATATTTTTTTTATTTTATTCAATACAAGAAACTCCAAATCAAAAGTGATAAAAAGGTACATACTATTTGAGGTGCAGCTGTTTTGTGTAACCTTTTGACTCCTTTTGTAATGACATACGAGTCACTTTCTAAAAAATGCTTGGAGCAAAAGACACTACTTTGCGACGGCTAGAAAAAAATGGGTGCGTGTACTTATGTACGCGCGTGAGAAGTTATACTTCTTTGAGCGGTTAACCAGACAGCTTCATACTGTTAATTTTGTGTCACAGATGCGCGCGCATCTTAAAATCACAGATGCGCGCGCATCTTAAAATTTCACTCTCATCATTTTTTCATAACGCGCCTAGCTTCATACTGTTAATTTTGTGTCACAGATGCGCGCGCATCTTAAAATTTCACTCTCATCATTTTTTCATAACGCGTCTAAAGAAGTATAACTTCAAAATCTTCACATCTTTGACGTGCGACCACGTATGTCCACTGTCCACATCGCACAGGATCTCTAGGAAAACTAAAAATCCAATAAAACTTTGTTTGTAAACGTCACGCACGTTAAATTTTTTATTAATTCAATTTTATATGATTAATGGTTTTGCCATAATACCTTTAATGTAAGTATAGAAAACAGAATTGATACATATACTCTTTACACTTAAATTTTATAACACAGATGAAAATGAAAAAAAAAAACACTATATAAAAAAAAAGCGTCTCTATTTGTTTTAGAACAGAGTCACTGCATAACCCGAACAAATGATGTTGAAATACAACGGTATGGATTTGTAAGTTCGGCTAGTGTCTATTCAATTTAAAGGGTTATACTCTCACCGAATGTTATTAAATTAAACTAAAAAAATGTTTTATAACCTTTTCTTGGCGAAATACCAAGATAATTTCAATTCACATATAATAATTACAAAACTACTTATTTAAAAAATGTCATTCCATATTATTTTAATGTTCTGGAGGTGTGATTTTTACAATTTTTCACTGCGTACTGAGGTATGCTTACTTTCGGAACGAACGAATGCTACTAAACGAAAAGACAACCCAAAACGTCAAGTGGGTGATCATTTAGTGAGGGAACTTTTTTGTTGTGGATTGTGTAACTAGTTCTTTATAGTTGATCGAAGAGGACAACAAACAATTGTACAAGAGATTAATACATACAACTGTTTACATATATGTGTTGGTAATTGTACACACGGCAGCACATCAGGCTATACATGTTGACCTTGACGTCGCGTTTAACTGGCTTGCAATAGCGGCGGCGTTCGTAGTGAAAGTGGATAACCTGATGTGCTGCTGTATGTACATACAACAGCACGTCAAGTTATCCTTTTGCACTACGAAAGTCGCCGCTATTGCGAGCGAGATAAGGGCGACGCCAAGGTCAACATGTATAGCCAGATGTGCTGCCGTGTGTACAATCAGCACCATTATCCACAAATTATAATAAGTATAAATTATATACGCATAGTATATATTTATAGTTCTCTTAATTTTATTTATGCCACCCATCAAGGGAGATAAGTTAGTGTAAATTTTTCAATATATTTTTCTTCCAGGCTGGACTGGGAGTAAATGAAAAACTTAGAATGTGCCAGCTCTTCCCAGGCTCAATGTAATTGGGACATGAGGTTATTGTTATATTGTGGGCGAAACGCTGACAATCTATCACCACTACATATAGGTACTCATGTTCCATCTAATACATTGATACATTCATACAAAAGTAAATTCGCACAAAACCACTTTACTTAATTTAATCTACATTATTCTACAAGACCAATTAATGCAGGTAACCTTTTTGACCTATTTATTCACAAACAACCAGAAATTATAACGAAAAGTTATTGACGCAAATATGATAACGTGGCTTCTTAGAGTTTGAATCATTTTTTGTGGTAGGAACAATTAATAGTTTCATTGTAAGTAAGTATCTAAAAAACCTTTTATATCATTATTATTTTGTTAGGACTTCGCTCTTTTAATTTTGATTTAAAAAAGTAAACAAGGCCAGGAAAAGTTAGATACGGACATTAATTATTAGGTCGTTAAGGTTTGACTACACAAAGATAATAGAAATAAGGAAATATATTTTTTTGAAGTGAAAACTTCTTTAGCGGCGTTGTGCAGTTTTCGGATGGGTAAAAATGTTAAACTCGCGTCAGGGTCACGTGACCCTGATCGAAAATTCGTAAGGAGGGTGAAGTGAAAACTTCTTAGACCGCAAGGAAGTAGTATATGTTCAAGTTTTCACTTCTGCCGGCACTCCCGGAGTGCAACCCGTTGTTTTTTTTGGTCGATGCCATTATTTTCCCCGTTGCGTCATATACGCAGACATTGGGGACAAATTAAGTTAACCCAGCTTTAATAAAGCTGCTTTAAATAACAATAAGTACGTAATATCATATACACAATCATTCTACATTTTTTTTATTAATTCATTAGATCGCACCTTGGGCCTTCATATAATTCGAAAACGGCACGGCAAAATTGTATTAGGTAAGGTTAAAATTAGCTACTATGCAGGTAGCATAGTAGCCAATACAGGTAGCATAGTAGCTGGTTAGGTGGGGTTATTAGGTTAAAATTGTATTATCATTCGCTACTATGCACTAGTGATACTAGAAGCTGGGGACATATGGTAGTACTAATTTCTGCCGTGCCGTGCCGTACAGTGTACAGTTCGAATTATAATAAAAAGGCCCATTTTCTAGCGCTATTAGATAACAATCAAAAATGCTTGTATAAATTTTCAAGTACCAATGCTTTTAGTATCCGGAAATAACTTCTATATTATGACGACCACACCTTGCTGGTAAAGCCAACTGCATGTGCTGTGCATGTCTCATACAATGCAACTAAAAATTCAAATTTGGAATTTATGTTTTCTCTTTTGTTTCTTTATGACTTCCTAGTAGATAAATACTTTGCAGACCATAAATGTATTTACAATGTAATAAAGATTAAACGGCTGCTAAGAAAGCTGGAAAATCCTGATCATTAAGAAGATGATGAGTTGTTATAAAGTTTTAAGCACCAGATTGACACGGTAAGTTTTCTATTCTTCCTGAAAATGTATTTAAAACTTATTTATTGAAACATTACAAAATAACAGAAGTACAGAGGCCAGTGCGTTAGGTTACTCCATTTTCATTGCAAAACCACTCTTATCATAACAGCACAGAGTGCACGCTTGTGGTAACCTGATGTGCGGCCGTCCGTACCTACCTACATTCAACGATTTTTTTTAAAGAATCCTTTATTTTTTTTAAGTAGCAATCTGTGTTCTCTGACTAGCCCAATGGGACAAGGCGTGAGCTTATGTATGTATAATAATCCTTACTCCTTACTAATATTATAAACGCGAAAGTTTGTATGTATGGATATTTGTTCCTTTTCACGCTCAAACGGCTGGACTAATTTTGATAAAATTAAGTATGGAGGTAGCTAATACCCCGGATGAACACATAGGCTACATAATTTTCCCAAATTACCAAGGGAACAAAGTCCCGGGCGGAAAGCCAGTTTCAAATAGGTTACTGCGACAAAGCTGTTCAGCCTAAAGTTTGGCAAGCTTATTTTAAAATCACTTCATATTACATATAATCATTTACAAAAATGCTTCTATGAAAAATTCTTTTTAGTTGCAGGTTCTGTTTGTGATCCACAAATCAAGTATAATTTAAATAATATTAGAAAATATAAACAATTTATATAATAAATTAATAGTAACTATGCGCACGCGTCGCCAGTGTTATCACGTCAGGATGTCGGTCGGCGGGTCGACGCTCGAGGCTAATTGTCACAAATTGTTTCGCATTATCATTTGTCATATACATTTGAGCTAAGACAGGCTCATTTTCTTCAACTTTGATGGAAAGCTCCGTTAGTGAGTGCAACAAAAATTTTCGACCTCTCGTACTGAACGTCGCTCAAGATCGTATATTATTTCTTGGAAATATTTGTTCAGTTTCATGGGCTGGATTCACATCACTAACTAATATAAAGTCACCCAAATTCACCCAATGTAGTCGTGTCGGTTTGTAGACTTCCAAAATGTACTATATTATTCGTGTTAAACGGAATACAAAAACTGAAGGGGTATATCGAATTCATAGAAATTGAGACTCAGGTATCTTCTGACACAGACACGGAACGAACTCGCTAAATCATTTTGGCCGTGACCCAAGTTGTCTAGATCGTAAAAAAACTCGCAGTATCTCAACAAAAAGATAAAGGTTGGTAATCAAACAACACATTTACTCATAATATGATACGAAACGTTGTAATTATCTTTACATCAGGGAGGTATGCTGTAAATCATACTGACAGAATGAATTTTGGGGTCGAATCATTTATCAAAAATGTCCAAAACAAATATTTACTGCACTTTAATTCCTACAGCGATTCTAAGAAAACCTAAAGCGAATGAGAAATCATTTTTGTTACACTTCTTGTTTAAAGTAAGTAACATAGAGAAAAAGCTCCGAATTGATGAGCTTAATTTCGTTTTCGTAAATTTCAATATTTCATGCTAAGCATTTTTTCAGTACGAAAGTAACCCACCTAAATGATTAAAATAAAATAAATGAATTCCACTTGTTATATCATTTGTATAGAACAATGCATTTTTGGGTTGGTGCAAGTTAAAAATTACGCAAGTTTTAACTTCGTAATACTTATCACTATTTATTTAGGAAAGCCTGTTCATTGTTCAGTTTATAAAATTAGTATTGTTATCCTAAAGCCAAGGTTTGTGAGGATGAATGAATGTTTGTTGTATTTTTATTCAAAACTTCTGAACGGAAGTAACGAAACTTATTTTTTTTTAGTAGGAAGATCTTCAGCCAATACTTAACTTTAAATAAAGTTATACTAATGTGTTAGAAAAAACCATTAACAAATGTTTGCCTGTAGAAATAACATCAGCATCGAGATGTGCTTGATGAATATCAGAAAGCGATACCGAGGCAAAAAAACTAGTAAATAAATATTTATTATATCTGACTTTAAATTAGTTAGCAAAACTTTAGGGGGTGATTTTCCACATGAAACTGAACAACTTTCCTACAAAGAACTTATATGAAATTCTTGAAAAAATGTATCGACCCATACAAATCTGCTGGTCCATAATAAGTAATGGTGTTTCAATTTTTTTTTTTTACCAGCCCATATACGTCCCCACACTCCCCACCGAGGGGCACGGGCCTCCCTTCAAAACACGAAGGGGATTTAGGCCATAGTCTACCACGCTGGCCTAATGCGGGTTGGTGGACCGCTCGTCTTTCAAAAATGAATTTTCTTGGACGGGCGGGTTTCATCACGATGTTTTCTTTCACCGTTGAGCAAGTGATAATTAGAAATCCGTACATAAATCCGAAAAGACGAATTTAGTGGTACAGGCCCGCACTAGGATTTGAACCCACGACCTTCGGATTTCAAGTCTGGCTCATTACCAACTGGGCTATCACCGCTTTTGCTTTTTTTATTTTCAATAAAATTAAAAAAAAAACATATTTTTTTAATATGATAAAACTAAGGAAACACAAATGAGACCTGCCTCCTAGTGATCCATCCCAGGCAACGGCACTTTATTTATTTTCTGAATCTGAGGTGTCGTCCTATGGTCTCATGCGGTGTGGTAGCCTCTGTAAAGGGCCGTCTGGTTGGCGACCACCCTCCTACCGAAGTCCGACGCCAAACAGCTTTCTGTGTTCCGTCGGTGCGTGGGAGTACCAGTGCCTTAATTGGCATTTTCTGGGTTAACTCGCTCCATCGTTGACCTGATCTATAACCTTGGTCAAGATTGGGGTCAAGAGTAAATCCATCTTATAATAAAAAAATAAAATAGTTGTTCAATTTCGTGGGCTACTTAGTTTTAAATCCTTAGTTTTTGCTAACTAATTCATAGTCACCATTTCCTATTCAAGGTATTCTTCAATCAATAAAGATTATAACAGCCAACAACCATTCCAACGGATTCAATTGTACGGATTCAGGACATGACCTTGCTAGTAATGTCAACAAAATCTGTATAGATATGAATGGTAATATCCATATGTGCTTTACCTACTTGGACGTCGCACCGATCATAACGGTCACCCTCGAAACAAATGCAAATTATACTCTTATCCTAAATAGGCATCGGCAAGTCATTTCTTATTGAAGTGGGCTATGTATTGAGTCTGTATGATACTTAGATATCATTTTGATTTTGTTTTGAGGTCGAGTTGACGTGCAGCCTTGAGGTGTATTGTGAGCCACATTTGGGTATCTGTATCTGTATCTGGGTAGCTAGTTTCTGAATTATAAAAATCTTTTGGAGTCCCCTAATGGGTGACAATTAGGGGACTCCAGAAATTAGTCAAAAAAGAGTAGTAAAAAGAGTAGAATTAATAGTACAGAGTTAGTCCCCTAAATTAGTTAGCAAAAATTAAGGAAGTCCATTAAACAAATTTTTCCAACGAACATAGGTAGAAATAAAAGAATAACCTCTCCATACAACTCGAGCGATCAGCTGATTACCTTTACTTTAGGATGACATATTTTTTTTTTAAATTTCATCTGGGTTACTGGGGGAAAGATGTTCAGTTTCATGAGGAGACCTATCTCCTAAAGTTCGCTACTTTAAAGTTACTTTAGAGCTGGAAAACCCATTACCTCATTTCCACGTTGCGTTGTGACAATAACGGTATTCCTAATTAATTATAATATAATATAATACAAGTTGAACAAACATACAATGCAAATGTAAACATTAAGAAATAAATAGACAACAGTACACAACGCAAGGGAAAGTATACAAATTACAAATAGGCGGCCTTATTGCTAGGTAGCAATTTCTTTTTATGTTCTGCCTTTGAATGCTTTAATTGGAAACTTATTTCCTCTGGACCTTAACCCAAATTTTAAATACTTACTAGAAAATAGAATCTATACTCCAATTTAGAACTGAAGGATTAATGGAAACCAATTATGATTAAAAACTACGCAAGATGACAAAGCAATATTCAAAATGTCAATAAGTTCTCTAGAGCAGTAATTATTACTTAATCCCCATATTAGTCATCGTAACGGTGGACTATGTGGGTCAAGTACTTAGAAATTAGTAAGCGCTCGTCACATACTCACTCAGTCTGCCGACTCACAAGCCGGAGGCAAGTGGATTGTTGGAATCTTTATTAGAACTTTCATTTTCTTTGTGACCAAGCAGACAAGGACAGTCTGCACTTCTACTCAATTCAACTAGTATTCGTCACAGCTGGACAAATGCCTTCTAAATTGATATGAGGAGGTTTAATTGCTATAGGTACCTAACCATCACGCTGGCAAAATTTTTGCAATCAGTGTTCTGGATGTGGATGTATAGGATGTAATTCTCGACAAGAACAAAGGTGATCCGGAAAGTGAGGATCAAAATTGTAATTTTGCGCTTTATTATTACCAAGTTTCTACAGTGACTACATTTGTGCGGATTACGTAATTCCTGATACGGCAGTAAAAAACCACAGCCGTTAATCCAGATAACCAGATGATCTACAAATTTCAACTTTTAAACATCCATTACTAATATCTAAACTATTCGTAAGGAGCCTGTTTGTTACCTTTAAGGATTCTACCTTCAATCCATGTAAGAAATACGTAATTTCTTTTTCGTTTGGTATCACGGTATGAGCAAAATTTTTTCCAAAGGCGCTTATTCGTTCAAATCTGCAATGAAAATCTGGTTGGCAAACATTGTAGCGTCGTGATTCTGATCCGTAAGCAAATAGACGCCGTTCGTGGGTCAAAGTCACGTCGCGGCGCCCGCGCAGGGCACGTCCGCCACCATATGCAGTCTCACGCAACCAAATACAGCACACAGCTCACACTGGGTGCAGTCGTATACATGTGTAGTGTCAAATAGTAAAGTACTGTACTTGTTAATGGGCGCACATTGAGTATTTAATCCAATGTCAGTGTGTGATCCTTGTAAATAAGACTATTCCTGAAAACAGTGGCCCATTGACTAACGTGTTTTTTGTTAGAACTTCATCTGTGCTGAATAGAGACTATTTATTACTGGCGTAGACCACGTTTACTTTATTTTGTTTGTTTTTTCGCGTCTGATTGCTTCAGAACAATAAGGAGAGCTTGATATTGAAACTAAAAAAGATCCTAATTTCATTATCATTGCAATAAATCAATACACAATACAATACGAAACAATATGTATACTTTATTGCACTCCATACAGTTACATTTTAATACAAAACAGTTATGTCAGGGTACAAAAGGCGGCCGCATTGCTAAGAAGCAATATCTTATCGGCAACCTTTTTGTGTGGAGAAAAAGAAATAAATCGTATATAACCTAACAAAAATAATATATATATACCTATATATAAATATACAATGAACAACCGCTGCTTCGCTAAAGCGCGAATCCGCGTCGCATCATACTGGTATTTGCCTCTTTCCTTGCTAACCGCCGCATCCGCCTTATTAAGGAAAACATTACAGAAAGATGATAAAAAAGGACATTCCATGAAAATTTTTTAAAGTACACAGACAAAAACACAAATAGTTGCAAAGTGATTTGAAGTGCCTCCTCAGCAAACCTATATCTATTGAGTGAATAATTAATCAATAATCATCACACCTGTAAGGTGCGAGTACGTACAAAACACAGACCATCAATTATATTGCCATAATCAGTTGTAAATGAGTATAACTACTTTGAAGTTCTTTGTCTAAGTTATTTCAGATTTACTCCATAATAAGAATGTAACTATTTACTTTAGTTCTACCTGTTTAACCAGATTTAGCAGCTCACCGTACTTGATAAAAAAACAGAAGGCTCTCTATACAAATGAAGTGGAATATTTTCTTAGTATATTTTTATGTACTGTATAGATATAGTGTAAAGTCTTTTGATGCTGTAATAGAGTTAGTATAGGGTTTAACAGTAAATTAATACTAATATTATAAAGAGGAAAGATTTGATTGTTTGTTTGCATTGAATAGGCTCCGAAACTACGGACCGATTTGAAAAATTCTTTCACCATTAGAAAGCTACATTATCCCCGATGGATAATGTAGCTACATAATTTTCACGAATTCCCAAGAGAACGAAGTCCCGGGCGGAATGCTAGTCTTATATAAATTTCAGGTCTTGACCCACCGACTCATCAATGCCTAACCCAAATCCTTGGCAATAGAAAGCTGTAGTTTTGCCCAAAGTTTTCTATATCTTCTATACATATTATAAAGAGGAAAGATTTGATTGTGTGTTTTTTTGTTTGTTTGCATCGAATAGGCTCCGAAACTACTGGACCGATTTAAAAAATTCTTTCACCATTAAAATCCTACATTATCCGGGATGGACATAGGGTACATGATTTTCCCGAATTCCCACGGGCACGAAGTCCCGCGCGGGAAGCTAGTCTTTTATAATAATGACATAGGTAAGAAATAAGGAAGGATTTTACAAAATTCCCACGGGAACGAAGTCCCGGGAATCCACTAATATTTTTTAAAATATAATATTACTGTATAATAACTCTACATTTATTTTCTCTTTCCGGCTTAATACCTAAAAGCACATTTTTGGTTTTCGTTCTTTTACATGTTTTGATACAATAACGAACATATTTTTTAAACCTCCATGTAAAGGTGTGACATAAACAGGAACTGACTATGTATGTATAACATCCGTTTTTCCACAAAAAATAATACACATCGGAAACCCCAAATTGCTTCGGTAATCCTTCCGATAAATATCACAATATTTTATCTACAAACAAGGAAAAGATTACCGACAGTAATAGAAAAATATAGTGTATGACATATTTCACTCAGAATTCAGTGATACATTCAATTCCGATAAGAACTTAATAAGTATGAGTGTTTTAACCCTAGAGTGCTCGCGCTATGAGCATTTTGCCGCCCGCGACAAAGAAACTGTGTTATTTTGTAAACGATGCATCTGTCAAGATCAAGTTTCTCAGTAGCTGCCCCTGTACACTTTACCTCCATATTTTTTAAATAAAAAAAAATTAAAAAAATTTATCTAATATTTCCCCAAAACATGTTTTTTTTAATCAAACGAAGTATAAATCTTTCATAAATGTTATTTATCTATTAGTTGACGTTCTATTCTACCCTTTTGAGATGATTTAAAATATAAATTAACGATTTAGCTTAAAATAATAATGGGCGGCAAAATGCTGCCTAAGCGACCACTCACGTTTTAAAAAAGGCGCGACTACTCTAGGGTTAATTAGAGTAAGAAAAAGCAAAATCTGAAGAATAAATAGTACCTAGTGTGCCATCAAAATGATTAGTTTTGCCAGCCTGCTAATAGGTCTGGCATGAATCGCTGGCCTTTTTTCGTCACTGCAGCATACATATGCAAGTAAATATAAACTATGTGTAATAGCATAAGAAATAATTTTGAACTTTCAAATGTTTGTGTGTGCTGTCTTGAAGAAATAACTGTATATTATTATTAATTTTATTATTAACTTTTTAATTCTACTACAGTAAGATACGTTTCTTACACTCACGCCTATAGTCCCATTCGGGGTAGGCAGAATGTCATGTAGTTCTAGAAGCACTTGACGCCACATTTTATATCCATTCAGAGGGTTGTAAGATGGAACATGAGTATAGTGGTGATATACTCAAGCACACACACACACTCACATACACACACACACACACACACAAACACACGCATACAGATGGTGAAACTAATTTAATTTTTTAATACATGTTCTAAATTTTTCTATAATGATGTTGAACTGAGGGAATGAGCCTGGTAACCCACGACACAGGGAATCCTAGTGTGGGTATCATGAAGCACTGTTTAATTTACTGTCTCTTTTTTTTCTGAATAAATACATTTTTTTTTTAGGTTGTCAGCCTTTCACCCAAGATACAGCAAAACCCTCGCGTCCCACTCAGGAAGAGTTGGCAGCTGGTACATTCAAAGTTTTTCTTTTACTCCCAGTCCAGCTTGGAAGCGAGTCCCTACGTTCCTTATTTAAATATTAAAATCGAACTGTCACTTAGATAGAGGAAATTCCAGTAGCAATTGAAATAAGTTCAGCAATCTCAGCAAACGATCTTTTAAACAACAATCCACCGCCGCCGCACCGTAGCAGCATCTACCCTCGGGCGTGTTCTCGTCGAATAGAACATCAGACTTATCTTGAGCAAGCCGCATTTAACGTCTAGACAACTCCGGGTCGAAAGATTTGAATACAGGCTTTTCCGAACATAAATGAGGAAGCATCCAACCAACTTTCATTCCACAAAATTGCTGTCAAATTTTCAAGATTGGTAAACCCTTAGATCCAGTCTTGAACATAGCACTCGAAAAGAAATCTTAATAGCGCTCCTCTTTTGTTTTGTCTGAATTGTGTTAATTGCTTGCATTCGATCGTCAAATTGCCGACGAATAAGTTCCCCTAAATCATCGCGCACAAAGACCATACAGAAGTTTCGGGCGCAAAACAAAGGCAGCCACGCAAAAACCGAAAGAAATTTTAATCAAACGAAATTGCTCCTTGTAGTCGTGTACGCACTTCATTGTGTGTCGACAATAATAACCCACAAAGCGCCACACACACATGTGGGGGTGTTACACACAGACAAAGCACACACGGATCGGACGGCGCATGCACTAAAGTTCAGCGTAGTCAGTTCGGTTCCGTTCACCCGAAGTTTAGTAGTTAGAGTCGCGCGTGGTCGCGTGGAGCGTGCCGGCCCCGCCGCTCAGACACTGTTTATTTTCACTTACGATAATAACACTTGAACCAAACTGTATCCCAAAAGCGGTGCTTTTTTTACTCAAACTACACAATCCTGTAAACACGCTTCTCGAAACTGTGTCTCTTACCTATATACCTTTTTATCGATTATTGTAACTTAATAAATAAGTCTTCTACGATTTCTGAAGTCATTTACTTGTTGTAAGTTTCTGTGAGATTCTGTAAATTAGTGCTTTCAGTGTCAGCTGTGAAAGCTTTGCTATCTCGCTCTGTTGTGTTGAAAGCGAAAGGAGCGTCTGCAGTTTTGTTTTGTTTCACGCTTTTCTCCGACTACTGATATGCGGAGTGGATTGAGGAAATGTAAGTTCTTTATCCAGTTCTTCTGTTTTATGACTTAAGATATGTTATTGTTTTTTTATGAGCAGCTGTTATGCATTGTTGCACTATGGATTTCTTTACTGTTCTTACTGGATTATTAAGTTTAGTTAACTATGTTTATTTAAGTTATGTTTTACATGTAATTGCTATTTCAAAGAGCTTCAATTAATTCATTATACAATAAGGTTATTTTTTATCTGTTAAGAGCAAACATAGCTTAATATTATGTTGTGCAGCAACCACAGTCGATAAAAAATACTATCAAAAATTATGTCATGGAAAAATAGACGTTATCGCTAAAAGTTAGGCTTCATGCTGACGCTGCTATTTAAAGATCCCTATATTCACCAATACATAATTGAATAGCTTTCCACCCGGAACTTCGCGTGGGAATTAGTTAAATTATGTTGTCTCAGAATAATAACATAGCTTAGGCATGACGTCTAAGCTATATTACTTCAAAGTAGTTTTTTTCCTGAAGGAGTAACAAACATCCATCCATCATCTTTACAAACTTTCGCATGTATAATATTAGTAGGATATACCAAGTCCCCACCTACATTGGTATCCCTGTTCTAGTATAATGTATAGATTAGTGCCGGTCATGTGGACGTCCGTAATTAAACCAGCGTCAGTTTATAAATAGTGCCACTTAGCCCTACTTGCTCTAACTTGTGCTTGCATTTATCCTTAGCTTTGCAGCTACCGTTTACATGTTTTTGAATATTATTATTTTTGTTTACATTTCCAGTCCTCTTTACAGAATTTCTTTAATCAGATCAGATTTAATAACAACTTAGATTAAAACAAAGCTTACTTAAGAAAACACACATACGTTTTATCAAATTGAGGCATTACTAACTAGAAGATGCCCGGGACTTCATTCCTGTGGGAATTTCGTAAATATCCTTCCTTACCCTTTCCCTTCTTATAGAAAGGACCTTTGTGCCTTTCAGCTTTCGATGTCCAAGAGTTTGGGCTGGGCGTTGATCTGCACAATTTTATACATGATCTGCAATTTTATAAATAAATAAAAAGAAGATTTCAATTTTAATTTACTCTATTCTTGCTTGTATTACTAATTGCCGATTAATTACCTGCACTGGCAAGGTGTTGTTGCTAGTAACACGTAGTTGCACAAATATTTCAGGATTCCTAGTTTTTCCCACATAGAATAATATTATATTTTTCTATAATTTATCCTCTCCTTGACCTTATATTGTGTATTTCATAGAGTATTTCATATTATCCTCTATTAGTTGCTGTCTCATCCTAACACGGTAGTGCGCAAGGGAATAATTCGTTTGTGGCTTTTCTGACACGTGTTTTCCACTGTCTGTATAGTGCTAATTACGTAGAAACACTGCAAAATGTTACGCATATTATGTGTAATGTATATTAATTGTTAATTAAGCGTTTAGTTTATGTTAACGTGCCGGTGTGTGAGGTGACAAAGTGGCTGTGCATTTGCATTTAAGTTCATTTGCTCAGAAAGGTACTGGGATTCTAGGGTTAGTACTTTATGCAATAATTACGTATTATTAAATACCTTTGTAATATAGATAAAAAAATTATAGCTCTTTGTTAAAGACGCTGAAGATTCATTTTATTAAATCCACACCACATTTTTGAAAACCCGGGGATTTAAAATCTTTGCAAACCATTTAGGATTGTTTGAAACATGTTTCCCTAATAGATAAAAGTAAAATTATCGACATATATTGTGCTACTAGCTTTCCGCCCGCGGCTCCGCCCGCGTGGACTACAGGTTATATCGTGCCCAACTGTGGGATAAAATGTAGCCTATGTCCTTTCCCAGGCTCTAATCTATCTCTGTACCAAAATTCATCAAAATCGGTTCAGCGGTTTAGGCGTGAAAAGGTAACAGACAGACAGACAGACAGACAGAGTTACTTTCGCATTTATAATATTAGTAGGGATACTAAGAAAAAAATAAGGTCAGAACGATTCCATTTTATCCTTTTGAGACTCCAAGCTTTGAGAGCCGGGAACACTAGATTTTAATGCATTCCTTTGGGAAGTAAATGAGTCCTAGCTTTGTTTCTACAGAATTTTAAAGAGCTTTTATTGTTCTCATAAAAAGCTTCTGAAATAACGTCATATCTTTTAGTACAAAGCGCCTGGTAACAGAAGAGTACTAAATTAATAAGATTATTTTTTTAAAATTTACATCATTAATATCTTTTAGCAAAAAGTAACCTGTCATTGTTAGCATATAAAAAATAGGTTTAATTTGGTGATCCGATCAGTGATCGATTAGCGATTACAGGTCAATTACTGAATCTGATAGTCATCTAGAGAAAAAGAGGGCGAAACATCGAACCACTTAAGATAATTTTTCTATACAAGGTGCTCCAAAAAAACCCAAAAAAAAGATAATTCAAAATTAATTAAAATTTCGCTTATTGCGCAGCTCTATTACAAATATGACAAGTATGTCATATTAATTATATGAAACTTTCATTTTGAAAGATGTCAAACCGTGCAACTGATTCATAGACATAGAAATAAGTTAAATACCACTAGACTGGCTGTTGTCAAATCAAAAACGAGACCATTTGATTTTCGCCATTTTGGCGCTGTAGGCGGCAGCGGCAGAAAACCGAACTCGACGTAGTGAGGCCAAAAGTCGATTAGTCGATGTATCCCCAGCGGGGTAGGCAGGCAATCAGCTCAAGTTGTACTTTGCCTTAGTGCTTAGTACTTTGCCTTGGCAATCAGCTCAAGTTGTACTTTTAATAAGTGAGGACCAAAAGTCGATAAGTCGACTATTTATGTTCTCTAGCGGAATGTAGAGCTTAATTTTTTCTTTTTCCCCAAAAGTATGTAAGTATAAGATGATCTGTTTTTCTTACAGCAGAGCGTCAATTTTGCGTAAACAATAAAACCATTTTCTCACATTAGCATGACTCAAACTAAAGAAATAAGCTTTATCTTTTGCGTTAGTTTCAAAAACAATAATATTTAAAGCTGTGTTACTTTATAAAAAGTTAAAGTATGTAATTTTTCAAAACTGGTACTCTTTCTTTCAGTTTTCAAATATTACTTATTCAATAGTTCATAAAGCATACTACTATCCCTTAGCGGGGATCGTGACATGTTTCTAGTAACCCTTATGTATAACCTTTACCTTGAACATTTTCTTCAAATATTGTAGGAACACTACCAAATTTTAACAATTTCCTACTTCCTATGAAACAGTTAGGGTCAAAATGCTTCGAACATATTTCGTGGCTTTTCTTTGATGTCCAATTCTTCGAAACATTCATATTTTGAAGCCATTTTTTTTTAAACTTCGTCGGTTGGAAATCTGTTGTAAGAAATTTGGTTGGTTAGGTATTCTGTCTTACTGTTTTTATGAAGATTAGTAAACTCTTAAATATTTATCTAAAATCATTCAAGAGCGTGTCGAGCGACGCCCAAATTAATCAAACATTACTTGTTATCTTGAAAAGCTTAGGTACTAAGGTGTGATTACAGTTTTGTAGTATCAAGGGTCTCTTAGAAAATTGCGAGTAGACGGATATGGCGAAACTCTAACTTTCTAGTAGTACTACATAACCCTAAAAAAGTAATCATAGGTACTCAACAAAACAAAAACGGTTTTGTTTGCCATTGTACGTAACATTAAGTAATATTTTACACTAATATACCTATAACATGTTTCTATCGACATTGTTTTTATCGACTGTCTTTGGAAGCACTAGCGAAATAAAGCAGGCGAATCAAGCGAAATTGAAAATGCGAAAATTTTATCTTTTATAGTCATTTTAACATTACTATATATATACTTAGAAAAAGAGGAATGTCTTCCCGACCATTCCTAATCATTTAAAGTAGAATTAAGACGTTTTAAAACAACATTTTTCAATAAAACAGTTGGTAAAAAAACATACTTGTACATTGACCGATTATCTCCTTTTTTCTGTTTATATTTACAAACCAAGCATATTCTCATGGTCACAAAATTGAATATTAATAAAACTTTATACAAAAATTCACTTAGTCTTTAAAATTTTAACAAAATTTTCAAATATTTCAAATTGTTTACAATTTACTGCGTCAAGTTCCGTTCAATTTGTCACTTTCAATGCGTCCTAGAGACAAATGCTGTAATTTATAGAGGACTGCCAGTCCATACACTTTATGTCAGTGAACTGATTACTAGAGTTGCGACTACTTCACTTTTAAAATTAAATATTGGAATTTCCTTTTTTTGGGTTTTTTTTGAAACATCTTGTATCGGAAATGCTGTTACCTCAAATTAAATACATCCTTACTAAGTAATATTATAAACGCGAAAGTTTGTATGTATGGATGTATGGATGTTTGTTACTCTTTCATGGCTGAACAAGGCTCACGGCTAGACAAATTTTGATAAAATTTGTTATGGATGTAGCTGATACCCTGGATTAAAACAGGTTAAATAATTTTCCCAAATTCCCACGGGAATGAAGTCCTGGGCGGAAAGCTAGTTGTACATAAATTAAATACTGGCAGCCAGTAATAGGTACCTATTACTGAGTCTTGATTTAAATAAAGCTTTATTACAGAAAGCAGCAAGTAGGAGCGAGTCTCATTCAAGGCAAAGATTGATGTGAAGGGCAGGAGTTATCTCGTCTACTTAATTAACATTATCAATGACAGTTTAATATTATGTCAAGTGACGTTATCGACGACTGGGGCTTCTTGTGAGAGCTTTCTTATCATTTGATATCCTGTTTTCAATGTTATCACTGTTTACTTTCTCTACTACTACTCAATCCCATATATCACTGGTTCTAATATTAATATCATAGTAACATTAAATTCGTTTCTCTGTTATTGTTATTAATCTACATAGTTTGTGCTGAAGAATCCTAATGCCTTACAAATCCTCAGAGATTTAGAATTAGGTGCATAATCTAAATAATAGGTCTTTACCTATAAAATTGCCGATTTTTTCTCAAGCTTTATTTTATTCATAACTAGCTTTTCGCCCGGGACTTCGTTCCCGTGGGAATTTCCCCGTCAATCTTCCAATGTTCTTAATAGTTATTCTGCTATTCGGGACGGAGAGAAATACAACAAATCAAAAATCATGGAAATCGGTCCAGCCGTTCTCGAGTTATAAGTGTTGTAACAAACACGACTTTCTTTTATATATATAGATTTATTTATATGATTGATAAATATATAGATATTTATTTGATTGAACAGCTATTACTAAAATTGTTTTTATTTAAAACCTTGGCCATATAACGGAGATATTGAGTCAAATTAATACATATTTACTTTAGATTTATTTGCTGAAAAAGAAGCTCAAGTATAGCTCGTTTCATCCGTTGCCCGTTTCATTGCTTATTTTTGCTGTGCCGTTGTTACAGTTACAACTTTCAATAAAGGGAATGCGAAATTTTGCTAAATTTGGATTTCGCATTCCCGAGAAAAATCCAAAAACGTTAGTATGGAAAATTAATTTTTCCGAAAAGTTATAAACGGTAGTTTGTTATTATTCTATCTATACTTACAGTTATGTAGGTAGTTCTTCTAAGAACTTCGCCATTATTTGTGTCAACCATAAAGTCTTAAAGACTTAAACTACACGAAAGTGTCATCAAGCCCAATGATAAGTTTCCAGAGTGTTTTATAGCATTCAATAAACGCACTAGGTCAACAACCGATGAATATTTTTAGTGTCTGACAATATCACTTTATCGTGTTAGAAATAGCATAGATAATGTATTTATTGACCACTTTTCACTTTATTTAAAATTGCTATAAGCGTATAACATTTACCTGATCTGCGCAATGACCTACTGAGAAATTATCTCTATGCATGTAATATACTCTTACATACTAGCCTTTCTCTTATCGCTGTCATCAAACAGAATATTTGTGTTGTTGCAGAAATCGCTTCCATATCTTGTGCATACAAGAATATTGTAGAGAACAAACAGTGCACCGCCCACGTAGCTCGATAACGCCGGTCGCGTCCCGCGTCCCGTCCGCAGAGAAATTAATCTGGCACACGGCGACAGGAAGCATGCCGATAAAACAGCCTGCAGCGCCAGCGTAAGCCCCGCACTGCCACCACCCTGTATACAGACAAAAGAACATGCCCAGCTGACACCTGTCGACCGTACCATGCTCCGCGCACACGCTGCCGACACGACCCCTAACACTTCCAAACCAGCTCAACCAAAGCAACAACCTCATCCTAAACGATTACGAGCATACAACCTAGTAAATAATAGAAATATGGCAAATCATTCCAATGAAAATTTAGAAGAATTTCACGGACTGATCGACTTATCTAGATGTAGGATACCGAATACGGAATATAACGAAAGCAAAACAGAATTTGAAAGGCGAAGCTCCTTAACAATCGACGAGCATGATCGATGTGAATTGCATAAGAAAGAAGACGTATACGGAAATGAATCGATTATCAGAAAGAAGGTAGACGTATATGGCGGTCGAAGGCGGATCGCTGGTTTGCAAGTCAAATGCGCGCGGGATGGGCAGGAGTGGATGGAAGCTGCCGGCAGGACGATAAGTGTGCGAGTGAGTGCAGTCGCTATGTTGGGGCTGTTTCTGGCGATGCTGACGACGACATGCTCGGCGGCGCCGGCGCACGCTAGGCCTACGCGAAGCGCGCACCATGACAAATCAGTGGTGAGTCCTTTTTATAACAAAGTTCACTTACACTACTTTACACTATCCCTATATAGAGCTCCAAAAACAAATATTCTTAACGTAATAACTAAAATCTGAACCTCACCTTTACCATCTTTCATTAATGTATAAAAATATGAGCTGAATGACTTACATGTATGTAGTAGCATCTTCATGCTCGCCTCATGCATACTAAACAGGGTTCGAGATGTCTTCACAAGTTGTTACTTACGTGTGTCTCGCTTGAGCCTCGCCGGAAACAGGCTGCTTGCTTACAATAGATCCGTGCGGCTTATCATTCTCAGTTTAACAGAATATTAAAGCTACGAGTATACGTAGGTAGCAATTATCCTAACAATACTTCCATATAACTGCTCTGTACGAGTAGATGATATTTGTTTTTATCTTATCACGTAAATCACCTGAAGTCAGCCAATTCCTGTTTATGCCTAGTGGGTGTATTGTCGATTCCTCTGACCGAAATGGAATTACGATCGTGAGGTTATGACTGAATGTGGGATATTTCCCGTGCCTTACTCCCCGTCAATAATGCCGGAGGAGGCTCGCTATGAATGCCTCCCTTTTATCTCGAGAATGTTTGATTCTCTTGTAAAGGGACTGTTATCTACTGACGGATTAACGGCCATTCTAGGCGTATTTCCACCAAACGCAAGTAATATGGGGACAAAAAGCTGGCGTGTCGTATTAGATTACTGGCAGTGACAGACGGACGGACCGTTTGCTTGAGATTAATGGGCTAAGTGACGAGTGGGAGGCTCTCCACTTCCACTAGCCGCTGCCGGAAGACAGCCGAGATATCATTTGTTTCGTAGACCGTCGCGAATCGGGAAAAATCCGACAAATTTTCATTCCACTCCGCGTCGAGCCCTGCCACTATTTTAGTTTCAACTATTTTTCTGAATCAACTTCCGTCTGCTCTGAATAGCATATTCACGACTTCAAGACAAGTCAGTGTAGACAGCGGGATGAATGAAATCAGATTTGAGCGTGATTTAATTACAGTTTAAACACCGCATGACCGCGTTGGTTAGCAGCTTCCTGCGCGCCCGCATAACTAGGTCGAGTTTGCGTTAAACTTTAGTTACATAAGTGATAAATGCTCTATCTACGAGTATGCAACGCGCAAATCATTTGAACCGAAAATTGAATCCGTAAAACTAAACTATTCCGTCTGTGGATCCGAAATTCAATATGAGTTTATTTCTGCAGAAAAGTTTCCTTTCAAAAGATTTCCCATTCACAAACGTGATTTTACTTGCCTGCAGTGGGTGATTCGTTGCATACGAAGTTATTTTGCACCTCAATTTATTTTTCTTGCGAGTTGATCTCGTATTGTGCGCGTCATATTCAATGGAGTTATAGGTATTCGAGAAGACCCACATGAATAGATAATATGGGAAATAAAAAAATCTATAAAAATAAATTCAGTCTGCTAGGATGAACTGACCAGAAAAATCGTTTCATTCAGTGAAGATGGATTGTGGAAAGTTAACCCGTCTGATTGGTTCAGGAGAATTGAGAAGACTGCAATTTCCTTGTGCCACCTACCTACATGAGCAGTAAACTGCAGCTAGACCGTAAACGTATAGCTTGATTGCACACCGGGTAGAAGTGGGATCAATTGAGTAGGTGTTAAATCTGGTATACTGAGTAATACTACCAGCTTCGAGACAGGTCTGTCAGCATATATAGCAGTTTCATTCTATTACATCGGATTGTGTACTTTAGTGGCTTGACAGCCACTTATAATTCTAAGGTATGACTTTGTTTCAAATTTTTTTTAGTTTCTTTGCCCAATTTAGTAAGTTCAAATTTTAGTGTACCTACTCGGAAATACTATGTATTAACAGTGTGGCATGCTAATCTCTAAATATTTTTGAGACATAACACCGATAAATTATTTGCCAAGTTTGCCACATACTTGACTATACCTACACGATAAGAAGAAGAATATATTATAACATCAAAAAATTTGAAAATTATTCAGAAAAGGAGATTACTCTACTTATGTAAGAATTAATAAAACATACAAAAGTTTAATGTGCAGGTTTCTTTTTTTATTATTTCAAAATGAAAAAAGTACCTAAAGTATCAACTGAATTCAGCACTTCTTATTTTATAAAACCGTTCCACTCTGTTTCAGTTTCACAACTCATTTTCCTTGAATATTTTACCTCGTGAGAGTGGGTACAAGTACATGTTGTTCGTATAAAAAGTGGTCTGTCTATCCATCCGCACATGGCCACGACATGTATCTAGAACAAAGGGACGTCTGGATCGTTAGTTAGAAGCTAGTCCGGTAAATATCCTGCAAAATGCACGAGTTATGCTTTGTCTAAAGCTGTCTTTACTCTTGGGAGACCATTTGTTTTGTTCGATTTAAGCACTTCTTCCGAGATATCTTTCGTTTTTATTTCGACATTGTTTTTAAGTTTATCTCTATCTTTCTTCTCTATTTTGATAGGGTTTTCAGAAATTTGTCTGTTCGCGTATGACTGTATGAATAAAGAACAAAGAATCTGTTAGTAGCAACTTTATTTTCTTATCAATGCGTGCGACCTTGCGGCAGATGTCGCAGCTGTTTAATAATAGCTTTCTTTAACCGGCCATGGATCACGTTAACTGTGAAGATTTGTAACGTTTTCTACATTTTATAAAGTTTAATTTAAGAGAAAATTACAATCGAAATTGTTCAGCGGTTATTTTTTTTCAATCGATGAAACATAAAAAAGTGTCGCCCAACGTGGGGCTCGAACCCACGACCCTGAGATTAAGAGTCTCATGCTCTACCGACTGAGCTAGCCGGGCTGTGAAGAGCAGCGCGTAATTTACATTAACATTCCTTCGGGAATTAATGACTCTTTTCGAGTTCATTTTTGTTTTTGGTAACGTCTTCTCAATTAGTGTGACGGCGAAATTCTTAGGATTAACAGTATTTAAGCTCGCTTGCGTTTAATCTCGGGAACAAAAAGAATATTTTATTCTTGTCTTCTTTCCTTACATCGTTTTCTCAAAGAAAACGCTCATGTCATCCATACATCGGGGTAGGTAGTTAGAGCATCATGTTTATTTAACTATTGTTCTGAAACTATTGTTCTAATTTGAACTTTCTTGGACATCCCGGGTGCTTACACCCAGCAAATACAGAAAATACATACTTAAATTGTAGAATCTACCCAAAATTAATTTGGCTGCTTACGTTTTCTTTTTTTGTATTCACAAATTGATTCGTGTTAGTTTTATAAATTTTTTGCACAGAAAATGAGAAAAGAAAAGATTTTATATGACTTCAAAGGGAAAATATCGCATAATAAAATAACATTCTGAAAAAAAACTAGGCATATCGTTTTATTCTCTAACAGCTTAAATTCATGCTTGATCGATCTAAGGTGCTTTGGTACCTACCACAACGAATTTTGTAACAGTGTAATTTTGAACTACATTTGGCGAAGCTAAGGAACAAACAGATAAATTGGGAAATCTTTGAAAAATAGTTTCTCGGTCTCATTAGTCTAATAGCGTGAATAAAGCAGCTATAACGACGAGTATGAGTGTTGGAGGTCGCAAGCATTGACCCAAATCAGTATTATATCAGTCGGTCTATCTGAAAGCGAGACTAACCGCCAATAGCGTCAAGCTTACATCCTGCTGCCGCGAATCTAGATATTATACTGAACAGATTGAAAGGGGGGTCATATCATAACTCATATATGAATTAGTAAAGAATTGGGTGTGTGAGTCATATCATCTTAGTGCTCGCATATCGTCATCCTCACCTGTTAGTGGTGCATCTTGCTGATCAACGGACGCGGCCCTGACGTACTACAACCCGTAAGGGTTACTTGACAGAAACTGCACCTTTGCGAATAGACGTAGAGTCAGTAGGATCAAAAGAACTAATGTGTATGTATGTATTTAAATCCTTTAATGTATGTTTGTATGTAAATTTCATGAAATCTTGACTTATTTTAAGTGGCATCCTGAATGTCTTATAAAATAAAGATTTTTTCTATTCTATTCTATTCTGATATTGGCAACTTCGCCTTTCTATATTTTAATTTTCGTTAAAGTACTCAGACATTGACAATCAAGACATTGCGGACGCCATTTTTCAAAAATTGAATTGAACAGAATGAACTAGCTATCCAATCCATCCATCCTCGCCAACTTTCGCATTTGTAATATTGGTCGAATTACTGGTCCTACTGTTCCAATAATTTTTAATTCAAGTTCATGTGTTTGCGAAAAAAAAACAGAACCATAAAATCAGCTGTTAGGAATCGTTCTTTATCGTGTGAGGCTCTTAATGAGGGGTTCTTTAAAAATCACGAAATAAAACAGAGATTTACATATGACGTGCATGTATTTTTTTGTTGAATGAGCGGTTTCTTTTATAATGGTACTCAATAATTCTTGCAATAATAAGATTACACCTATTTAACACCTATTTAATAATAACACCTATTTTATATTTGTTAGTGTCTTTTTTAGATGTTTTTGGTTTTGGCTAGGGGTGTGTTAGTCAAAATCTCATATGAACCACGAAGGCTCCCTAGTTACGTTAAAACAAGTTGTTGAAAACATCACGTGATACATTTGGGTAATACCTACATCATAGAAATAAAAAGATTTTTTTCTATGGTATGCATACATTTTGGTATAACTGTTGTTGAATATCACTACAACATTTTTATAAATTCCGAATAATTTGTGCTATAGCTGATATTAAAAGTTGTTTTGATGTAGATTTTGTTACGCAACTAAACGTTCGTTACCTCTAACATACACGTGTTGGTTGACAGTCGGTAATTAACACGGCCCGAACGATTAATGAGCACATGAACCATGAAACAACTTAACTAGGTATTTTTACTTTCAAAAATTTTAAATTCATTTAAAATCCTTAATAATAATTCACAGAATTAGCACGTATGTACAGAGGCCAACGCATCAGGTTACACCATTTTCATTTCAAAAACGCTCTTATCAACAACAGCACAGAGTGCACGCGTGTGGTAACCTGAGTTGCGTCCGTCCGTTCAATTAATTTAAAAACTATAACCAAGCTGCCGAAAAAATGGTTTTCAGTGGACTTTACCCATTTTTTACCTTTTTCTTGAATATTGAGAGTCAAATCACTCCAGAAGTATATAAAGTTGACAACTACAGTAGAATAAAGAAAAAAAGCGATAAATCAAAGAGAAAAACTCAAGGATCAGCAAAACCATTCGATTACTAAATATAGCACAAGCAATATATGGGATGACTTTACATTCGTTATCGAAACTTTACGGGGTGATATAGGGTTGATCTAGCCATGAAATTGAACAACTTTTTCCAAGGAACCTAAGTATATGAAATTCTCTAAAAAAATATTCGACTTCAAAACAAAAGCAAATCAGTTGATCGCAAAACTTGTATGGAGACGCGACATTTTTTTTTCATATTTTGCCCTAATGTTCCTTGGAGAAAGTTTTTTAGTTTCGTGGACTGATTCACATTCTTAATTTTCGCTAACTAATTTTAAGTCACATACGTAACTTACGTCACAATTTCATGAAGACAAAATCATGAGAAAATTTGTGAAAGGCGTACTATCCTCAACTAACACATTTTACTTCCAACGGTTAAACGTAGCATCATTACTTCCACACGTGTCTCCACATTATTACCAAAATTTTAACCACATGAATATGAATGCCGCAATTAAGTTCTGTCAACGATTTCAGTAGCTCATCTGTAAACTGTAGCATATCATTACTCGGTGATTTTGTATTTGCATTTCAAAATTGACCTGTCACGCATCAATGGTCTAACTGACAAAGGTTTGCTGTGCCTAGGATTGTTATATCGAACTTTAGGGTTACGATAGACGTTCAGTATTTTCGTATTGTCAAAGTAAACAAATTAAAGTTTTTTATTGTAAGTACTTACCTGCCAACATTCTTCTTTGTTCAGAGTATAAGTTACTTCTCTTGTTGTTATTGCTAGTCAAACTTTACATGGCTTTTGTCACCGCGTGGCTCAAAATTATATGGAATGACCTTAAAAAGTTAACGCAATTTTAGGAGTTCTCCCCATGAAACTGAAGAAGTTTCCCCCTTGAGAAATTATTTAAAAAATAATTCATTTTCTCCTAAAGGTCGAGTTTTGATTGAGTTGTATGGATAGGCGATTTTTTTCTCCATTTTTTAAACTATGGTCCTTGGGAAATGTTTTTTAGTTTCGAGAGCTTATTCATATTCTTAATAATTGCAAACTAATTAAAAGTCAGGCAATATATCTTAAATCTTATTAGGAAAAGATTCAATTTCTTTCTTAGTTCTAATTTACTTGATCAAGAATAAATCAGTATGTATATTTAGGTATTAGGTTTAAACAAGAATAATTTGTACAAACACTTCAGAAAATTTATCTTGTATTCGAAATATGTTGATGATGATGATGATGTCCTCCTCGACGTGTCCATGACGGTGACACCGAAAATATAATAATAATAATAAATAATTTATTTACAAGAATGAAGTCTTAATAATTTTAAACTAAAAATCGAAATGTGTTAACATAAAACGTATCAATAACAATATCCACGCCTTGTTAGTCTCTTTATTTATTTAATGATTACAATTATATTCGCGTAAAACTGAACTAAAACTAACACGATCCAATTTATTGCCCAAACATAACACATAGAAACACGTATGAACCTAAGGGTGATGAAGCCATGTGAAGCCATTTACATGACAAAACGTGATCAGTGACACGATATCGCGTACTTGATGATTTGTCCTGTCGATTTTAATTACTGGCTCTATGTCAGTATCAGTATTTTATACAAAAACATAAACATTGTCGGCTTATTATTAATTAGTTAGAAAGGTTGGTTGTATTATATTAGGGTTTTACTGCCTGTATACTGCCGCAGTGTTACTGCCGCAGTGCGGCCTTCTGTACCTATTTTCAATGAAAATAGGTACAGAAGGCCGCACTGCGTGCACTCTGTGCTGTTGTGATAGGAGCGGTTTTGCAATGAAAATGGAGTAACCTGATGCTCTTTACATTAAAAATCTCAAAACACGGATGAGGTTCATCTAGCTTTCCTGTCCAAAATTCAGTCTGTATACATTCAGTATGTTTAAACAAGTGCCGAATTAAGTAGTACGTAAATACTTATATTGACTTGATACTTAGTGCTTAGTTTTTCATTAAATTTCTTCTGAATTTTTTCATCGAATTTTGAGCATGACCTACAAAGCATGTATAAATTTATACTGCAGTTGACTAACTGCTGTAGATTGCAGACGATGATAACACAGTATATGGCAAACAAGTGTTAATCCAGTTACTTCCACGAATTTTATTCATAAACATATGTCATACTAATATTATGGATTACTGAAGAAATCGAGTCACACCTATTTTAAACACAGACGTATTTGTTTCTCACTTTCACAAATGTATGTTATATGCTCTACTTATAACAAGTAGAGAATATGACATATCTTGTTAAAAATGTGCGTTCGAGCAAGATATAGGTTAAATTAGCCTTTAACTGATTTATAACTCTTGTGTAACCTAATTTTTTTGTGGTGTAGAAATAATCATTTTTTCTAATTCTAATTTAGCTTTTGAGTGTGTATGAATTTTCCACAGTCAGGATAACAACAGTAAATGCATGGCTTTTGTAAGTTCTGATGATTTTATCTCAATAGGCATTATCAGCAGATCACTACAAACCAAACACGTCTTCTAAATATAATGTGTTTTTTTAAGTATATAAAACGCACTATTAATTTCTATTGAATGTACTACCTCAGAATAACTTTCGAACAAAAATGAAGTTCTGAAAATCGTTGGATAATTGGCGAAGATGTCGTATGCAAATGTACAAAAAAGATACTGTCGAATTTAGAATATCCTCTTTTTTTAGTCGGTTAAAGACTAGTTGAGTTACGAGAAGTTCTTCATCAAATAGTAATCAATTAGTTTAGATGTGGGTGAATTAAATGCATTTTAACAAATAACTTTATTTTATTTCATTCATGAAAAAACAATGAGATCAATGTAAAACGTGAGTGTATATTTACCAGAGAGGAAGCTAATCCTGACCCGCGCTAATTTTTATTACAAACAGTACACTGCAACTCGACACGCGGACCGGAAACGTCTCGCGGGATATAAATATAGCCAGACAGAGATGCACACACAAGCCTTTTCTGCAAAATAATGCACCAGAATGAGACAACACCATTTTCCATCACCGTCTGCTGTGTTTACTCAAATTAGGACTTCTGTTTGTAATTGCAAGCTATCTTTGTATTTTAGCTGTCATCCTTTTATGGCAGCAAAAGATTTGTTGAGCTCGTTAAAGAGGTTAATTGCAATTGAAATCTGAAACTCTGGGAACAGTGTTCCCGATACGACTTGATCTTGTCCTTTCGTTTGAAAGTACTATCTCTGTATTACATAAGGGATTTGCATCTACTATAGTATACAGTATAGAGTTAGTGTTTCGGTTTAATAGGCTATTTTTAGGTTCTGAAAACGAACAACGAAGACAATAATTAATTACTGGAAATGTATTGTATCTAATTATTTTGATTATTTGCTTTTTCTTAGGACATACACGTGTTTGATTTTTTTTTTTTGATAAGCAATCTGGAGTGATAATGATAACATATCCAATGACATTAATTTCCCATATCGCACATACGATCAGAAAGAACGCATAATTATGCAGGGCCCGTTTCATTGAGCCACGAGGACCGGCACTTTCGGCTGTTCCGGTGACTCACGCGCATCCGCCAAGAAAACAATCAGATCGCACTATTAACACAACCCCATAAGGCTCACTTTACAGGTTAAACATTTTACAATCCCATAACAATACCGCTTCTCCATTGTTATGCTAAATATGTACACAGAACTGTATTTTTAGAACTTTTTTTCAATTTATGTCTGTGACGCAGATTGAGTGACCTATTTAAGTAAGTATTTTTGGTTAACATTAACATGCATATTTTGTTTAGATTTGGACAGCGGGAGAGTGCCTTTACTTGCGAACTTTTATTATCAAAAATGTTTCGAATGGCAGTCCTATTTAAATGAAGTTTAGGTAGAACTTATATTCATTCAAGTACTAATTACACAACATTACTTAAACAAAACATTAGAGAAAAAAGGTAAACATGAGAGAAACATAAGATAAATATTACACAATATGCTACAAAGAAAGGAATCTGGATTATATTATTTTATATAATCCAGATTCCTTTTTAATTTCAACTGAATTAATGATATTAATATAATACTGATATTAATCTTAATATAATTACTGTATTCATAATTATATTAATATTATTAATACAGTTGAAATTCAACATACACAATTCAATTACTTATCAACATTTTATCTACTTTTATGAATATGCTGACATGATAATAATCATAGTCGTGCATGCTTCGTTGCAACTCCCTTGAGTCTTTATATTTTCTTATAAAATACAGGAAAACGGTAGGCAAAGGAAATGTTAAACTTTTGATTCTATTCCATACTTTCTTAGCATATTGTATTTTAAATTCTGAGCTTGTCGTCTTTGTCAGGTTTCTTTGTAAATACCATCCTAAGAACAATAAGTGCTAGGAAAAAAATAACAATTTTGTACTCTGCTACATTTGCAATAGGTTTTATTTTTCCGCGACAATCACACGTATTGTCTCGTAGCGAAGCCTTAAAAGTGTATACTGCATTCTCGTTATATTTCGCTTTATGTGGCAGTTTTATCTCTGTAATAGTCTTCAATCATTTTATTGTGAGATAAAGAATAACTTGGAAAGCCAGGTTTCTATATCAAGGGATTTTAACTTGAAAGTTAAAAACTATAGAGGACAAGTTGTGTTAATATTCATATGACGTGAATTTGAGTTTATTAGACTCGTGAAGTCACGAATTCTCGTATAGCTACATTGTTAATTAAAATAATGTCTAGGGGGTACATTGTTAATTAAAATATTGCCACGTTTTAAATTTCATTACATTTATTTTATGACAAAGTATCTAATTTCAAGAGTAAAATGACACTATAGGAAGTCAGATCAGATGTTATGAAACCGAAAGCAACCGATAAAGATAAGATTTCGAAATAAAACAGTTGCCAAGCGTGCGCTCCACCGGGCGTTCACACCGCCTTTCATAAATAAACTCGAATGCAACTCAATAATGCAGTGAATATAATGCATCGTGACGGCTTGCCGCCAGCGCCCGCGCAGGCTATCTATACGCTTAGAGCAGGGCGAGGGGAGGGATACCTGAAGTGTACTGCTAAATATAACGGGCCACGGAACACTTTCACCCGCTGCAACCCGGGGGCGTGACCCGTGCCCCGGATCAGCTGATCAGAATGGGAGGAGAATCCAAACTGATACGCTGCATCACAATACCGATGTACCGTTAACGCAATTATAAATCTGAACCATTATGAATTTAGTAACTGGAACATATCTTAATGTACAATGGAAAGTATTAAATTGTTTTCTTCTTATCTTCGTAAATCTAGAACTTTAAGACACAAAACAATAGACTCCTCCTTCGACTCCAGCCGTACTCGGGAACACCATTAAATATTTGAGGGTTTTTTTTATCAAACAAGCTAAGATCGATGTTTTCATCGAACCCGCCTCGCTCTGCGGCAGTTTGTAAAGCATATCAGTAAAGCTGTATTTGTAAAGGTCGGCGGAACCCCTCGACATAAAATAGCTTGGCACCCCTGGGGGTTGTAGAACCCTTAGCGCCCTTGCGATATATCAAGATATCGAATTCTGGCCGCTCTATCCCGCATTACCCGTATAGTAGGAAATACTATGCAGTTATTTTTAATAATTATTGATACCAAACGCTAATACCTACCAAGGCTAGTCAAGTTCGCCACATACTTACACGATGAGGACGAATTAGTGACTTAGGCATTTTTATCAAAGTATCTATAATTATGTGTTATACATTCTCAAATTGAGACTTAAGAAAAATCGTTTGAAGCTAAAGAAAAAAAATAGGATTTAATAGCAGCTTTAACTTTTCTTTGCGCAACAATCAGAGTGTTACACTCAACCAATCTTTGTTAAGATCAGTGTGATTGATTGAAGTTCCTATCTCACTGAGCGTGTGAAAGCGATAGCCTCTCGCAACTGAAGCCTTTGTTGGAGCGTGATCATTTGAACTACTCCCCGAACGCGATTCGAGATCGAGACTGATAGATTGTACTAATCAAGAAGACACCGATCACTTTCTTTTCTCTGGATGACCTCATTGAAACAATAAAATTAAAATAACTATAAAATTAAAAACTTTTATAGCCTTGATAACTCCTGACATTCATAGCTTCTAACTTTTAAACGGCTGAACCAGTTCTAATAAAATATAGTTAAGAATCATCTCGATTAAATCACCTTTCAAACAAAAAACCGCAATAAATTGGTCCATTCTACAATGCCATAGATATACACGTCAAACTTATAACACTTCTATTTTTGTGTCCAATGTTAATTTAAATAAAATCAGTAGGAACACTACTACATATAAGGCTTTTGCTACTATACAGCCGTTCACCTTGACCTAAACTTGCTTGTTGTTAATTGAGCTATCAGATGGCTCCTAGTTCAATAAACTCTTCATAACAAACTCGTGTCGAATGAATACCCGGACAAAATTAACGACCATAAACGTTCGTAGAGTGCCTAGGAAAGGTTCAACGATCACATTATAGTACACTTAAAAGCATTGTCAGCCAGCGAATATGGTGTGTGTGGAAAGGCTGGCGTAGAAGTCTATCTATCTATTCAATCGCGGAACTGCTTAAAGTAACCTTCAATTTCCTTATTAGAGTAGCATACTGCCTGCCGTGCCGGCTCCATTAGTGGTCGCGTAGTAAAAGAAGGGAGGGGTAGTGCACGCATGTTCAATGGGACCGCACCACACCATGGCGGGAAGCGCAATCGATCAAAGGTCAACGACACGGGAACTGACCTTTGAACCGCTCAGCTGATCGAACAATACTACAATTATAATGTATCAAACCAATAAATTATTGTCGGAATTAGGATTTATTCTAAAACTAAACTTTTCGCGCATAGCGTTAAGATTAAATTTCAGTAAGTAAAGATTTATTTTTCGATGCATATGAAATAAGATACTTATGTTGCTAAAAAAGTCTAAAAACCTCAGTCACCACCCTTGGTGTCATTCAAAATAAATAAAACACACAAGGGCACACCATGCCTCGCCTCTCAAAAATTTAACTTTTTGTGCATACAAGTGTTTTGAGGTGCTGACACATGTTAAGTGTTTTGTTTTACAATATCGCATTCTGTTTGATAAATATCGGTTTATCTTGCTCTTGACAGTGAAGAAAAGTGAATCTGACCAATTGGAATTGGCCGCAAGCAATGCATTGCTTTGGCTTGCGGCCAGTCGTGCGTAAAATAAGCTATTATAGTGCTTTTGTAGTCGATGGTTCAGCTCATTTGCGACCCTTCCTTCAAATGTCCTGACATAAACAGAAAAGGAGATTACGGATGATAAAGTTTGCAACTAGCTGTACAAATCATTTTAAAAGGTGAAATCAAAGTGTGTAATTACAACAAATGAGAGCGGCAAATAAGTAGTTCTGATCTGACCATTACAGTGTAAACATGTGTTGGTCAATATCATACTTCAGATAAAAAATAAGGACAAATAAGTCTTCCTGCATAATAAAAATGATTTATTTACATTACACCTACTTCAGTTAATCTTTTACAAATGACTTTATTCAAAATTGATTGATGGTGATAAAATAAACAGTTATACATATTTGTGGTCTTGATCAGAGCATTGTGAACTGGTGATTCATATAGTAAGACCGCGAAAACTTACGTAAGATTTGGGTCGACGAAAGTACCGAAACCTTTGCTTGATGTTGGCCATTTAGTGAATCTGTGTCAATTTTTGTTTTATTACCTCTATTATGCACTGATGTCACATTATACCGAAAACTTGTTTGCAAACTGTTGACAGATCGCGTTAAAAAATCGCTCGTAAGCTTTGATTGATTTTGGCGTCCAAGTCATAGTAAGTTTAAGTGCTTTCAGCCGAATGTGTTACAAAATTGTTCGATAAATTTTATACAAATTTCATTGACAATCAAGATTGCCACCACCTATAAGATCGCCAAATTATATTACTTGCTCTACATTTCAACTCATTATTCTAATGATAAATTATTAGCAAAGAAGAAATAACCGACCGCTTGAAGTGTTGTTAGTCAGTCATTAATATTTTTAATTAGTTTTTATGTCCTAGTAAGATACATGACGCTGGTGCAAAATATTACTAAGATTTCTGAAAGTTTTGTGACATTTGTGAGATTACGCATGTCCATTATTTTTTCTGTGGTTTTAATTATAAGTGCCTTAATAAAGCACATCAAACTTTATAGCAATTTTCTAGCAATAAAAACACAAGAATATCCCAACCAAAAACAGTTCTAGGTATATCTAGATATAAATACTGTTACCTTATCCTACTACTGCTAATTCGCCATTTGCCAGGATCCGAGTCTCTAATCTTATTCCTGGCCGATTGAAATTGATAGCTTCCTGTAATTGAATCATGCGACCTCCAATACGGCTTAATATTGCTTCATTAAAGCTATTTAATACTGCGTCAGAGATGGCGATAGAAGTACTTATGGAATGGACCTCCATAACTCTAATGCAGCTGGGCAACTCTAATGGCTCCATAAGAAGATTTATACTAATCACTTTTATGAGTGGTATTAAAGAAGTGGTTATATATGACTTAAAGAAATCATAACATATAAATAGGAAAGATTTATTCTCGAAACTATAAGAAAACAGTAACGAAAGTGATAAAAGCTCAGCGATTTGCCAATTCGCTATAAAACAACTGTTTCATCCGTGATTTATAAAACACTCTTTTTTCATTTACATATACAGCAACACGGTCTAGGGATATTGCAGAGTAGGAACGGACGGATTTTTCATGCAAAAGAGGTCTGTTTGAGAAGATACAAAAGCACATTCGAGATACATGAAGCGCTATTATTTTCAGACGAGCAAGTGCTAAACCTGAATTTTCAATTCTAATTAATTTTGTTTTACTTGAAATTGCGTAAATTCGACTACATATTTTCATATAAAAAGCAGGCAAAAAGTGCATTTTCGTTTTCGTTTCCGTCACGTTTTCACAAATTTCAAGTAAAACAAAATTTATTGACTGGAATTGAAAATTCAGGTTTAGCACTTGCTTGTCTGAAAATTATAGCCCCTCCATTGTATCTCGAGTATGCTTTTATAAGCTTCTTAAACAGACCTCTTTTGTATGAAAAATCGTGCAATATCCCTAGACCGTGTTGATGTGTGTAAGTATATTAAGCAACAGCGGAATCCAAAGGTCAATTTACACATTCATGTCTTTAATCCCTAACGGGGTAGGTAGAGTATCATGTGGTTCTGATACTCTACCTACCACTTGACGCTATAAACTATAGACTTCGTCCAACATAACGAGATACTATTAATTAAAAAAAAAAAAAAGACGCTTCACACTCAAAGGCCCACATTAAGGTTTTCCCTTGTGTCGTGGGTCCCTTGGAACACACAAAGACAGACACAAACACCCATGACCCGAGAACAAACATCTGCCTTTTACACAAATATTTGCCCCGACTGGGAATCGAACCCAGGACCCGCCGATCGAGAGGCAGCGTCACTACCACTCGACCAAACCGGCCGTCACCGGCGGTTTATTGATATTGAATTAAACACATCAATATCAATAAACTCTATTTATTATTTAATCTGTCTCAATATGGGCTATTTAAATCTATTATACTTACTATAAAAAGACCGATGACAACTAACACTCGAGTATAGAACTCTGTGTGCCGATCTTATTACTTCGGCTTTTGATTAAATAGCAATCAATCTTGCTAATAAATTTCACAAACAATCAATAGATTGACATTCAATACTCTTGTGAAGTCATTACATATTCAAATGGTTATTTCTTGTAAAAGTGTGAAATACGGAGAGAATTATATATAATGTAAAGTAACTTGTAAAATGGCCAATATATTGCACTTCTTACCTCTTTGTTGACAGGTTTTTAGCAATCCTACTATCCTAAGGCTAGGTTCCTAATTCATTTCCCGATCAGGGCAAAGTTGCGTGAAAATTAGATGTTCGCTTTTTATTTGGTTGGTCTATACTATACTATAAGTATTTGTTTGTTGCAAGGACAGAACATACAGAAAATGGGCTATGTACGACTTTTTAAAAATATTTTTAATTTCGTTTAATTTTTTATTTAACATAAAGGAATAAGGTCCCGTTTCCTAAAAAAAAATATAGAAAAAAATCTATCTTTTGAAATAAAAATATAATAATTAAAAGTTTCTCAGTAGGGTAAACTAATCATAAATACGGCATTATACAATCGTGTCTTTGCCAAGCTGTCATGTCAATAAAAAAAAAAATAACCTATTTCATTTTGTATTTGGTTGTTTATTTTTGAGTTTTATTTTTGCTTTTGGTTAATTTTTTCTGAAGTCTTTTACTGCTACCGCATACCGGATTACGATTTAAGTTTGCACGGACTTGTAGTGCTAGATTTTGACTGATTTTCTCACGACTACACCTTATTCATACCGGACTCCGAGAACTGCTTCAACGATAGTGATTAATACTCTTCGGATTTGTGGAATAACACTAATAACGACAGCGCAGCAGGCTTTGCTACTCAACATGGCATCTGACGAGTTACAGCGGTGGAGAGAACTAAAAAATGTTTTACACCTCTTTGTTCAAACACTGACATTAACTCACCAGATTTGACGTTTGTTACCATTCCAAAGGAATTGAAAGAAAGTTGGTGTAAAATGGTTGACAGGAATTGTCCCAAACGTCCACTTTTTTGCTGTGAGGATTATTTAAACGTAAGTACATTGAAACGTATCTCTAGTTAGTCTGTGATTGAAACTTAAATGTTGAACTTAAACTCAAAAACGCAACGGTATAGGTTGCGTTGTCAACCAACTGTCAATCGTTTTTTTTTTACTTTGGCAAAGGAGTTAATCTGTAGAATGCTGTAATAAGCAACAAATCGTAACCAAAATTTTAAAAATTAATTATTTTTATATCTATGATCAAAATTATTTGATATATTTTTTATTTGAATATAGGACCTTAAACCTGCTTAAAATAAAAAAATCAAATTATTTTAAAAATCTTGCACATGGCCCATTAGGCAGTTGCCTGCGCTGTGTGGCGTCATTTAATCTTTTTGTACCACCTATTTGTTTTTATATCGTTATACAGCTTATATCGTTGAGTAATAATTTATAAGAAATCGTTTATTAGAAAAGAATAACTAATATTAGTCTACTAAAGGCGGAAATTGGATTATAGTTGAATAATACAGGAAATTTATGATCAATTTGTGATCGTTTAGTTCTCGACTTCGCGTAATCAAGATTACGACTATGTCGAAACTTTACACGGTGTAAAATGGTAAGCGATCATAAAATAACCGGTAAGCTGGTAAGACATGAATGATTAAGGTTATTAAGCGTAATAATAAGTCATTTACGTATGAAATTATAAAGCTGTGGTGATAAAATGTCAACAGAAAGCTGAAGGTGACATTAATTACATTTGAGGCTATATGTATGTATATGTAAGGAAATAAGCATCAGATTCAAGAAAAAAAAAATTAGAATACTTACTTAATTTTTTCAAAATTGGCATCATACCCAATCACAACAATTTATCTAGTAAATAGATATCTGTAAAAAGTCCTGAATAATAAATAAAGAAAAAAAATCGATATCATCATACTTCTGAAAGCGAAACCTATCGCTGTCATTATTCCAAATGAATCAGTTGCTATGATCGCTATGGACATGAGTAGGTATGGCAGTTAATATCGCTAATAGTAATCAATCACATTGCCAACATCACAACATACATTTCACAGTACACAAAGATATAACAGACAGTGAGTATACTAGGTTAAACAATTTACGAATAGTAATTTAAAAAAAAACATCCAATACGTGTAATTATCAAAATATGCAAAAACAAATTTTTAGGTTGTAAATTACTGATGACAGCAGCATTTTGTACTAGTTTAGTTAGTTTAATTGTTTTTTTATTTTTTCTTAAAATTACTGAACAAACACGTGTTATGGGCTACCTAACGTATTAATTTAAAGTAATTAATGTCATTGTTTGATAAATTCTCAGGTTCTTCTTGCCGTGCCCGGCTTTTTGCAGAAGCTCGATATGAATTTGTGTTATTATTAATTACAATATACACGGTGATAAAAAACCTCCTAGCTATATTCAAAATCCTAAACCATCAGTATCACTCAAAGAACACATTTATAAAAAAAAATATTTTTTAATATTTTTTTCAATGGGAATTGTTCATTTTTTGCCTAAACGTAGACATTACTCCTACACCAGGCACGCGAGGGGTGCGGGTAGCGCTCGGGGGATGCAACCGAGTCACCGAGTGGTGTCTACCTTTAGGAAAAAAAAACCCACCGAAAAAAAAAAGAAAAAGTGTGCTGTAAGTTATACTGATTCAGGATTTTGAATATAGCTAGGTTTTTTTTTCGCCCTGTAGAATGTAAATCGATTCTTAGCAATTATAGGGGCTTGATCTAATGATTCCACACTGTGGTATATGTGCTTGTGTAAAGCAATCAATATTACGGGCATTGGGCCGTGCTTTCATTGCTATAGGTGAATGACTTGTTTATTGTATCGACATTTCTGATTAAATCGAGCCTTAAGCGGACCAATTAAGCCAACGTTTTTGCTGACCGAATAATAGATTTATTCATAATTAATTTCTGACTGCAAAACCAACTTTGCAATTTTCTGTATCTTTCTATTAAGTTTTATCTATATCGGATCAGAGCTTTAGATAAATCACAGAGACTTTTCGAAATTTGTATGTATGTATTTATTCCTGATTGTACATGGGCATAAGTTAAAGTCACACGACAAGACACAATATTAGAAAAACCGAAAAGTCTGTTGTAGTTAACATACTTTTGTAGTAATGGTATTTATAAACTCACCCGTACGTAGCCAGACAGAGTCACTTGTACAATAGATATTGTGATTTAATTGATATGCACCACATAACTTTAGCGAAAATTAAGCAATTAATCATTTCGGCACTATAATTCTAAAATTATTTACTGTTTATTATTTCTTTTCTTTTCTTTTTTTTTCTTTTTATGTTCCTTATTAACTGTATGTACATTTTTCTCTTTATATTAGTGCATGTGGAACCAGTCTGTAATAAATTGTGCACTTAGTAAGCAAGTTGCATGACTTTTAAACAAATGAATTAGTGTAACAATTGTTGACTGGTCAAATAAAAAATAAAATAAAAAAAAGGTAACTATGCATTTTGCACGCTCGCTCTTCTAATCTTTACTCCATTGCTAGGGTCTACTAAAAGACATTTCTTTTAAGAGATAAGCTAACTTTCTTGTGACGTCTTTATTTTTATAATTTTATATCCATGTGTTATTTGTGCAAAGAACTGTATAAATAAATAAACAAAGTCTTCACATGAGAACTAGATTAGTAGATTGTACCTCGTTGGATTTAATTTTTGGCTGTTTATGTTAAAAATACTTATCAAATAGTCTCCGCGTACTATACAGGAAGATTTTTTTATCACCATCCATCCAAAGGAATCATCTGAAGCATGAAAATAGTTCAAAATTTTTGAATAGAAAAAAAATAACATTGTCCAATTGACTTGAAACTTGGTAATAGTACTCTTCAACACAATTTGTGACACCAATGTTTCGGCGTTTTACAAAATTCGTCCTTTAAGACGTTAAAAAGGGGTATCAAAGTCAGAAAACTTTGGAAAAATATTTTTTTTCCTCCTTATTTACATTCTATCAACGTTACTGACACCGTAAGAAAAATTTGGAATGTGATAAAACAATCACCTTGTATAATATACTAAAGACTCAAAAAAATAATTTTTAAACATAATTATTCAAATGAAATGCGTCACATATCAAAAGATAGTTCGTTTTCCCGGCGAATACGTTTATATCCTCATTTGCATGTTTACAGGTTCGTTTATGTGCATTAAAGTTATCGTCGTATTGGTATGATCCGATCAGCATGGCGGTTTATCGTTGTTTTACTGTCTGGGCACGTGTGTGCTTGTCTTAATCATATCTGGCGCCGAAGGGAGAACTGTTTCGTCTGTCGATGCCTTTATGCGCAGACTTGTTTTCTTTGACATATTTTTTTACTGTCGTTCTAATCCATTTTGTGTGATTTCCTAAACAAAATTATTGAATTTCAAAACTTGGTAAAGATTGTATACCTTTGTTTACCTCCGTTAGCTCGTTGAACTAACATTCAGTCGTAGAAAGATTCATTATAAATTGAAGCTTCTTTAAAAAAGACATTCTTGTTTTCGTGAAAAAGACGGAAAGTGACAGTATGTCATTTAAATAAGCATTAACTTTAATGGAGTTTTTTGCAACTGAATTCTAATCTATTAAAAGAATCGTGTCAAGTAGTTTGCAAACTTGCAAAAGTTTGCTGCACTTCAAATTTAGGAAGACAAAAGCTAAGCATTTAATTGTGGCTACCGTAGTAGATAGTCACTACTTCCGCAGTTCTGTCTAGACAAAAACATGTATTTCCTTCCATCACACGTGACCGAGTATCTCTATGTTATCTAATCCACAAGTAGTTTTTGTTCCGCTAAATAGGAGAGACCGTCGATAATTCAGTTCATCGTTGTTTTATTATCTCAGCTATATTAAGACATCTCCCGGACTCTGTGTCTGAAACTTTAACAATAGCAGCTTAGTGAAAAACTAGTACTGGAGTCTCAAGACGCAAACAGACATGCATATGAATACTGCGAAACTATAAGGGTTCCTTGTTGTCTACGAAATCCTAAAAAATATACAGTTATAGTATCATTATACTACTGTAGTCACTTATCCTGAATTATTTTACAATTAAAGTACCTACTGATTTGATTATTTTCCTTTGCCGTTTTTATGTCATACTATGTTATACATAGTAATAATCGAAATGGTTTTTAGAAGGACAAAGTCGTATTTACCTAGTATTTAATAGAACAAGAAAGAAAGTTAAAGAAATTGCCAAAATATATGTTCAGTATAAAATGCACATAATTTTTCACTAGAAGAAATAGAAACATGACTTGTTAGGATTTTTAAACATATTACAAGGGGACACGAAACTTGGCGTATAAATAAATGCATTTGCATAATGTTGTACGTGGAATAAAAGTGCAGAAAATATTGATATAAAATTCATATAATAATTGTATGCTTATTAACAGTGTACTACATATTTTACTTAAGTACTTCAGTATACTCTGACTGAATTAAGAAGGTGGAAACTCGAACAATTTAGGAAGCTATGATAAAATCCTTATCTTCATAGGCTTTGCGTTTAAAAAGTATTCATGAAAAAGCTCTGAGCTCCAACCCCTGCAGTAAATTCAAAGTGATAAGTTTATCTGCGAACAATGAAATATTAATGTGTTCGGAACATGTGTTCTTTACGAGCTATTGGCGCCGGAACCCAAATCTCATAACTCTACCTGAGGGTACATTCATGTAAAAATATGCATATCACTTACGATGAGTCAATATTAGGGTGAAAGGGCTACTTTTATAGGCTATCATGCTCTTCTTAAAACCAATCTCGATCGGCTCGTTCAGCTACTACATACAGTGACTGTTTCTTTATTTCTGTTTGAGCCCGATTTTATGTTTAGATTATTATATAGTCGATCTTATTGATAAACGTACGCAAATAGTCACGATTTGGGCCTTTATCTACCTTTAAACCTGAATGAGAAAATTTTTAGAAAATTTAAATTAATCCAAATCAAATAAGTAAAAAAAAATCCAAAAAGTTTGGACGACAAAGCCTGTAAATTATGCTAGTTTTTTTTGCATTCTGTATATTTTATGAATATTTAACTTGGTAACTTGGATAGTATAAAGTGCATAAACGCTTAATAACGGATGAAAAAAACAGCATATTAAGCTAGATTAAGAAGAACATTATAGAACTTCTTAAATGAACGAGTGTAAAAAACAAAAACTTCCGTATTAACTCGCCAACAACAAACTAACTAACTAAACAGTTCATGTCATTGATACCACAGGATGTGACCTGTCAAGTCCATTCTGAGGAGCTGATACTCGCAACGTGAAGGACATAAGTCTCAATTTGTTATGACTATTCGACCTAAGAGCTTTTAATCATGCTAATAATGCTACATTACAGATTACAAGATGCTGAAAATGTAAATTATTTACTCACCGCCGTATAATTCGATGTCACGATTGCAGCGATGATTTTTGAAAGTTTAGGTAGTCCTTTCCGCTCTAAGAAGAAATTTCCACAGAATAGATAGTACCTACTTAGTATGAACTAGTTATCTGTAAGCTAACCAAAGTTATTCAATACGTGACGCTGCAACATCATTGATAAATCGATGTGAATGTTGTCGCACCGTGCTGAAGTAGTCTCTTTCATAATTTACACACCGTTATTCTTCCAGTTTTATGCCATACATACTGGGTGTTCTTCAACTACATATATATATATATATATATATATATTCTATTTATCGAATAAATCGCTTTTCGGGTATATGGGTCTTGGGTATACATCAATATGTCAAACCGAAGTCCTGTGAAGCGTATTTTCATCATTATCATTCTGTATAGGAGGTAATTAATTTGATGCCCGTTAATAAGCTTTATTTCTTTTTTATTCAAACCATTGCCGGACTAACTTTTTCTTTCCCCCTTTACCTTTTTCCACCTTTGCCTATATTGTGTAACTAAGCATTATTAACTAATTATTTACAACCTTCACTCCCCCGCCAATTGAATTTATAATGAAAGCTAAACTTGCGAGAAAGTGCTTGTAGTGTTTTTGTTAGAACAATATTATTTGACATTAAATATGCAAACTTTGATAAACACAAAGTCTATTTACCTAAAACTTTTAGCATAAATCTAAGCTTAAGTAATTATTATTCTTTACCTGAATATAGTTTCATTATACTTTAATAATTTCATGAAAAGATTATTAAAAATAATTCAAAAAACGTTCATTTTTCTATCTAAAATAAATACAAAAAATATATATTAAAATATTCAATGTAGTTTTGCCTCAGTCGTCTGCTTCCGTCAACGTGTTCAACATTTATATGTCCTATACTTATTACCTATATTACTATGTTATAATTATCACACATATTGACATACATACCATCACTCATATCAAGGCATGTATCATAATGACATAAACGTTAACATCGGTGGCACGATCGCTCGTAAAACATATTGTTATTACAGCATTCTCTAAAAACCAAGATAACGCCACCAAATGCCGCTTTTTAAAGTCTGCCTCAAATGGAAACCTAAAAAAAACTAAGATAAGTATTCTAAATTAAAAATTAACTGTCCACTTTAGATAGGTAGATAGAAACACTGTTAAATTGTCAATAAAATAAACAAAGTAAAACAGAAGACTTCCCTTTTAAAAAATAATCTATAAATTAAAAATATAAATATAATACAAAAAAGAACATCAATGGTCCAGGTCCAGACAAGTATCAAATAACAAACGTTACGGAAGTGACGACACGAACCAAATAACGTACTTAATTAACATGATTTACATCAGTTCAGTACGTATTGTTAGCGGCATTAATTATCTTCATACCTACATTTACGTGGTTGTATTTCGAATTATTAGTCAACAAATTAGTTACAGTGAGTGCAATATTTCGCACTGGCATGTTTTGAGATAAGCGTAAAATTTTCTTTCTGGTACCAAAGTTATATATTTTTTGCTAGATATGCAGATTTTACAGGAAATAATATCCAAAGATCCGCTGAGCTAGCCCTTTAAAGTAAAAATTATGATAAAATTATAATTAAAATTTCTGTCTATAATTAAGTCAGTATACTTCCAGTATATTTCCTGCTGTGGATTTCCTATTTCATCGATCTCTGTGCTAAAGTGGTGTTTACGCTGGTTGTATACGCCTTATATTTCAGTAGCTTATTTATTTTCCTGTTTTTGTACAAAATTGTCAAACAGTGTTATTTTTGTGTTATCCTTACATATTAAATTAAATACGATTATACGGATACAGCGTAATTTGTTACCCCTACGTCACATTTTCTGACACCCACCCCTATAAATATTACGTCTCGCCCCATACGCGATACATTGCCGTTAATTAACGATATATTTTTTAAATAATGGATGACTTCAACAAAGAAATTCGAATGCAATCGAGTATTTAACAACCTTTACTTAAAACTTAATCACTATTGTCCAAAAAAAATGTCAACTGCATTTTGTAAAAAAGTTGTTATTTATTTTTATCACAACCTAAACCACTTACCGGTGGTTTAGGTTAATACCTGTCCGTTTACATATTAAACTATGAGCAATGATAAAAAAAAACGATGCACAGATCGACAACATGAGAACATCTACAATATCTTCAAGTTCTAAGGATCGAGGAGTTTTTTAACGGTGGTTCAAAGAACTATTTATTATCCAGTCGTCCATCAATCAATGCAGTTCGGCTTAACTGCATTGTGGAACGCACGTTAGCTTTCAGAGCGCTACTGTCCTCGTAGGGTTTGTACCATTTTTAATCTATGTTCCTTGGGGAAAGTTGTTCAGTTTCGTGGGCTAATGCACATTCTTTATTTTTGCTAACTCATTTAAAGTAACCCAATGTACTTACGCTTGCCTATTATAATAGGGCTGTACAGACACAGGTTTCAATGCTGGTCGGGAGGCTTGTTGTTCATCCACTGGAAAAAAGTCCCTGGAATCCTAATCCTTACTTCCTTACCAAAATTAAAACAGCGAATGTAACTCTGTCTGTCTGTCTGTCCGTCTTTCACGCCTAAACTACTGAACCAATTTTGATGGAATTTGGTACATATAGGCTACATTTTATCCCATAGTTGGGCACGATATAACCTGTAGACCACGCGAGCGAAGCCTAGGGCGGAAAGCTAGTCTTTAATAAAGAAAACTCAGAACCTATGGAAGGTTTGATTTAAGACAGACAAGGAATAAGGTTGTATTTTTAATTTCTGCTGTACGAAAAATTAAGTAGTATACAGATGTTAGATTACTGGATTTGCCAGCTTGTAAGTAATTAAAGATCAACGTGGACTAGTTTTAAAAAACAACAAAAGAATTGATTTAGCAAAGTGAGCCAGACATCACGTCCTAAGGGAATTAAAACCTAATCCCAGTAATGGAATTTAGATATTCAGCTTTTAGCAATCAGTCGATGCTCAAAAAAAAAACACTCTCAATCCTTAGTAAAATTGCTCAATTTGAAGCAAAGTAGCAGATTTGCATTTTAATGAGAGAAAGTTTCTAAAAAACGAAGAATCTAACTAAATGGGAACTTGGTCGGGACAACCCTGCTAGTGAGCACGTCGTATAAAATAGTAAAGTTGTCGTTATTTTTTATGGACCCGTTTATCCTATTGGGGCCGAAGTTTTACTATTTTTAAGTTTATTTACCCACGCCCCTTAGTTTCAACTCATATTTTTTACTGTTCATTTTATTTACATACTTATTCAATTCAAACTTTTTCAAGTGTTACTCTGGCGCTAAGATATTAAAAATATAAAAGTCACATCTGATTTTCTCGCTCATACAATTAAATTTAAATAAAGTAAGGTATATCTTAACTCAACACTGGTAGGTCTGTGTTATCTTCACCGAATGCCGAATAACTCTAATAGTAAATGCCTTAACTATTCAAGATAAATAAAGAAAGATAGCGAAATTGACACGCTCCGAGTATAAATAGAAATGGGTAGTATAATTAGAACTTGGAAAGTCCTTACTTGTCTGAGGTTCCCTTTACTCCCTGTAGTGCCTCGTAATCTTGATGGAAATTAGTGTTCCTTTACGTGACTAAAAGTTTATCACGCGGCTTAACTACCGACGACTTTTGTTGGTGACTTTAAGCATCGTAAATTCAGTGTGCTTAGCCCATAAACGAGTTTTAAACCCCACACCTAGCTAAGCTAGTTCGTTTTCAGGCCGTTACTCAGACAACTGCCTCAACTAAATCCACTGGAGCATCCGAAACTTCGTAAATCCCTTTAAAAACCTCGCTAGTTGCAGTCGCGTCAACTCGCCTCGGTAAAGATCTTTTTTTATTTATTTTTTATTTAATACGTTAATCTTCTGAAAGTATATTGCGAAATTCAAAGGTGAATACGCTACTGATGATAATACTCAATTATTTGTTGAAAATAAAATGTAAATATAAAGTAATATTTTCTGTGAACGTATACTATCTCCCTGTGGTCTCATCTAATTTTAAAATCCCAGCAAGTTTCCAGCTGGTTCTCGACTTTGTGCGTTGCTTTTACAACATGCAGACAAGTCCACTTTATGTAGTCATTATTCATAATATCTCTTGACGCTTCTCTTCATTTGCGACTATATTTCATAGAAATGCGCAATTCTGTAGCTGGCAAACGAACGGTGCACTGCTGCTGCTTAATTAAAGTGCACTGACTCAATGTATAGTAGGTATAGACTAGGTTTTTGTTCATAAAAATAAACTCGTTCACACATGTAATACAGTTTATGTTTCGTAAAATATTCGCTTCATATCGCTTCGTTTTCCTTCATAAACGTTTACGAGCTCATCGCGTATGATATGAAATAATACTGTCTTCAAAATTTAATTTGGAATCCTCTATTTATTGGTCTGCCGCCTGTTGTTTTACGAGGAAGGATTCGTTTTACTACTCTTATGTTTCCGGAGTAGCTTTTAGCATTTGTTTTGACTTTTATTTCATATGAACCGAGGCATTGTCCTTTTTAGATTTTGCCATGAACATGAACAATCATTTCATACGAGTGCTTATGTGTTGTGTAAAGTATTGGTCCTAAAATTGAACCCTGAGCTAGTTTAAACTATCAAGCGTGTTTTACTGATGATTGATTGAACGTTATAGTAGGATGAGCATCACATCGCGGTGGTCGAAGGATGCTCTCCAGACGACTGACGTGGCCGCACATCCATTGTTCTGAACTGTAAAGGATTAATTATGTAATAACTTCACTGGAAGCTCAGGCTCGATGGGAATCAGCTTCCTGCTTTTGTTGCGAGATGACTTGCTTGTTTTGGTAGAGAGATGAAACTGTATGATTATAACTTATTTGTGTTTTCAAGTCATTCCTTCTCTCTTTTTTTCTTGGAAACCAAGAATCAGTAGGAAAATTCAATTTTTACAACAACTGAAACAACAAACTAAACAAAAAAATTGAAACAACTTCATTTTGACAGAAAGTGAGTGAGACAATATGTGCCCGTTTAATCTGCTCTATTAGAATTCAGTCATTTTGCAGGTTTGTCTGTAGGTACTTTGTGGATTGTCAGAAAAGGATTCCTTCTCACAATCCACAAAGTATCTACAGACATATTAACATCTGCTAATGAAACCCTTTAAATAATATTCAGGATTTACTTAACGAACACGACACGGAGTATAATGGCGTTCTCTACCGTTAATTGAACAATAAAATTTATACCGCGTCAGGGAATTCAAAGTAAGCACTGTGATGCATTTTGCATGCGCTTTCGTTTGCATTGTCGGCACGAGGTAGTACCAAGGATAAACGATAACATGAATCTCACAGGAAACTCACTCGTTGTCGTATAAATTGATAGAATGAAACTAGGAAAAGAAAGAAAAAAGAGATTCCGACCGTTACAGCCACATTATTGATTCCTACAGCCTGCACAACAGGTACTTACTACATTTTTTCAGTAGGTGGTTCGAGCATTTCATTTAAAGAAATTGCAACTGTTTAGTATGCTTACATTTAATTGATTCTTAAATTGCTGCTAAATTTTCAACTCTTTTTTTATCTGCTAGGGATTGAAGGATAAAATTATTTACGAGTATTAATAAATCATTATAAAACATATTCTTGACCAATTCACACAGCGCAATTTAACTCCAAATTATTAAGTAAATAGATGAAAAATCTTTAAATCGTAAAATTTCAAATGCCACACACTCCGTCACCGAAGTAGTGGTATGGAACGAAATGAATGCAACAATGATCGCATAAAAAGTTTTTGAAAAGAATTATGCAGGCAGTAAATAATTTTAAAGAGTCCGTTTTAACCCGTGAGATGCGCGGGTGGTGGTGACAGCGCCGGGATTTATCTCTGCACAAGCTGTATTTGTTGACGGAAATTTAATTCTGACTCTTTTAAACCTTTGTTAGTTTTACTGTTTATAATTTAAGCCTTCAACAAAAATTTTAAATAAAATATATTCTAAATCAGTAAAATGTAAAACCTTGTACCCCATAGTATTAAAATTAATTTGCGAATGACTTGCTTCTTTCTTTACATTAAAACGATTTAAACTTTAATTACATCTTGCTCTTGTATAAGAGCTGACATGCACGAAAATTTATCAGTACAAGATATGGCCATCTCATATTTATTTACAGCGGAAATATGTCTACGACAGATACTTCAGAGCTTCAAATGTCTTGCATCTCTTTCTTCCGCTGTACTGATTACAGTGGCAGTTCTTAAAGGTATTGATCCTGTTATATTTACAGAATAAACGCCCTGATTTATTTTGGTAATAGTTCCTGCTTCCAAATAAGTAAGCACATCGTGATAAAATGCATTACTTATTAGGTTAATAATGCCTTACCATCTAAGTTTCATTTATTTGTTTAAATATTTCTTTTTATCCATACGATTTAAGTTTTATATGTCAAGCTTAACTGACTCACGGCGTGTTTAGGTTTTTTCTAGAGCTTTGAAAAAAATCATATAACGCGAAAACGCCTGTTTTTCACGCTCTAGTCATGTTTCATTATTCATAGTGTCCTCAAATTTAATGGAGTTCTAACGAAGTAGACAGAGGTGCAAAAGAAAATTCGATTATGAAGTAAAACAGGATTTCGATGACTTTAGTTTAAAATGATCACGATCTCATCGTCATGGACACGAAATCACTGACATCGTAATACCTTTAAGGAATCTGAAATCAAGGTAACAAACTTAGCAATTCATGAAATTGGGAATGGAATTCTCTGGCTGCGTCTGTCCTTCCGGGCTCATATAACCCAAATATTTTTAAAGTTCGCCTGAAAAGGCATCTTCTGGGTAAGCTTGCTATACGTACATCCTCAACCACGTCTTTGCCTCTGAGTTTAGATTGTGATCAAGAGCGAACCCATTCATAATATAAAATAAAAAACCGGCCAAGTGCGAGTCGAACTCGGCGCGCACGAAGGGTTCCGTACCATTATCTATAAAAACGGCAAAAAAATAACGTTTGTTGTATGGAATCCCCCTTAAATATTTAATTTACTTATTCTGTTTTTTAGTATTTGTTGTTATAGTGGCAACAGAAATACATCATCTGTAAACATTTTAACTATCTAACTATCACGGTTCATGATCATGAGATACAGCCTGGTGACAGACGGACGGACGGAGACGGACGGACGGACGGACAGCGGAGCCTTAGTAATAGGGTCCCGTTTTTACCCTTTGGGTATGGAACCCTAAAAAATCTGCTGCTAGTACTGCATATTTAGATTTTCGTTAACTTCAAAAAACAACATTTCAAGCGGAATATAATTATTACATTTATCTTGTTCACGTCTGAAAACAAATCATGCGTCTTCATTATTCAGATTCAGTCGCACTTCGTAAATTTTATAACCGTTTCATGAAACAAATGACCATCAGGCTCGTATTCAGATTCAAAGAAGGCTTAGTTATGAAATTCACGGAATAACGATGAAATTCATTGTTATGTACGAAAATTTTTAATATCTTAATTAAAGTTCGCGCGTCTGTTTATTTTTACGTCTCGTCAATATGATATACTCACAACTAAGAAAAAAAAAACTATATATCCCTTGGCAAAGCAAAGAATGGAGGCCAGACATGAGGTTATACTTACATTCAGAATGAATTAACCCGTACCCGAGTACTTTCCTTCACTAGATACGAACCTGGACGTGATGCTTCATTGTTTGAATACATTTCTGTTACAAAATATGACTGATTTGTTTACTAATTATGTTTTTCAAAAATTTTTTTTTGTGATTTGGCTTGCTAGACATTTCAGAAATATCTATAGAAAAGAGATTTTTTTTCTGTAGGTGTAAAATCTTCATAATAATTGCTCCCGCTTGCAGTGTAGCTTCTCAGTTAATATATTAATTAAGTCTTATTTACCAGATTCTGACGTGAGCCCGAATTAACGCCACTGGATTATTAAAGCCTTTATTACACCAGGCTTTAGTTTTACGTAAAACAGCTTTTAATTAAATACTCACGTTGTAAGGTAGCGGTTAAGCTTACACAGTCGTGTTAATCTTTCAGAAATTCATAAAAGTCATGTCTGGCTTGACGAGAGCTATTGTAGTTTTTGATTAAATTTTACTAGAAAAGATCTAGTCACAAAACCTAATATTACACGTACACGTTTGAGAAAGCATTCCACAAGATATTCATTTTGGACCCAAAATCCGGCCAGCGAAAAAAATGTGTTCTCCTGATTGGGTAGCTCCATCCAACTATTTTTCAGTTTAAAATCTCCTCGGTCACTCCTTCAACTATTTTTTTTAGGTTGAAAAATCTGATTTACATACATTTGAAAGTTGCTCATACATTTTAAAGTTTCTGGCGTCATAGTGAAAAATCGTTGAATGGGACTACCCAATCAAGAGACACGTTTTTATTCACTGGCCAGCACTTTGAATTTTTGGGCCCAACGTTTTATGGGCGGTGAATGACCTCATTTCATTATTTTAATAAGCATTCATTCAGTATATCCTTATAGGTACATATAGTAATCAAAAAATCAAATAGTCAAAAGTTAGCTAACCCAAGTAATCATAATTTACTTGGGTTAGCTAACTAAATTATTTGCCCTAGACACGCCTCATAAAAAAGTATTTCAACTACTCTCGCCCAAAACCAAAAACCAAAACTTTATAACCTTTCTGATAAATTATTTACAAACTAACTCCACTTTAAGTTGTTAACTGTAAATTAGTGTTTCAATATTAAATAGGATCGGAATTTCGTATCTGAACGAAAGTAATTTTCTTTGGAGAACTTGTATTTTTAACCCCTGACGAAAAAGAGGGGATGTTATTATAAGTTTGACGTGTGTATCTGTATGTCTGTCTGTGGCATTGTAGCGCCCAAGCGAATGGTCCGATTTTGATGCGTTTTTCTTCATTGAAACTGATCTAATCGAGATGGTTATTAGCAACATTTTATCAAAGTTAGTTCAGCCGTTTCAAAGTTATAAGCTACAAATGAAGGGGGTGAAACATTTTATTTAAAATTTTATTTATTTATTTTAGAATTATATTTATAGCAACTTAAATAACTAAAACCAATATTCTATGAATCACTGATGTAATTGTAGCCCTTAGTTATTTTTAGTGTGTCCTTAACACCCCATTAATTCTCTTCGTAGACAAAGTAGATGTACTTTGTATCTCTTCCGCTTCTCATTATTCCTCTAGTGTTGCAAAAACCTGTTAATTACATATACTGTGACTTCCCAATCCCCAAGTGAGTGTACATGATTATTTTGTACACTTTAGAATCATAGATATATTGTATACTCACCCCTATAATCCCTGTCAGGGTAGGGAGAGCCTAATGTGGTTCTAATCCAACTTGACGTCCCATTTGACAAACTTTTGGAGAGTTTGATGAGTTTAATGGCGATAAGTTGTAGTTTTTTGCTACATTTACTAAAAAGCAAGGAATAAGGTTTCATCAATTTTATTTTTTTTACTTTTATGGTTATACTTTTGTATTGATTAGCACTGGGTAGTGTCACAGTAATTATAACTATACTCCATACATTAAATCGAAGTTTTTAAAAAGCACACAAATGACTCGCATCGATATTTTAATCAAAATGTTGACCACCTGATTCTATATATATATATATATGTTATATCGAGAAACCTCACTATAAGTCCTTATTACAACGTATGATTTTAGAAAAACAACATCTATACGAATTATTTATGGCAGTATAGTTTTGACACATGGACGCACTGGCGCACCTGCTTAGGTCACAGGTCACTCAGAAAGTACAAGTGAATTATGGCACAACCCTAGCGGTCGTTCCCGAGAAATTGGCGGGATACGCCAGGCGCCAGGAAGACGATGACTCACCCCCGACCCCGATACAGGCGCCACTTCCCCGCTGATCATTTTGTTACAATTAAGACGTATTACAAGATCTGAGATACGTACACACGGCAGCACATCAAGCTTTACATGTTGATTGACGTCGCTCTTATCTCGCTTGTAATAGCACTGGCTTTCGTAGTGCAAATATTTAACATGTCCCGTTGTTTCAAATTAAAACTGCCCCTTTTAGCTAACCTCTTCCTATAAGATATTTGCTTTGATATAGCAAATAAATAACTTTATAGGTCTGTAAGACATACACAAAATGGGCCTTTTTATAATTCGAAAACGGTACGGCAAAATTGTATTACCATTGGGCCTTTTTATAATTCGAAAACGGCACGGCAAAATTGTGTTACCATTGCTTCCTATGTAATAGTAATACTATAAGCTGAGAACATAGTGGGCAATGGTAATTCAAATTTTGAATTGCCGTGCCGTGCCGTTCGAATTATAAAAACCGGCCAAGAGCGTGTCGGGACACGCGCATTGTAGGGTTCCGTAGCAGCATGGTTCAAATATGCAGCTGGATTCTTAATTCTACGAGCATATGGACGGTTGAATTGCTAATAATGTCTAATAAAAACGAGGTCACAAAGAAAGAAGGTAACTAAAGGAGAAATATAGATTCCAGCGCCACAAGGAAAAAAAAATCATCTGTTTAATAACCACCTCGCGTTGATGCAAATGGTTGTATAAAAATTGTTTACATTACGTATTCATTTAAAACGGGTGTACTAACGTTAGTCATAGTTAGAGATGAAAGAGACTGTCTTTTAAGGCTTATTAAAAAGACTCCCCTCCATCTTACAGGACTTGACTCTAAAATTAAGACTGAAAGTTCGAGTTTTTATTAATAAGACTTAGTAGAAAAGATTAAAAACTGAAACGACTCGAGTTGTTTTCAAAATACTAAAAGACTTAACCAACTCCAGCTAATTTTAAGTTCTTTTATGTAAAAGGGATCGCACCGCAGTTTATGTGTGATATTAAATATTTCTTTTGTAACCTATCAACCAAAAGGAATAATTAACGCCTAAACCACTAAATACATTTTGATAACATTTGACAAGGAGATAAAATGAGATATTTACATTCTATCAACACATACCTTACGACTGTCGACTTCCCAGATAATGAGTCGCCAGTCTTTTAAGTCCTTTAAGCTGTTTAAGTAACAGCTCAGTTTTTTACGTTAAAAGACATAAACTAAAAAAGCTAGTCTTATGACTAAAGGTTGGGAACTAAAAGACTGAATCAGTCGTGAGACGTCAAAAATAAGGCGAGTCTTTATTAAAAGCCTTAAAAGACTGAGTATCGTTCATCACTAGTCATAGTCGATGTTAAAATCTCCAAATAGTATAGTATAAAAAACAAATGTATTAAAGAGTTTGTAGTTTCATAAATAACTTAAGTTTTGGTGTAAATACAACCTAATGAAATTATAAAATTCGCGAGCGAAGCGAGCGAAAATTTTTTTTTTTTTTGCGACAATAATATAGACCTGCTGATAAAATACTTTTGATGTCATTTTCGTAATTAAATAAATAAATAAACGCTACACACTCAAAGGCCCACACTAAGGTTTTCCCCTGTGTCGTGGGTCCCTCGGAACATACATAAAGACAAACACAAACACCCATGACCCGAGAACAAACATCTGCTTTTTACACAAATGTTTGCCCCGACTGGGGATCGAACCCAGGACCCGCCGATCAAGAGGCAGCGTCACTACCACTCGACCAAACCGGCGGTCCATTAACACCACCAAAAACCTATTAAACGACACCTAAAATGTCAATAAGTTACAGCTTGGCTTTCGACCTCGCCTCACTTTTAGTATTGAACCTTGTAAACATATTCTTATTAATTCCAAAAACTTTTGGCACTTGGTCGACTAACACTCGCAAACGTTTAGCTTAAATACAACAGAATGGAAGTATTTAATCCGCGAGGGATGCGAGCGCGAATTTTTTTTTTTTTTAATTTTTTTAGCAACAAAAGTATTGTTAGGAATAATTTCGAGCTGGTGCTAAAGAGCAGGTCGCGTGGCGATTGTGTATAATTTTGATGTCATTTTCGTAATTAACACCCCCAAAAACCTATAACGACACATGAAATGTCAATATGTTACAGCTTGGCTTTCGACCTTGCCTCACTTTTAGCGTGGAACTTTGTATGGCACTTGTTTTGGATTAGGCTGTACTTCGTCTTAAATGCTAAATGCTCGTGAAATATTTAACATTTTTTTTTTCATTTTAAAAATTTTTTTTCGCAAACGGACTGCTGAATCGAAAAACGTTCGTAGTAAACCCCTTCTATCTTTTAAAAAACTATCCTATGACATCCAACTCGATGATATCGGCGAGAAAAAAAAATCCATCGCCCTTTCACATGTATGGGAAACACCCGAAAAGTTTTTTTACAAAATTTTATTTTTTATATTTGTCGGCGCAATTAATATGTATGAACATGCCAAATTGCAGCTCTGTAGTACCAAGGATCTAATATTAGTAAATATATTCTTATTAATCCCAACAATGTTTGGCACTTGGTCTGCCATTACTCGCAAACTTGAAGGGCCAACTTAAGTTTTGTAGTTTTCCTTTTAAATTTGATCTATATTCTACCTCTGTGAATTTTTCCACATTTTTAGAAACAACCGTTTAGCTGGTAGAGGGGGGGGACACTTGTGTTTGACAAAAATTTTCACTTTAAAAATTTATGATTCGCAAACGGAGTGCTAAATCGAAAAACGTTTCTAGTAAACCCCTTCTATCTTTTAAAAAGCTATTTTATGACACCCCACTCGATGATATTGGCGAGAAAAAAAAAATTCATCGCCCTTTCACGTCTATGGGAGACACCCGAAAACAATTTTTTTTCTAAGGTTTTACTCTACAGTTCTGTCGGCGTGATTAAGATGTATAACCATGCCAAATTTCAGCTCTGTAGTACCAAGGGTTTCTTAGAAAACCCGCGGACAGACGGACAGACGGACAGACGGACATGGCGAAACTATAAGGGTTCGTAGATTACTACGGAACCCTAAAAAGGCCCAACGGAATCTCAAAAGTTTTATGATCTACTTTTGGAGGTAGAGTTCATAGAATGTCTTTATCAGTGGAAGAGAGGGTTATGAATTATGATTCAAAAGAATCGTTTCGAAAAACTTTTTATCCAAAAGTTTATTACACACTTAACGTGTGCTTGGGTTATCTTCGTCAAAGAAGAACTTTAAAAATCAGATTTTAAGAACAGTAAAATATGTTTTAAAAAACTCTATTGAAGTTTATCGCCGCTTTTACACTGTTTTTGTGTGGGCTTCAGTTTTGACAACCACGCGGGCGGCCGAACAAAACCGCACATGTGTAGTAAAGCTCTACAAAATTACATTTACTGCCGGAAAACACCTTTACACTGCATTTCGCATTGACGAATTTATATTTCGGCTGCAAATTTAAAGTTGCAACAGATGTACGAGAAGTTTCAACGCGGTTAGTTTATTTTAACACATTGCATTCAACGTAGCCACTCGACTGTATTACGGTTCAAGTGCGAATTACTAACATTTTGATTCCTATTCTTCACCTTTCAATTGAAATCACTTAATCGTAAACGTCGGTTCTTATGAAGTATTATGAAGTACTTATTACCTACCACGATCATTGAAGTATTATGTACTGTAGTAATAGCTCAATGACCACGATCGTTTAAAAGCATTTCTGTTTAGGATCCGACTTTGAACTGCTTCGCAATTGGAATGTTTTTAAAATGGTACCATGATGGCACTGCTTTTGAACTTCTCGGTTGTCTATGGTCCATTTTTTTATCTTAGTTTCTCCAATTTGGATAGGCAAAGGTCTTCAGATCTTAAACAAATTGAATCGCTTATAAGCCATCATGGTACGAATAAGCATTGCAGACTTGTTGGATCGCGCTAAGCGATCATGGTAAACCTCCTGTTCTTATATATGTCGTAGGATAATTTGATACTTCGAATCTTCGCGAAAATCCTAGGGGTTTTGCGAAAACGCGGATAATTAGACATAGGCGAAAAATTATCAAATCTTACTGGACAAAGTCAGGATTTTTGCGAAAATACTCGTCGTTCTAGTAAGATTTGATGTGCTCAACACTGATTGGCTACAATTTTGCTGGCTGACTTCTGATTGGTTCCTAGTTTGTCGATGATGAACTTCAAGTATTGTATCATAGAGTTATGAAGGTTTAGAATAGGTGAGAAAGAAAAATCACTAAATTGATTTTTATAAACTTTTTATTGAAAATTTTAGTATGTATGTTGTTTTCTACAGACAATAGGAGATCTCAGTCGTAGTAAATAAAACTGATCCAATTTTAGGGTGTAATCCATAATCAGTAAATTGGATGAAACTGGTTAGGTAAACAATTAGTTTAATAGTGCAACATTGGAATTGATGGAGGGGAGTGATCGGAGGAGCCGAGCCGGGGTGAGTCTGGGGTAAGTCTCGGGTACGTCTGGACTACGTCTAGGGGATGTCTGGGATACGTCTTGGGTACATCTGGGTAAAGTCTGGGGTACATCTTGGGTACGTCTGGGCTTCGTCTATGGTAATTCTGGGGTACGTCTGGTAACGTCTGGGGGAAGTCTGGGGTGCGTCTGGGGGAAGTCTGGGGTACGTCTGGCGTAGTCTGGGGGAATTCTGGGGTACATCTGGGGTAAATCTGGGGTACGTCTGGGGTGCGTTTGGGATACGTCTGAGGTAAGTCTGGGGTAAGTCTGGCGTAATTCAGGGATACGTATGGGGGATGTTTGTGATACGTCTTGGGTACGTCTAGGTTAAGTCTGGGCTACGTCTTGGGTACGTCTGAGCTACGTCTAGGGTAATTCTGGGGTACGTCGGGTAAGTCTGGGGTGCGTCTGGGGGAAGTCTGGGATACGTCTAGGTTAGTCTGGGGGAATTCTGGGGTACGTCTGGGGTAAGTCTGGGGTACGTTTGGAATACGTCTGAGGTAAGTCTGGGCTACGTCTGGGGTACGTCTGGCATACTTCAGGGATACGTCTGGGGGATGTCTGGGATATGTCTTGGGTACGTCTGGGTTAAGTCCTTAGGGAAAGTTGCTCTGTTTATGGTTAAGTGATCTAAGCCCTAAAATTGAATCTATGCAATTTTATAGTCAAATTACGATATCAGTCTTGTGAATTAAAGTCTTGAGATAAAATCACTCATTCATCAGCCTTCTCTTCTCTTATACAGCTAAACTTAAGATATATTGAGGCAAAATTATTATCACATTCTGGTTCACTTATAGTAAACAAAATAACTACAACAAATTATTATTCTTTTAGCAAAAATAGGAAAAAATAGAATTAATCAAAGACCTAAATACAATTATGTATTTATAACATGACATAATGCTATAATAAAAGATAACTAGAAAAAAATTTGAAAAGCGAATAATCACAGAACAAAAGATAATTAAATACGTCACTAATGTGAAACTTACGCTGAGTTGCATGGACCTGTAACATTGGAGTCGCAATGCAAGCACAGCTGCGTATAGTAAATAGTAATATGAAATTATTAGTAAGACTTTACTTGTTACAACAATTCAAAGATTTATGACATTTGGAATTACAAAGCAAACCGTGCTTTTTACAAGCACACTTATTTGAGGAACATTGTTTGCTTGATTTCTTGCAATGACATTGCTTAAACCCTTGTCCGCCGAATGGTGATAGTTGTGAGGAAATACCACGAATAGGTAATACTACCTCGGGAACGGGGCCTGTAAATTGAGCTCCTGGAGATATTTGAAGTGCGTTTCTTGGTAGCCAATCTTTAATTATACCAACGGAGGTACCAACTTGAAACAAACCATTCTTCTTATCAATTACTCGTCCTGTAATGTTTTTGTTATCTAAGGGTGCACGATCGTACTTCGGAACATCAACCAAAATTGTAGCACCTACATCTATTTCTTTAAATTTTTTGTTGGATGTAGTACACATAGTCGCAGCTGCTCTTTTTAAATTTTCATGCGAACTTGTTCTTTCTTTCTTAATGGAATCTTCTTGCCAGCATAAGTTACATTTAACATTAGAAGAACTACTACCTTCTCTAACTTCAGACACTCCACATGCGCCGTGAATCACTTGTTGGCATTTTGAACATTTGAGTGAATCGGATGTGGTAATTTGGCAAATACAACATTTAACTTCAGTAGCAACAATATTATTGGAATGTTGTTGTTGTACATTTGTGTGGGAATTTGTGTCATTTATAGCGATATTGTTATCAAGACAGATCGTTTTTGTTGTACTTGCTGGGACAATTGTTACATCTTCTAAAACTGTAATTTTATTAGCAGAATCGGCGGCTACTACAAATTTGTTCGCTTTATTACTCAGATCGATAATCATTTCTTCTTTTATATATTGTGTCATAGATGAAAGAGGGGTAGATTGTGTTGAAGTTTGTGTTCGGGTAGTCATTTTTTGATCAGTGGAAACATACTGATTTGTGGTTTCGTTAGAAAGCTGCTCATAGTAAAGGATTGCATTTTCAACTTTGGATTCATTTGCACAACCTGCATTTCGCTCGTCTTGAATATTTTCAGTGCGAGGAGGATTTTCATTAATTAAAACCTGTTGTAAGTCTTCTTCATTTTCTAATTTTGACAATGTATCTCTAGGCAAATAAGTTGAAGACAGGCCAATTACAGGATCGTGACCAAACAAGGCTTTGTATGGTGAACGTCCTATTGTGCGATGATGCGAAGAATTTCTCTGGAACTGAACGAAATAGCATCCCAGTGACCATTCAGTTGAGTTATTGTCGGACATCCAGGAACGCAACATGTTCTCAACATCCTGATTGCACCTTTCTACCGAACCTAAAAAAGAGAAAAACACTTTATTGCACATAGAAAAAAAATACAAAACAACAGATAACAACAAAAGACAGTACAACATAGGTGGCCTTATTGCTAAGGTAGCAATCTCTACCAGGCAACCTTTGGATGAAAGAAAAATGCATAGCGGTAAGCGGGATAGTGCAAAACTTGCAAACAAACCTTGACTTTGAGGATGTCGGGGACGTCCATTCACTATCTTACATGCAGGCCACAATGTGATTAGCTCTTTTATTATGCTGGCAGTAAATTCCTTGCCATTATCACTCTGTAAAATCATTGGCGCACCTACTTCTAAGAATATTTTTAAAAGAGCCATGGCTACTTCAGTTGCTTTTTTACTGGTTAAAGGTCTGAGAAAGCAGAACTTAGTGAGGTGGTCTTGATAGTTTAAAATCCATTTGTAATTGTGGCTAGGAGTTGACTGGAGATCAATTAAATCTACCTGCCCACGTTTGTTAAAGTCTTGAGAAATTATCGGGCGTACAACAATTCCTGTTTTTGGGCAACTTTTTTTATTCAGACAGATCTTACACAAGTTGAGGAACAATATCATAATCGGTACCGGTATCACATATTGTTGCTTTAGGTTATATATCAGTTTGTCGCGTCCTCCATGCCCAGTTGATATGTGCGCCTGCAGAAGAATATCATAGTACATATCTGTTGAAGGTACTTGTACAACAGGAGAGTTAAGATCCTGTCTTCTCAGTATCAGAATTTTTTCTTCACCTACACTCATCAGGTCGTATTTTTTTGCATTTCTGTACTGTTGTTGTGTTTTCGGTTGCTTAAGGACACTCGCAGTGTTAAATTGTTCAATTGAATTTATTACAGCATTTACGCGTTCTTTAGTCCATTCTGGTTTAGTTGTACCGTCAACTCTATTATCGTAAAACTTTCTTAACTCTATGTAAAATTTGTCTTTATCGGAGATAACCTTCAAATTCTCCGATTCTGCTGAAGGTTGAACATCATTCTCTGTCGAATCTGTCATAATTATATGAAAACCAAACCTCCTATTCACACCGTTTTTTAGTCCAAGTCCAATTTTATAGTCCACTTTTAACACAATGACAAACAAAACACCGCTAAACCAATCTCGAAAGCATTGTTGTTGTTGAGTGGTTGACTAAGACTTTTATGATATATGACACTACATCCATGTAGCACTTTTATTTACCACTTTATTTAAGTCCAAGTACACTATTTACGATAAAAAAACAAAACACTTCTGCAATTTAACTCAAGACACAAACGTAAACAAATAACGTGCGGCAACAAATGATTGACATTTAAGACGTCAACCAATCAGAGACGATCTCTTATTGAACGCGCTGACCGACCAATCAGCGTTCTTATTTCATAACAGCCAGCGTTTCGTTTCGCAATATTGCTATAGTAACGAGTATTTTCGCAAAAATCCTGACTTTGTCCAGTAAGATTTGATAATTTTTCGCCTATGTCTAATTATCCGCGTTTTCGCAAAACCCCTAGGATTTTCGCGAAGATTCGAAGTATCAAATTATCCTACGACATATACAAACGACAACACATCAGGGCCCCGATTCTGTAACTTCAGGTTGTGTGTCAATGGCCATTTTATCTGTTCAGGTGGCGAAAGTGAGAACTACTTAATTTTCATATGCTTGCTGACAACCACCCCTCAGCACAGCGCCACCGCCAACCGAATGTAAAGTTGCAAACTACCTAGCAACTGAAAATTCAGCTGGCGGTGGCGCCACCAGTCACAGCAGCCGTCATTAGACGTATGAAATTTGGATAGTTCTCAATTTCGCCACTTGAATGGATGAAATGGCGACCATTCTATCGACACACAACCTGAAGTTACAGAATCTGGGCCCAGGCCATTCGTTATATCGTTTGTAATAGCGCCGGCTTTCGTAATACAAATGGATAAATAATCTGACGTGCTGTCTTTACGTTAATTTCTCTAAGTCTAAAATAAATTAAACATTCGTTTGTCTTTTGTCCTTGCGTTGGTACAATTTAATTATGTCATTGAATTGGACAATTAATTGTTATAGGGGTTGCATTGTGCATTGTTTATCAAATTGGTCAGTAGAACCGCCTAACCAATAAATGTGTTCGTAATGTGATGAATTGTGATGAATGTGTTTTATAAACTTTATAATTAAAATGACGAGGCGTTTAGGCGAGTATTATTGAAGACATCTCAGGTGATTTCGTGAATCAAGCTTTAGAACAACTTTTAATTTGACAATTATTCAAATTAAATGTTGCTAATAGTAAATTTGAGATTGTATTCTAGAACGTCACTTTCGTAGATCAAAGTTCCACTGAGTGACTTCTGCTGAGTGACATTCAAGTGACATTTGAAATGTCACTTAGCAGATGTTAAATCTAATCTTTGTTTACGTGAGTCAGGATTTCTAACTTTTCTCTTTGAGCAATCCCGCGTTTTTTTTCCTGTCATCTATCAGTTTTTGACACCTTAGACAGTTCCACCGTTCCTATTCAATGTAATCAATGACTAAAGAGTAAAAGGACAGGAAATTTCACAAAAATATGCGTGCCTGTAGTAAGCACATGCTTGTTCAAAGTATCGATAGGTGGTACAGAGTACGGTTACTTTATGATAATTGAAAAATAAATAAAATCACAGCATTTATTTACATTTATTTACAATTTGTCAATGTGAAAAAAAGACCAGTTCACAAAGTACCCAGAGTTTATAATTTTACTAAAGCTTTGACAATTTTACGGTGACATATGTATGTGTTTTATTGTACATACAATGATCATACAAAAGATATTTTGTTTAAAATAAAAGCCGTCATACAAAATCGTGACACGAGACCGAAGACCGAGCTCGCGCAGGGCTAAGCCCAGAGCGACCACCCTCTCAATTCCATGATGACCGCCATAAAAGGTTCACTCTAAGAGCGAGGCGAGGCAGCAGGCCGAGGAAAACTGCGTATATGGTGAGGCCGAAGGCCAAGCTCTACGTAGAGCGACGCGGAGCGTGACGTTTCACCTAACCTAAAATTTAAGATCTCGGATATGAACTTTTGCGAACCTGATATTTCGTGTCGTTCAATAGCACTCGAAGAAATGTTTAATACAAAAATGACACTCATGCACGCTATTGAAAAAATCTAGTTATAAAAGTGGAATCTGTTGCCAATATTATTAAAAGATACGCAAAAGCTTGCGAATAAACCAACATGTGATCGTCGAGGTTATCAATCTCCTCGAAAAAACAGACAGAGTAAGGAGGTTAAAGAGTGTGTTAGTGTCAATTTAAGCTAGCATTGCAGGCAGCAAGTATTTTTTGGTGACTTATAAAATTAGTAAGCAAAACTTAAGCTATTATTTATTCTGTGACTTAAGGATGTGAATCCACCTTCTAAACTGAACAACTTTTCCCAAGGAACGGGTGGAAATACATAAAATATATATATATATATATATATATATATATATATATTAGTTGTGTTATTATTAGCATCCACAGACTTTATGTCCGTGCCTTTATCTAGATTAAGTTTTCTTGTTAATACTTCATTTTTAACTATAATACAATACTTTCCATAGAGGTTTACAATTTATAAATAAGTATAATAAATATAGAATACATAACGTATATAATATATATTTAAACGAGTGACGGTTCTTCGCTGTTGCATTCAGACCTCAAGGCATCTATGATGGCTGTGTCTCGACTTTTGATCGCCATTTTGAGGTTGTAATTGACCACTTTTCCCCTGCCTGCCGTCTCTGCTTCTTTGATGAATCTGCCTAAATGCCTATCGCATCGTTACCATCATCCGCATAATATTTGCAACTGGCGGTATGACGCGATATGGCAACTACAGCATGTGGGATACTGTCGTGTAGATCCTGCCTGGTCGTTGTAGTACGCACGATCACCACCTTTTCGTACGTCAACCCTTGAGCCTCGTGTATGGTGAGGATGCGTGACCCGGTGCCCGATCCGTATCCCTGGTTTTGTAGAGTTGTCTTTTCTACTTGTGTATGAACAAGGTACAGGGTTTCGGACTGGGTTCGATCGATCTGTGCATCTGTATAAGGAGTGCGTACGAAGTTTCGACGAGTAAATGCCACTGTAGACTTCTCTAAGGGCAAATGCTACGTAAAAAAAATATATTTAGCTTCTCCACGCAACTAGAAATTGCCTCAGTATGAGATTTTTTTCCAAGAATTTCATGGATTCCTTACCAAAAAAGAAACAGAAGGCACAGAAATACTTACAATTTGCAAGGTTTTATTAAATGCTGATTCCTCAAAATGTAAAGAGCATAGGTGGAGTACTTTATGAGGTTTCAAATTATCTTTCCCAATAATGTCAAACCAATTACGTCGCAACGCTTCTTTTTTTGGGAACCTGAAAACATAATCAAACCAAATACGTACTAATACGTACTAATATTAATAATCCTCTCACTTGGTAATGTAGTTTAAAAGAAAAACAAATTTCTAAGGTAAAATAATCATACAGAATAACATTAATTAAATTAATATATTTTCTAAACGTAGGTAACTATAAAATCTTAGCTATGATTTGATTTCGCCATTTCAGTTTTTAGCAAAACTATCCCTTTACACCTTGAATACAGAAAGTGATAGTATAGATAGTTAAAAACAGCTTCTTATCTTATTTAGCTTAATGTGTCCCGCCGCTATTTTAATATAAAAAAATATTGTAACTGATCACTCGTACAAATATGCTCTGTAACTAATACAGAATCATCGATATAAATTCGATAGCCATTATTATTACATCACTAATGTCATTTGTATAGAAATTTTTGTTATGGAAAATATTATGTAAAGTTAGCCAGAAAGGTAATTTAGGGTGTAAAAAACGTGAAAACTATAAAATATAATCTTAGTAATAAAGGTTTTAGAAGTATTTTTGGGTTTAATAGGCGTATTTCAACAAAAAAAGGTTACTTACTGATGCATAGTCGTTTGCTTGCTATTTTTGTTAGCCCTGTAGCTGCACTGTTTTACAGAGCACGAAGCCATTTTGCTACCTTCTCATCCAATGTTCTGACACTATACAAAACCACAAAACAACTTCTCCTCAACAAAAAACACAATTTTTCACTAATGTTGCTATTCACTTGACAGCTGAAGTACTCACGAGTGAAATGTAAACAAACTTAACAAAAATGGCGGCTGGCCACGCTTCATAAGTATGTATATGTCAAATATTGCGCCGCCATATAAACAAATACTCAAAGAATGTAATATGTTGAAATATATCAAATAATAATTTTTAACGAATTGTCAATAATACGAAAAATGCAAATCAAAACAGACTTCCATTATTATAAAACCATAGACTATAAAAAAATGAGATGAGACAAATTGGGTTTTAAAACTAGTTTCAGCTGACAGCTGACATAATTCAACTTAAAATGATTTTTTGAATAAGATCATACATAACATTTGATTTGAACTCAAATCTAGTTTTAGATGTGAGAGTTCAAAATGACACTTGAGACGCCATCAAGAATACGGGCCTTTATGCCCTTGCTTTTTTTTGCAATTAGATATTTATAGATTCACACTTTAAACGAACTTATCACTTGTAAATCCATGCAGACACTCACGCCTTACATCCCGGTCGGGGTAGTTAGAACATCATGTAGATCTTAAATCACTTGTCACCTCGTTTGACATACATTCTGACGGTTATTAGATGGAACACGAGTAGTGAGGTTTACTCATGTTCCATCACAATACAACAATACTCTCACATCCCGATTACTGAGTCTTACAGTACGCCTGGAAAGACTTGGCAGCTAGCACATTCTAGGTTTTTCTTTCACCCACAGTCCAGCGTGGAAGCTAATAACCACAACCACGTATAAAATGTGACTGATCTTTTTACATATAAAACGTGTTTCATAAATACCCAACAAAAATAAAATCCAAAATTAAAATCAAAAGTGAAATAGTCCCAACCCCACATATGGTAATCAGTTGCAGGGTTTGGCTTTCAAAATGAAACTTTCGTATAATTAACGAGACGTGCTTGACATATTTTAATGAAGTAGAGCTGCGCATTAAACCAAATTTTTATTAATTTTGGAATTTCTTTTTAATGGATTTTTATAAAACACGCTGTACAGAGAGCAAACAAATGTAGCTCCTCAATAAAACTTATTCAAGAAAGAAAGAAAAAGAAATTTATTCACCATACAAAACATACACAAAAACAACATACAAATTAATAATGTGGTGAAAAGGCTGTTTTTCAGTCAGCACTTTAGTTGACTGCTAACAAGATGCATATAGGATGCAGTACAATAATTACTGAAAAGAATCTCTGGTTGCAAGGCTACTTATAAACATTAAGAAAAAAGAAAAATTAAGATAACGACGTTACTCAATGCTCACACTTACGAAAAACTCAGACTCCATCATGGGTTAACATTTAGAGACTCAACTTAGTTTACCTGACGCTAACAGATATTGCAGAGTTGTCTTTTCATTTACTAAATGTATTTTTAGCGTTATCTTTCAAGTCTCATCGGATTAATTAATTAAGCTAAAAATTCTAGGTGTTTTCTACTTTCCTTAAAAAGCTTCAGGAAAGTTAATGAACTTGTGGGGGTTATTCTGCTAACCAATAGCGTTTTAATGGCAGTGGAATGATGACGATGACCATTCATCCGTTCAGCAGCTCAAGCACTACGTGCTCGCGGTGAAATGCGCCGCGGTCAAATGTCAAAAAAGTGTCGAAATGACATCAAGCAAGCCCTCGCGCAATCAAAGTGAAGTTTCACCGTCATCTGAGTGGCCGTGCCAGCTATTTTTTTTACCAGCCCATATACGTCCCTACCGAGGGGCACGGGCCTCCCTTCAAAACATGAAGGGGATTTAGGCCATAGTCCACCACGCTGGCCCAATGCGGGTTGGTAGACCGCTCGTCTTTCGAAAATGAATTTTCTTGGACGGACGGGATTCATCACGATGTTATCCTTCACCGTTGAGCAAGTGATAATTAGAAATCCGTACATAAATCCGAAAAGACGAATTTAGTGGTACAGGCCCGCACCAGGATTTTGAACCCGCTACCTTCGGATTTCAAGTCTGGCTCATTACCAACTGGGCTATCACCGCTTATTGTGCTAGCTATACCATTGACTAAATTGAGAACTAACAAAATTACATGACAGCGAGTACGATGGTGATAGTGCGCGTACGATGGTGATATGCCGCGGTCCTATGTTAAAATGTCAACATTGACAATGTCAGAGGGCGAGCAAGCCTGCTAGGTGTTTGCAACTTAACATTCAGTTGGCGGTAGCGCTCAAGGCAGCTGACGTCAAATGCATGGAATTTCGGTAGTTCTCAATCTCGCCACCAGATTGGATTTAAATGGTCACCCTTGTCATTTCACTGTCATTAAAACGCCATTGATTATCCGAATAGCGGCACTGAAATCATCCATCCACCGCCCAAATGATTAATCACTTCGTAGGGATATATTAATGTCCAGGGACTTCAATTTACAACTGACAAAGTCCACAATTAATAGACAAGATAAGTTATCTGCAATTGCAGTTTCTGAGCGGATTTGTACAACACAAAGTGCCCGAGATTATTAACTGTGATCAACGAAATTAGTCTGATCGTGATAAGGCTGGACAAAATATGTGAATTGCAGTAAATTCTAAACTCTCACAGTTATAACTCTAAAATTGAAAATTATCACCTCCGACATTTGATTGCTTATAACTTTAAAACGGCTAAACCAATTTTGATCAAATATAGCTAAGAACCATCTCGATTACGTCAGCGTTCAAATTAAAAACCGCATCAAAATCGGTTCAGTCGTTTAGGATCTTTGATGCCTCATACAGGTCAAACTTATAACAAGTTTAATACGAACATAATACCTACCAAAGAACAATGGCCGTTAAGCTGTGTGGTGGTTAACCAAACTATATAGAGTGCTATCTATTTTAGAATATAATAGTGTTCCTAGTCTCGGAAGTTCATCACCCCAACGCGTGCCTACGCGAAAGTCATTTGTTTACGCAATCCATTGAAAAGTGCCGACCTTGCCGCGGCGCGACCTCCACTGCCATATGATCGTCGAACTGGGGTCATTGCCCTCTCAGCGAATAGGTACATGTCTGTAATTCTCACAGTCTACAATGTTGACCTAATTTTGCGAAGAGCGGACTTTGCACATGGAATACAGATTGTGGTGTGGCAGTTTACGCGCGATGGTATACTGATGGTGAATATTTTTCTTTTTGTATTTTCTGGATTTATTTTAAAACAGAAATTCTATTAGTTACTCAGAGTGCTTACAATTTCACAAGCTTCTTTACTTATCGTAGATATGATCAAATAAGTATATGACGAACTTGACTAATCCTGGTGTTAGACTATTTAAACCGCAAAATCTGACTTTGTTAAACGGCTGTGGTCAATCGACCAAATGTAATGTAATGAATGGTTTATCTCAGTCTTTCCCAACGTGGGCGATAACGCCCCCTTGTGGGCGCTGCAGGCCTAAAGGGGGCGGTAAGAGACCCAGAAAAAAAAGGGGGCGTTGTGTAGGGCTTTGGGGTCGATTTATAATTTCATCTACCTAGCTAGGAAGACTCTTAGACACCGACTGAGCTCTCGACTCTCGACTACATCTTGTGAACATCAACTAATATTAATTAAGATATAGCTCAAACTCGGTTCGATATAATAGACCGCGGGCAATCATGTTTTAACAAGTTTTTGTTAAATAATCCGATTTGTACATTCCTGTATCAATCGGCTGGTTCTATAATACTTGTTCTTGCTTGTCGAGTAGGTACGATTGGGCGTCGAATGAGATAAACGAGTTTATGCACGTTTGTCTTATTCCTGTTGGTGCGTGCTGCTTATGCAATCCTATATAAACGACGTAAATTTATTTTATTTTCATTTGCGGTTTCGCGCATAATAGATAAGCAGTACTTCATTATAACACTTACGTATTTCTCAAAACAAAACAATGTCGGAAGTAAAAAAGAAGAGACGGCAATACTCTGCGGAATATATTAAATTCGGATTTATTGAAAATCCCACAAACCCGTCGTCGCCTTTTTGTCTTCTATGTCTAAAAACATTTTCGAACGAAGCAATGAAGCCTTCAAGACTGCAAGATCATTTGAATAAAATGCATCCAGATAAGAAAGACAAGAATGTAGCATATTTTCAAGACCTAGAGAAGAAGCATAATACTCAGCCAAGTGTATCAAAACTATTTTCGGCGGCTGCTAAGCAAGATGACGACGGACTTCGAGCTTCGTACAATATCTCTTTGTTAATTGCTCAAAAAGGCAAACCACACAACATCGGAGAAGAGTTAATTTTGCCAGCAATAAAGGAAGTAATAACTACTGTGCTTCATAAACCGGCCGCAGATATTATCCGAAAAATTCCTTTGAGTAATAATTCTGTGCAAAGACGAATTGATGAAATGGCTGAAAACATTGAAGAATCATTGTGCAATCATCTGAGGACTAGTCAATTCTCAATTCAGCTCGATGAGTCCACTTTACCAACTAATGAAGCGTTGTTGCTATCTTACGTGAGGTTTATTAAAGATGAGAAAATACGTGAAGAACTATTGTTTGCCAGAAATTTGGAGACAGATACAAAAGGCGAAACCATACATTGGAAAAGTTTTGTGAAGAGAAAGAGATTCCTTTGAAAAATATTATATCAGTTGCTACGGATGGCGCTCCGGCTATGACAGGGCGCCATAAAGGCTTCATAGCGTACTTAAAAAATAAAATTCCAGATGTCCTTGCTATACATTGCGTTATTCATAGACAACATTTTGGTTGCTAGAAACTTAAGTGAACGACTATTTCAATCACTGCAATATGTCATCAAAGCAGTCAATAAAATCCGTAGCAGCTCTTTGAATGATAGATTATTTCATCAGCTTTGTGTTACTAATGACGAAGATTTCAACCGTTTATTGCTTCATACTGAAGTTCGTTGGCTGTCAAGAGGCAATTGTCTGATTCGATTTTACAACCTGTTTGACTCTGTGATAGAGTTCTTGGAAACTAAAGATACAGAACTGCGCAACAAGCTCATAACATCAAAGAATGATATAGCTTACATGACAGACCTGTATAAATTGTTCAACGACATGAACCTCCAACTGCAAGGCGATGAACTAAATTTAATTAAAACAAAAAATGTCGTTGCTGCTTTCGCAGCCAAACTGCTTCTGCACAAAAAGAATATGGGCAGACGTGAGTTTCACAATTTTCCGAATTTATCAGTATCCTGCAGTAACGACGACTTGTTTGCCTACTGCCAACATTTGGAAAACCTCCACATTGACTTCACCGAACGATACCAGGACATTTTAAACTTGGAAATACCAGACTGGGTGTTAGATCCGTTTTCAAATGTCAACATAGCAATGTCACCTCAGCTGGAAGAAGAACTTATAGAATTGACAACAAACGAAGAAATAAAAATCAAGTTCAAAAATGGATATCAAGAATTTTGGCTTCAAAAACCGATCCTGCAATTGTACCCTGGATTGTGGTCAATTGTTCAACGATTCTTGATAGCATTCCCATCGTCATATTTGTGTGAACGTGGTTTTAGTGCTGTGGCAACGCTGCTTACTAAAAAGAGAAATCGTTTGCGTGTTACCGAACGTGGCGACTTGCGGCTGTTTTTGAGTAAATTGGAACCTGATATCAACAAACTTATTGAACAGCATCAGATTCAACCTTCACATTAGTTTTTATATAAGAATTGATTATGTTTGTTTTATTTTCAATAAAAGATACTCTGTCCCAATACTATAAAGTTGCGTTTCAATAATCAGTTATAAGTACTTAGCGGTTTTTAAGTATGTTTAAAAAGGGGGGCGTTAAAAAATAATTTATTCTTAAAGTGGGCAGTAGACAAAAAAAGGTTGGGAACCCCTGGTTTATCTTATCGTAAACTTTTTTGGGCTTTTCAAGCATGTGCCAAGAATTCGGGGAAAGCTGTGGAAAAACTAAGAATTTGTTTGAAGTGCTTATTTATAATTCGTTCTTTAGATCTCCGTTGCGGCCCATTTACACCCGCTGTGAATGAAAGTGAAAGCCAAAATACCTCTTTGGTTAGATGCACTTATTTTTTAAATTTGATTTTCAAAATCATTCATAGGTATTGCATTCTGTGATTGATGATAGAATATAAGTAGGTGTTTATAAAATGACATAATTTTCCACACCTATCCAAGAGTATTGTCTATTTATTTTCGTAACTTTTCTTACGTAGGACGTACCTAAGATTTGGGATTCCATTTTGTAGAATTTTACCTTTACTGGTGTTATTGTTAATGAGTTCAAACTTTAGAAAATATCGATTTAAATTTATTACGTAACTTCATGTCATGTCGCTCTACACAACATTACACTACGATAATTTAAATACTAGCGCTCACGCTTGTAATCCCATACGTGGTAGGCAGAGGACCAGTGGTTCAGAACTACTTGATGCCACGTTTGACATCAATTCTGAGGGTTACTAGATGAAACATGATGTATAGTGGTGAGAGGCTGTCAGCCTTTCGCCCACAATACAGCAAAGTCCTCGCATCCCTATTACTGACTTTACAGTATGCCTAGAAAGATTCTAAGTTTTTCTGGTAAAAAAACTTTCTAAGTTTTTCTCTTACTCCCAGTCCGGCGTGGAAGCTCTATATAAGCTATTCTGTATTTCAATATGTATAGGCACAGTTAAGGGAGGTGGTCTGACAGTCATTCCCCTTCTGGCCGGTCCTGGCTGCGGCGCCATATTTGGGCGTCTCCTGATAAAGCGACTCCAAGCACCGGTGTGACTTGTCCTCATTCCGAGCTCCCGTCAGCGCGTGACTACCCCGGGCTTAGAGTGTAAGCAGAGAACGGAAGAGACAAAGGAATCACTTTCAGTCTTTCTTTACTAGTCTGCATTACTAACCATCGCTGGATCGCCCCATTTTTTGTTTTCTTTTAATAAATCCTTAATGTATGTTATATCGTTATTCTGACCTATCCCGGCTGCACATGTGGATATTATATATTTAATATAATTAAATTAAATACATATATGCAATAATATAATTTATATTTAATACCATCCAAAAGACGTGAAAACCGCAACAGAATCAACAAAACAACTTAGCGGAAAATCAAAAATAAAATGAATAAGGTTATACTCGTAGACGCAGATAGCGACTCTTTACCTTTACTACGAGCATATTTTGAAATTTATGGTTGAGAATCGGAAGTAACCTCCCATTCTTCAGTTCTAAGGTCAAGTTCACGAGATCACAACTTCAGTACATTCAGTTTTTAGACACTCTCACCTTATAAGGGACAAGCACGTCTGGGTGACTGCCCTTATATCGAGACTCGGAGAAAAATAGAGCAAAACTACATGTTTGTTTAGTCTCTGTTCACAAGAGTTATTGTTGTGACCGTTTTAGATCTGGCCTTTTAGAGAAAGAGCGTGGAAAAGAAATGGGGGATACTGTTTATTGTATTTATATTTTATTTGTAAACTAATATTGTTGCCATCATTCATATGGAAACGTCGCTCTGTCTGGCAGACGTGTGATTTGTGGCTGCAGACAAAGATAACTTTATTGCTTGACCGACTGTTTTTTGTCTATTCGCCTTTGTGTCATAATTTATATGCCAAAAGGAGAGTGTGACGTGCCGACAATCTCAATCCTATTTACGAAAAAACGGATTACTCGATTTTGAAAAACTTTCCATCGTTTTTTTTTCTACAACGGACTTGCGCACTCCGCGAACATTGTGTTTGTATTTTTTGCTTTCAGTTTGCCTCATTGCTACATTGATCAGTTCGGTTCAGTGACGACAGAGGAGCAACTGGAACTCCTCTTTCAAGGTTTAAAATTTAACATTTAATCCAGCTAATTCTGTCTAAAATTTCTGGAATTCCTTGTCCATAACAGTTAGTATTAGCTCTATTGCCACAGCTGGGACTGATTCATCGACTTGTTAAGGTGACTAAGTATAACCAGTCCAACTAAATCCGTAGTAGATCTAGATAAGGCAGTAAATGGCAATTACCAGTTAGATACTGAAGATGTCAATCAAATGGTGAACACAAAGGATAGTTTATCGGAAGTCGATGGAATTATAAGCTGGGAATAATTCAAACATAATTGATATTGATAGATAACATGGAAATAAAATTTCATTTTTAAAAAAATAGACTTTATGAATACAGGGTTTCAGTCAGCTGAAGTGGTTACTAAATAATTATGATTTATGGACAAACTTGCTACTAGAGTTTCTCGATGTTTCTACAGATAAGATATGATCTACAGATAAGATGTTTCTACAAATAAGCTATGAGTGTAAAGCCTGATTAACTAGACCTATCGAACCTTCTTTGCTTTTTTTAGCACGAGAAAATACGGGTCAGTCTATATTGGTTTAGATTCTAAACTTTAGAAGATAATAATAGTTATTAGTTTTACATCAAATTATAGATCCTAAAGATTACAAAGTACAATTTTCTCCTTTTTGGTGACTGTTTCAGGGGTGACAAAGATGAAAAACACTAGTTTAACTAAACGAACTTAAAATGTTGCAGAAAAAAATACCGCGAGTAGGGACTTCAAATTTTTGTGCATACAACATCGTAATTTAATTCAAACTTTGTGTCTTTTATTGAGCCAAAAATAAATCAATACTGTTCTAAAACTGTTCCTTGTACAGCTTAATGAAAACACAAGACATAGCAGCCGTTGTGGAGTAATTAAATCTTTATTATTCAAACCTAAGCTTCTTTAACATTTTTATTACAAACATAAAATGGTGATAAAATCCCTTATGCTCTATCTAAAGTTAGTGAAAGTGCATCAAGTAATAAGCCGTAGATCTTGAGCTCGTAAAATGTACTTACTTTTATTTCCACCTGAGTATATCAAAGTATCGATCTGCCTGGCGGGTATACATATTAATGTTTGCTTACCGGCAACAACTGAGACGAAGAGGACCCTGAGGGTATGAGACATGATTTTCACTGCTTGAAAAAATTTGCCTTCTAGAAAATTACTTTCGGAGATTTATAATCTTTGATAACAGAGGAACGATTCAAGACATATCCTTAAGACATATTAATTTACTATTCATATAAACGTGAAGTATTTTTGTTTCTCTATTCTTGTTTACAGATTTCAATAGCTTCCATAAAGGGCTAGATATAAAGAAGGCATAATCTCACAAAGTCAAAGGCGGAAAAAATGTCACAAGCCTTATTTTAGGGTTAGGTTAGGTTAGGTTAGGAACCCCTAGTATATGCAACATGCTTGTGCTGGATTGTTGGATGCATCTCGACACTCCTTTAGTGAATCGAAAATGAAGTTAAGATTCACATGTTTATATTTACGAAATCAGCTGCTTTACGAGTTCGTTGACAGAGAGCTTCGATACATAATTTACGAACGTCAAATTACAACCACTCCACTCTTGGACTTAAGCCAAATTTACGTGAAACAAGAGAATAATTTAACAGTACTTGTAAAAACTTCAGCTAATTAGTAAGAAAGTCTTAAGTACCTAATAATTTAACATTATCCAGTTTGCGCTTCTAAGGAAATCTACTGATTTATTTTGCTAGTAACAAAGCCATAATTTGTAAGTTTGTCTAGACTGGATTGGTTTGTTTCAACTTCTCAGAGCAATTCACCTGGGCGGCTATTCCGCTAATCACTGACATTTTAATGGCCATGGAATGTTTGGATTTACATTTATTAGGTCTGTGTTGGAATGAAGTGACCATTTTATTCGTTAAGATGGCGAACTAGTGAAATATCGAAATTTCATAAATTTCATGACAGTTGCCTAAAGAAACAGTGCTACCGCCAACCTAAACGTTAAGTTACCAGGCAGTTTGCAAACTACTTTAAGAACGTTGAGATTAAAACATTTTAAAAAATGCTTACATAATACATCGGTGTAACTAATGAATGAATGAATGAAATATACTTTATTGCACACCAGAGACAAACAAAAGCAAATGAACATGATCATTTCATAATCAATAAATCTTTACCTGTGAATTTAACTACAAGTTCTTCGTCCTTTCTTCAAGTTGTACTGAGCAATGGATCGAAATGACGTTTCTATTTTTATGAGTTTAACAATTATTACAAGAATTATAACATTTAGTAAATTCAATTTCAGTTATGCGAACAAATCTCATAGTTCCTTTTTAAAACTTATTTCTGTCTTCATAAAACTGTGTACAAATGGGTTGACTTTAAATTAATTAGAGAAACTATGACAAGGCAATCAGCTGATCGCTCAAGTTATATGGAGAGGCAAACATTTTATTTCATATTTCGCCCTTACGTTCGAGTTAAATTTGTTAAATTTTCCTTGGAAAAATTTCTTCAGTTTAGGTCCAATTTCACCATACTCTTGTTAGTTAGTTAATCCACGATTAAGAAGTTAATCAGATAAAACGTCAAACAAAAAGTATGAAAATGATGTTGTCAAATCTCGGGATAGCTGCTAATCGTCTGTTAAATAACTAACAGAGTATGGTGAAATTGGGTCTTAGTTAGCTGTTTCACATCTTAAATTTTAGCAAACTTATTTAAAGTTATCTAATATAAACTGCAAGTGTTAACAGGCAGATCACGGAGCTTTATGGCGGATCACGGAGCTCTTAGAATATATTGTCACCTATAAAACCTGTGAATCGCAATAAATAAATTTGACTTTGACATATTATACTATACAGTGTTAGCAATGCAACCTAAATTCAGTTTAGACATCAATCAATGCTTCTGTCTGGCCAGTTGAAGTTTCAGACAATGGTTTACCTTAATTGGTTTTCCTGTTGCAGTCTCAATAATTATAAGAAAGGTTTGTTTCCAATAAACCTTTTACGTGTTTGTAAAATGTGACCATTTGACGTCATTTGATTGAAGTCATAACTTTATTGTTTTAAAATACAATCCACCATTGCCAGTGAACAGTAACTATTCAAAAAGTAACGAGTGTATTATTTATAAATAAATATATTGTAAATAAATACCTACAACACATAATTGTTTTCTTTGCGTAAATTAACTTATTTTTCACTTTGTGAAAGGGAAGATTTTTATCAAAGCTTGAAAACATGTTTAAACTAAAAGACTATTTTATAGCATTAAAAAAAACCCTTATACTGACCTGCTTTTTATAAAGAAACTAGCTGATGCCCGCAACTTCGTTTGCGTGTAATTTTTTTTTTTGTACAGAGTACACAGATTGAAAACATCTATCTTACGTGATTTAGATTTTTACATACAAAAGTTTTTTCCCGCTAACTCCCGTTCCCGTGGGAATTTTGCAATATCCTGTTGCAACTTAGCTTAAAGTTTACTAAGGTACCTGCATGCCAAATTTCAAGCGTCTAACTTAAGCGGTTTAGATTTTTCATACAAAAGGATTTTCCCGCTAATTCCCGTTCCCGTAGGAATTTCGGGAATTCCTTTCTTAGTGCACCTCTGCGGTACCTAAGCTACGTCCCTTCCAAATTTCAAGTGCCTACGTTTAGCCGTTTAGGCTGTGCGTTGATATGTCCGTCAGTCTAGGTATAATTTCTCCCGTTTTTTACACATTTACCACTATATCTTTGCTCCTATTGGTCGTAGCGTGATGTTATATAGCCTATAGCCTTCCTCGTTTACTGGACTATCCAACACAAAAAGAATTATTCAATTCGAACCAGTAGTTTCGGAGATTAGCGCGTTCAAACAAACAAACAAACAAACAAACTCTTTAGCTTTATAATATTAGTATAGATTACTCCATGCGCGCTGACATCACTAATCCGAATGAAATTTCGTTTAATTTCGTGTATCACTGGTCAATTTGAAATTCAAATACTTCACCATTGTGTGTTCCCTGGAAATTTGGCAGCAGATTAGCAGTTCACTCCGCTGCACAAAGCGAAGTGCATTCTAATGAGTTGATCAGATTGAAACTTTGTAATCTCTTTCTATCTTTTTACTTTTAGGTAATAAAAGTCTGTTAAGAGGATTACGATGAAGAAATGAGCGACAGTTTTCACAAATGAATCTTGTTTTTTTCAATATGATAAGTCAAATACAATATTACGTCAGATAGTTATTGAGACGCTATCGATTGGTGAAACAGACGCCTTAATGTTTTATTTGAAGCGAATTAATTATTTTAAACTAGGTATATGAAACTCCGGGCCAAGAATTTAATCGTGGTGTATAAAGTGGTGTATAAGCAGAATAAAATTAAGACTTTGGTCTTCACAAGTGAAGTTTTTAAAATGTATGTTACCGTTTCTTTGACCGGCAATTGAAGTGGAAAAGGTGTAATTTTTTTCGTCCATATTGTGTCCGACGTCCGTGCAAAACGTTCTCGGAATAGCGGCGCTGTTTACCGAGATGACCCCAAGCAAATGATGATTCACAAGGTATCTCGTAAATTGACATACTGGCTCAAAAGTAATTTTATAACTGTATCTTATGTGTGGTGTCCGACTAATATAGTAAAAGTGGACTACTTAACGTAAAAAGAAGCAGCGTTTTTTATATAGAACGTCGATTGTCATCTCTCTTGTCATACATGCAGCAGTTACATGATTTTGGGTTTTGGGAGACATTTAGGCGTGGATTTGGGAACTCTATCTAAGCAGTAGGAACTCCACAAAAATATTATCGAAAACGAACTTACTGGCGGCGATCCGTAATGACTGTAATGGAACTGCATAAATGATGGCTTATTATAATGTCCCAGAAATGATTGGACACGGAAGTGACGTGCTCGATATACAGTGATTAAAATTTAAATTTGCGATATTGGTGTAATGACTCTGATTGGCTGATCAATTGCGCTCAAACGGCTGTCAGTTCGCGCGGGAAACAATAATTTTATTAATGATCTTTATTGCTGCATGACTGATGATAGGCACAATGATATCGAACAGCCGAAAGGAGAATCAAATTTAAATTCATTGAAGACTGATTGATTGATTTCATTGCACTTTAAACTGTCTACTTTGCTTGCATTTTTGTTTCAATTTTTATAACACATATACACCACCAGAAGATCGAGTACGATGGTGATAGCGCCCATAATGAGCCGCAGTTCTATGTCAAAATGTCAACATTGACAACGCCAGAGGGAGAGCAAGCCTTTGCGCGGGGCCCTCGTTCAATCAAAGTGAAGTTTCACCGTCAGCCGAGTGGCGTGCCGTGCGAGTTTATCGCCATCGTGCTGCTCGCGCTGCAGTAGCTAAATTGAATCCGAAGAACTAGCAAAAATGCACGAAACTGTCCCTGTAATTCAGACCTCAACTTGCAACTTAATGCAAGAGAAATGCAACTTGATTTATATTCGATTTTATTAGAAAGAAAGAAAGAAAAGAAAAACTATTTGTTTGGTACTTAACACACTTTACACGTTTAAGTAAACTCTAAATAATCGATAAGCACCGAATTGGCTTCCATTCAGCATGATGTCGAGATCAGCAGGGATCATACGATGGTTTTCAGTGCAAAGGATTAGAATAAAAAAAATTATTTAAGTCACCGCACCCTGACAAAATTGTCATCATTATTCATTACTCATTACCCCGCGACAGATGGTGCTTTACATTTGACCTATAAACTGACACTGTCATTAATAGGCCTTCGTAAAAAGTTGCGAACTTGTTGAGTCATAGTGACAAGTACAAAAAGGTTTATTATGGGATCATCCCTATTAATTACAAATTTAATCTCACGGGTAAATTTTGCTCTATAATTCTTAGCGTGATTACAATTTTCCCCCATCAAGGGTGGGGCCTTAATATGCATATTTAATTCGTTGCGAGGGAGTGTGTGAGTTGTTGAGTGACAGCAGATGTCATCGGGTCTCGGGTGCATCGCTGCATCATGACATGCCCCCGCCTCCCGCTCCCCTCGCACCCTCCCCGTCTAATTAGCCGCCGATGACAGGCACTCTGTTGCACTAATGAACCGATGACCTAATGAAAGGACAAATTGTACGAGAATATGGGCACTTCGGAATAGTATCGCTTGAAAATGTTTATAACTGCACTGCTTTAGCGCCCTAGAGTAGAGAAAGTCACCACAGACTAATCTTACCTAAAAAGTTAATAAATATTACCCATTATAGAAACGAAAAACAAACTTACTTGAAACTTTACTCTTATAATAGTAAACATAACCTATCTGAACCTAACCTAAACTTCGGATTTCAAGGCGAATGAAAAACATGTATTAACACCACTAGTTTTAAGCACCAGCAGGCCGAGTACGATAGTGACAGCGCCGCGATAACACCGCGGTCCTATGTCAAAATGTCAACATTGATAACGCCATAGAGCGAGCAAGCCTTTGCGCGGGACCCTCGCCTAATCAAAGTGAAGTTTCAGCGTGAGCCGAGCGCGAGTTTGTCGTTATCGTGCTAGAACTGCTGCGCGACTATTCAGCTGATTACTGCCGTCTCAAAGGTTAAGGAATGACTATCTTGGCCATTTTATCCGTTCAGGTGGCAAAACTGAGAACTATCGAAATCTCGTACATTTGATGACAGCCGCCTCGACCAGCAGCGCCACCGCCAGCCGAACGTTAAGTTGCAAACTACCTATAGCTTCACAAGTTCACATTCAGTTGGCGGTGGTGCCGTCAGTTAATGAATATAGGAAATTTATTAAATATATGAAATTTCGATAGTTCTCAATTTTGCCACCTGAATGGATAAAAAGGCAATCATGGTCATTCCACCGCAATTGGGACGCTATTAATCAGCTCAATTGCCGACCAGCCTTCTAATCACCAGGTTATTTATTACAAAACGGGAACAAATTTTCATATATATAAGTATAATGTACATAAATATCCGAAAAGTAGCACAGGTTAATAGAACAGATTCGTCAATTAATAAGTGATAGGTCGCCGTGAAACTACAGTCGTCACGGACGCGAATTGATGTTTTGGCACCGGCGGGCGGCGTCGGCGCTCTACTTCAAACGGTCCCTAGATCAAAAAACATAGGCTTAATCTTATATATAAAATTGGAGGTCCTGTTTCACTGACTCATCAACGCCCAGCCCAAACCCTTAGACCTAGAAAGCTGAAATTTGGTAAAAAAGTGTCTTTCATGACGTAGGCAAGCACTAAGAAAGGATTTTTCGAAATTCAATCCCTAAGGGGGTGAAATTGGGGTTCAGTTTGTATGGAGAAAACAATTTTTTTGGACATTTTGACTCGTCAAGGTATTCCTTGAAGCAAATAAACAGACACGTGTTTCGCGATTTTTCGAAAATCATCCCCTAAGATGTCAAGAATAGGGTGACTAAAAGAGTTCTTTGCGCAATCGAAACCACGGGAAAAAGCTAGTAGATCCTAACTAACGTAGTTATTATAATTTGTAGAAAATTCAGTACAAACTTACGTTCAAGTGCTACAGTGTATTTGCTCCGTTTGGTACCGACCAAGATCGCCGCGGCAGTGCTTCTTGCCGCTGTAGTTTACGAAGAATGGGAAGAGCTTTTGCAGAAGAAATACATTTAAGACATGGCTATATAGACATAGATTCCTTTGCCGTTCCCAAAAGGGATAAGATTAATTTATCAAAAATAAAGCACATATACCACAAAACTACGAAACAAAATTCTAATTCGGTTTCGAAAACCTAGCCAGATGCGTTGTTTGAGACAGAAGAAATGCCCCTAATATGGTTTTATTACAGTATATTACAATCATTTTAACCTTACATTCCCGTTATGAGAGGTATAAATAAGGTATTCCTTTGATATACAAATTCGAAAAAATTCAAAAATATGGCACCTATGGCACCTATTTGGACAATTGTGAACGCTAATCGAGGTATCTATAGAATAATATCTGAGTACGATTCTTCAGACAACAACTACCTCACTTACCGCAAGTGGCGGTGACAGCCCAGCGGTTCTCATATCACATTATGGGCCCCGACACGCGAGGACCTCATTTAATTCGCCCGTAATAGTCCTCCAGTACGGCCCTGTCTCGATTTGTGGGGCACAATTAGAACGATACGTGTTTTCGTTAAAGAACCTGTAGCTAGAAAACTTAATAGTGATTATAAGCGAAAAGTTTGAAATGTTTCGATAAGCTTAACTTTTTTGTAACGATGTCGGTTTTCATACAAACAAACGTAAAATCAATTCATAATTGACGGAGTAATCGCGTAGCAAACTCATATTAAGAATAATTAACCTTCCTTTTTTGAAATCGGTTAAAAATGTCAATAATAATTTATCATCATATTCTTGAGAAAAAATACGGTGTGTGGTCTATACGTATATTACCCTATTAGCATTTTTAATTACTGATTAAAAAAATAAAACAGCTGCAAATCGTCTAAGACTTAAGTACTTAAAGTACCTCTAGATAATTACAATTACTAATTAATACGTAGAGATAAATTTAATTTGTGTGGTCTTTTATATAAATTCAAAGTAAACATAATGTTATTGGTATTTTTAGTTAATATAAATTAATAAATATTTCCATAAGTGTTGGTTTGTTTATTTATCTTTGAGGCAAATGACTTTTTACTCCACAATGCATTGTATTTATTTATTTTACTATAATTTTCTACAGTATACATCTATCTACTTAATTCGTTGTCAATAAAACGGAAAGAGAACACTGGGTAGTAAGTATTTGAATAATGACAGCCGATAAAGTGTGATTGTATCGGCACGCGTATTAACCTAATTGTGCGGTACCTATTTGCATTATATTGACCCGGGGGGAGAGCTACACCCTCGCCCAGATTTATGGACAGCTGAGCCACCTGGGGTAACTGGGACTTTTATAGGACAGTAAAGAAAAGCTTCACGATCAAAACAAAATTAAATTTACCTAACCAAATATTCACTATGTCCGTTTTGAAATCAAACAAAAAACTTTGGAGTTAAATATACTAAAAACTCGATTGTTCTCTCTTGTTCACATTATACGAAGACTTACTAGTAAGAAGTGTAAAAATTTTTTTAACTAACACCTACTTAATAACGTTAAGTTTTCTTTTGACAGGAAAGTTTATAACAGTCCCAATATAACAAGGATAGCTATGAAAGCAATACAAATAAAACATTCCTAAAGAGCAAGAGAGAATAATATATTTTAATAAAATAAACGTCCAAAGTTAGTAACTCCATAATTTGTCTTCAATTGGCGAGAAAATTTAGTAATTTCATCTGCAGGTGCACGCTAATCGTTCAGCTCGACAAAATACAACTCTAAGGGCTAACTCTCACATGACGAAGAAATAAGTACCTTCTTTTATACCAGCCTCCCTTGGAAACAGAAAAGGATTTTAGGCCATACTTCTATGTGGATTGCTGGACCGCTCGTCTTTCGAAAGCGAATTTTCTTACAAATGGGCGGGTTTAATCACGATGTTTTCCTTCACTGTAAACACTAAGTTAGTGGTACAGGCCCACACACAGACTTGAACCCGTCACCTTCCAGTTACAATTCTGGCTCATTACCAAATGGGCTATCACTGCTTAAATGAAAGGGATTGCTTAGAGGCTGATGAAACTTTCGCCCATAAAATGATGGACTGCATGGCAGAACCCATCGGGTTAGAATCTGGAGGATTCTGATTCGAAGCTTCTATAGTTGGAGCTTAGGTGGTGGTGCCTTATCACAAAACTCCTGTATAGGTAATTTTAAATTAGTTTTTTCGCCTCTTCTACAACATGTGCAATCGGCTGGATTTTTTTCTTTTTGGAAGTACTTATAGGTTCCTTGGGAAAGTAGTTCAGTTCATGGATCGAATTAGCCCCTAAAGTTTCGCTAACTAATTGAAAGTCATCCCATTTAAAAACTCAAATTCAAACACTCATTAATATTGTGGTAACATATATATTTTTTAAAGACGATGAATATTGTCGTAGCCCTACCACACTGGGTGAAGTTAAGGGACTGAATAATAGACGCAGATTGCGTTAACGGACTCTTATTAGCCTACCCGACAAAGTTTGGACGTCCTTTACAAATAAACTTTTGCTTACACCCCAGGCCCTCCGCGATTCAGCAGCGCTATTAATTTGGCACATCTTTATGATGATAATTATTTAAGGGTAGCTGGGAATGGCCACGTGGATCCCTACCTTTGTGTTTCTCAGTCTATTATTTACTTATTTTGTGGTTCTGCTTTTATTTATAAGATAAATAATAAACAATTAAGTACTTATTGTCTGCCTTTGTGTATGTTCCAAGACTTCCAAGGGACCCACGACATAAGGGATAACCTTAGTGTGGGCCTTTGAGAAATCTTAAGCTGAGCGGAGGTGACAGTTTTTGGCCATGTTACGTTTATTATATTTACCTTTTAATACGCTAATAAGTTGAGTTTTGTAAATGTTAAGCTATAAGTCTTTGGCCTGTCCCACAAAGTTCAAACATTTGACTCTCTTTACCAAGACGTGTTTTGATATTTTTTGTGGGCAATTTATCTACAGTAGAGGCACACAAAGCTTCATTAAAAGCCCATTGTCGCCGCAGCCGTAGATTTAATTAGAAAAAGAACCGGATGTTTGACTGCCGCCGTTTGCTTAGGATTAATGAGAACATATAAAATGTGCCCCACTCGAACATTAAGCCCCCAGAAATGACTTTAAAAGTAAGCAATTTTGGAAATTGCTTTCCTAGCTTATCGCTAGGAAAAAATTTAAGGAGAAATTTATGACACGACAAGCCCCAACAACAACAATATTACAAATTGTTTATTACTAAAGCCTTTACCCGTTTTCTTCGAAATCTGTCATTAAGATTTATGTATGTACCTATGTAAATTCTTTATTGCTCGAAAAACTTTCAAAGGGACTACTGTTTTGAAATAAGTAGCTAGTAATACTAGAGACGATTAAATATAAAATAAAATATTTATTTATATTATTGTCATGTGAAAAGATTTCTGAAATATGCAATAATACATATGTATTTCATCAGTACATACCAGGCAGGGTTATAAGTAGAATGTGTACATTTGTAGAATGTATTTATAATTATTTTTTTCTTTGCAGAGAAATTACCTAGAAACATTCGGTTACCTGAGGAAAGACCGGCCAGAAGTTGGCAACCTGCTGATGGGCGACGCCGCACAGACCTACGAAGATGATGTTAGAATTGCCATCAAAATTTTACAGGTCAGTGAAACTCTTTTTTATCAAAGATCACTATCACTAGATCGCCCTTGAGCTTGACTGTAGTCAAGAGCGAACCCATTATTATTTAAAAAAAACAAACATACTATAATAAAATAATGCCTAATTTGGGTTAAGTACTAATTGTAGCGATATTTTCAACCAATTTATTCTACGTAGGTAGTTTGATTACTTAATATTTTATTTGACTATTTCAGGAATACGGAGGTATCCCAGTAACAGGAGAAATAGATGAAGAAACTGAAGCTTTAATGAGAAGAAAACGGTGCGGGAGACCAGATGTGGAGCCTGAGTGGAGCGAGAGCCGCAGACGGAAACGATTCGTGGTGCAGGGCGAAAAGTGGAAACACACCAACCTAACTTGGAGGTTAGAATTTTTTAATTCAAAGATAAGATAATATTCGGCTTAGAATGATTGCTTTCAGTTACTACTTTTCACTAGCAACGCCATCTGTTCCCTTGAGTAGGTACTAATGAAAGCGCCATCTATTAAGAGTATAACGTACTAAATGAGCAGCGTCATCTGTTATCATGGTTTTGTACGAGTTTATGTAGCGCCATCTGTTGTCGAGTAGCTGAACTTTGGCTGCCCTGCCATCTAGCGACAAACTTGAAAACTTGTTCGCATACTTTTAGTTACATATTAGCCGCTAGATGACATTACTTGACGTAATTCGAAAACATTACAAAAATGTATAATTTTTAACCGACTTCAAGAAAGGAGAAGGTTCTATGTTCGACTGTATGTATCTTTTTTAACCTTTTATAATGTCAGAACTTTGTTTTATTAAGAAACTTTTAGGTAGTTTTCTTACTTCAAGAAATCAATCGCTTTGGAAACTTTTAGTAACTTATTTATTACGTTATTTACTGGGCCCAAAATGGCTAAAGTAGTAATTAAAACACGAAAAGAGTATAATTGACAACCATATTGAGGCCTATTTTAAAATTATTCTTCAATCGTGTAATTATACCTGCCTATACCTGTCAACCTAATTGACCCCAAGAAATGTTAATACAGATTGTTGTTGTTTCTACATAATAAAACTAGAGTGACTGAAATGTATCGTTCTCCGCCGAACGGTCCCAACAATACTATTTGCTTTAAGAGCACATAAAATTGATGACAAATAATAGTTAAATCACGGAGATCGTAAAAGTTACGACGCTTTCCGCGTGGCTTAATTAAAAGAATATGTCCCTTTTAACGCCAAGGACAAGGCTGTCGCATTACAGGGACCGTAGGTTTATAATAGGACATATAGGATTATCGGTAGGAATCCTACATAAACTGAATAGGTAGTTACCTAACTATTTTTCTGTTATCTGCTTAATACTTATTGCCTAAAATTTCGACTAGACCACATTACATTTTAAATCAGATAATTTAACCTATATTTATAACCTGCTCCAGTTATTTGATTTGATTTAGCTCTCCTTAAGCAACCTTATCTTTTTACTAATTATTACTATTAATATGCAAACGAATCCTCTCAGTACCTATACGTAACGTAGGTAATGCTTAGATAGGGGTGCAACCTAGATCCGGAAACTCCGTACTGGCACCATTGTAACTTGCAGGGTTTATTCAACTTTGGCTCCCGAGAGTACCGCTATCTATTTGAAGTAGAAACAACCACGGAACATGCGGATAATTTGAAAAGTTCACAATCACCTGCACCGACCGCGGCTTCAGCACAATTTCCTGTCGAATTAATGATCTGTCAATATTGTAGTCCTCCATTACAGCTTGTTGTGCAAACAGGCAATAAAACGAGCAGCGCCATCTCGCGGGGGTTTACGAGAGCGCGGCGCCGGTGCAGCGAACTCTTAGCGGCGCGGCGCCACGACGCCGAGCTTTTACGTAAAAGGCAAACTCAGCAGATACTCTTGACTTTTTATATAAAACGAGAACGAAACAATATTTGGATGCGCTCAATGCTAATGGTGTCTGAAAGGTGTACGCTGGCTGAACATTTACGCTCATTAGAGCATGTAGGATTTTGTCTATCTATCTACTTACAGTGAATGGTCTCAAACCATCCTTGCAGAGTGGTTTGTATTACCGATTTGAAAAGAAGATCTGTTCACACAAGCTCCATTTTCTCTACATGTACTGAAATCATCTGCAATTTCGGATTTGTAGGTAGTACAAGTCTAGTTAACTATACGCATTCTTATATGAATGCAATAAATTTTATCCACCTGTTGCTCGTAACAGAATAAATGGCTGAACAAACGGTTCGTTTCACCTCCAGTGACGATGTAACATGGAAATAAGGGTATTGTTTATTTCGTAGTACTGTAAGTGGCAGGCAAGTGACAGGTCGCCAGGCCCCCGCGGCGCCCGCGCCTGCATCGCTGTCGCCTGTCACAGGCACGCGCAACACTGCCCGATTACCTGAATAGGCGCAAATAGGTAGTAGAATAGAATAGAAAATAGGTTTATTTCCACAGCACAAATTCAAAACAAGTAAAATAAGTTAATAGGTACCTTAAATTATTTGTGGAGGGCTGGTGCCTAAACTAGGTAATCAAACCTGTACTAGAGGTCACCAGGCCTTCCCCTGGAAGCTATACAACCAACAAAAAGTGAGCATAGGAGAAGTAGGTTGGTTGGTGTAGTTTATACATCGAGTATAAACCCTTTACGCGGTGTAAACCTATTACGCAGTATAGCCACTTCGCAGCAAATAGATAAATAACTGTGTGCGTGGGTCATTGTATATCTTTGTGAGTGTGTGTGTGATTGACATATAGTAAGGTACTTAAATCTAATTTATATAATACCCTATACACAGTTTGAAATATGAATATTTATTCGACTGTGAAATATGAATATTGTTTGTGTAAATGTTATGTAAGTAGCTGCATACCTACCTGCATGAGATAGGTAAGTAATTATCTGAATTCCTTATCTCAATCTTCTTTTTGAACTAAAATATTACCTGAGCTTTTGTCGTGTCAGTTAAAAAATATATTTTAAGATCCTTTACAAAGATTTGGAGGAGTAGTCAGGGACTCGGGGTCTCTTTAAGAATAATAAAGTAAATGACGAGCTATTTATTAATTACCCCCCGCGGCCCGCACCCCGCACCCCGCACCCCGCACCCCGTCGTTCCCCCTACCCCCCGCAGCTACGAACTGGGGCGACATTTCAATATCGAAGGCATTTCACAATTTCTATTGCTCTTTACGACTGTACGACGACGTAATAAAGAGCTTATTATACGAATATCGAATATAGTAAACTGACGTGGAATTTGAGGTACATTTAACTGCAGTACATTTTGTATCACATCCTATTAGTAAACGCGGAAAGGTTTTAAAGGGTTCACAGTCAAACTTTGTCGAGACGTTTCGGCTCTTGCAATAATGGTCACAAATTTGGATCTGTTACAATAGTTTTAAATTTAATTAGATCTATTTTAATTAAAAAAACACCTTATTAGTACTTTTACAGCAAAATCATCGAATTTTCTAGTTTTCTACGCGTTTAACGCTTGTGCAACTTTGTAGAATTCCCATTACCCATTGCAAAATTTACTATAAATATATAGGGAATCGGGAATATAACCATCTACACCATATATAGATTACAGTGAAGAATCTGTGCCCACTCATGTCTGGGTGGGGGCCTGGTATACTAAGTCATACGAGTAGGTGATCCTAGTTTCGGTACCATTGTACCCAGTAATCATTGCACCTTGATAGAGGAAATAAAGATTTATTTTATACGTATAAACTGAGACTGAATATTATTTATAGTTATGCTCAAAATACTGCTGGCTTCCTTTAAGCTTATTAACTAAGTATATGAATTAAAAATCAAAATATAGTTAATTGTAAACACAGGTAAAAAAGACAGATTACAATGTCAAGTTTTTGAGTTCGAAACACGAAAGGGAAATATATTTATAGTATATTTATTTTAGACTGAGTTATCTTCAAAGTAATCATTTATTTTATAATAACCTTATTGACTAATATATCAAATAGTTTTCCCTAACTATATGGGAAAGAAGATAAGTTAAATACATATTTATAGTATATTTATTTTAGTAATCATTTATTTTATAATAACCTTATTGACTAATATATCAAATAGTTTTCCCTAACTATATGGGAAAGAAGATAAGTCAGATAAATATTTATAGTATATTTATTTTAGACTCAGTTATCTTCAAAGTAATCATTTATTTTTTAATAACCTTATTGACTAATATATCAAATAGTTTTCCCTAACTATATGGGAAAGAAGATACGTCAGATAAATAGCTATAGTTATCTAGGAATATTCTTATACAGAATGATGTGTTCCGAAGCTATCACGGTTGCATTTCGAGTCGTAAAGTTTTACGCTGCGTAAAATTTTGCACACGTGCAACGCCACTATCGCTAAGTGCATGCATCTATCCTTTATGTATCTAATATCTGTGCTGTATATATTTTTAACAATTACGAAAATAAGAAAATAATGTTCTGACTGTTCCAAGTTCCGATATGCATCAAATTCCACTCCCTACATTCTACTAACATTCCTTCCTTGTAGCGTAGATAGAAAGAAAGGAAAAGAAATAGATAGGTAATAGATAGGTATAAGTAATCAAGTATGTGGTGAACTTCAACCACTAACATTAAAAACGATTCTACTAATATTATAAACTACTGAACGGATTTTAAAGAATTTTTTTTTTTAATCAGCCCACATACGTCCCCACCGACGGGCACGGGCCTTCACGAAGGGGTCTTAGGCCATAGTCCACCCTGGCCCAGTCTAGACATGCGAGTTTCATCACAATGTTTTATTTCACCTCTGAGCAAGTGATAATTAATGAAAAATTCCATACATAAATACGAAAAGACGAATTTGAACCCGCAACCTTCCGGTTACAAATTTGGCTCATTACCAACTGGGCTATTAGTGCTATCACCCGTTGATAGGAGTTTTGCAGTATTTTTTTAAAATTATTATTGACTTGAGAAAGGAACAGCAAAAATTTTTGATTTGTTAAATTCTCGGACCTCGTAATCAACATACAAAATTAAATTAAATTCATGATTTATCAATTGAATTGTACCTGCAAGTACACAAGTGTCGAATATCACAAAGAAGACCGATACGATACCATCAAAATTTGGTTGACGGCTACGCTTTCAGGAAAACAAACAGAAAGCAATTTTCCCCAATATTGTATTACACGTCCTGCAAAACTGACTTTCGACTTTCCTCGATTATTTTGCATTGAAACTCAGTATTTTTATCCACTGCCTTTTTGCATAGATTAAAATAAAAGCAACTGAGACGAATCAGAAAAAAGGGGAATGCCTTTGCTATTGCTGCGTGGTGGGACGGAATAGGCTAAACGAAAAATATAATAGCAGGCTCAATCTATTTTAAAAAATCCAAAAATCTCTACATAGCCTAACCCTGGTTGGACTCGAACCCACAATCCCCGGCTTGGAAGGCCGATGCCTTATCCATTAGGCCACATGGGCTTGGAACAGTTTAAATAAATCAGATATTCTGCTGTTTTTCAGTGTTCATGTAATATTTTGAGGCGATTCCGATGAAGCAATAAAACAAACAACGACTCAGTTAAAAATCGAAAAACAACAAATTTAAAATTTAAAAAAAAGAACCGCCCGAACAGGGACTTGAACCCTGGACCCTTGGATTAAAAGTCCAATGCTCTACCGACTGAGCTATCCGGGCTTGACAGTGATGCCGAAATTGCGGACTACGTTCTGTGGGGCGCTTATGACATTTTGTCCATGATATTGTTATCACGTTATCTATTCAAATTTTTAAGGGGTGAGCAACCGCTCTAACTTTATCTTTTCTTTTACTTTTTTTATAATTCTTTAAAATAATATTATTTCCTACCTTACTCTTCATAGTTTTCTTTATTATTGATTATTTTTAACGTATTTCATTCGAAATATCCTGCCCTCTGGTTACTAAGCATAAATGTTGCTAAAACCACGGAATACTTAATAAAACGTGGTACGAAAACAGCGTGGTATTTTTATTTCTATAAATAAATTCGCTGTTAGTTTTATATACCTAATTTGCTTTATTTTTATGCAAAACAAGATTTATAACCGCAAAGAGCATAAATACCCATCGACGAGTACGTCTGGAAAAATAAATAAATATTATTAATCAAAACGAACTTTATACTTTGTAGACATAAGGTCTAAAATGAACTCAAATGTTCTCTGTTAGATGTTAATACATGAACCTCTATCTATTGGTTTATGAAAGGTGCTAACTCAGTTTACTTTCTTACTACAAGTATTAAACTCCCCCTTTTTATTAGGGTTCCGTACCCAAAGGGTAAAACGGGACCCTATTCCTAAAACCCTGCTGCCCGTCCGTCTGTCTGTCCGTCTGTCACCAGGCTATATCTCATGAACCGTAGTCAGACGGTTGAAATTTTCACAAATGATGTATTTCTGTTGCCGCTATAACAACAAATACTAAAAAACAGAATAAACATTTAAGAGGGCTCCCATACAACAAACGTGATTTTTTTGCTTTTTTTTATAGATAATGGTATTGGAAAGCTTTGTGAGCGAGTCCGACTCGCACTTGTCCGGTTTAAAAAATTAATACCTATCTTACGACGTATCCGACAGTCGAAACAGACTGTATTCTGTGTTAGACAGCGGACTAAGGAGTGACGTCACGTGTAGGTACCTGTGCAGTTCACGTGACCTGATACGATTATCTGTGTCAACGCCACGCCAACCAACTTCTATATATTTAGTTCTAGTAGATAATATTAAGATGCTCGCACAGTATAGATAGATAGATAAAACTTTATTCACAGCTATTACAATCATTTTCAATAATAATCTTATAACTAAGTATTAAGTAAAACTAAAACTACAATTAAACAATAAGTAACGCAGTGAAAGGGCGCTGACTCAGCATACGTACGAGTACTGTGGGTAAACCACTTTGGATTTCCCACAGCGCTGATCTTTCACCAAGACCCAAAAAAGTGACAGAGAGAGCTTATCAAATGGTAAGAATTTGAAAAATGAAAAAAAATACATAAAAATAAATATGAAACTAACGTATTGTGAGCTATCCTTCCGCAAAATTAATAAATATACTTTTCAAGCAAAAAACATTCCAATCCCTACGTAATAAAATAATTTTCAAAATATAATTTAAAAAAAATGTAAATGGAAAAGGCGATTGGGAAGTTGCTCAGCTACTTAGATTTTTTTGAATATTGATAAGATGAAGACAATAATTGCGTTTAAAAGCTTGAAGATTGGTTAAGTTACGGATCGGTGGTTGAATGTTATTCCAAATTTTAGTAGCGGCATAGGCCAGCTACTAAAATTTGGAACATAGGCCATCTTTGGTACCTACACACAAATACATCAAACCCAACAATAAACAACTTCTTTTTACACAAAATGTTTAGCCCCACTGGGAACCAAGCCCTATGCTGCGTCAGATGCTGTCCTCAGTCTATGTCTATGTAGTATGTGGTAAGCATTCTCTTCCGTGGTGCGAGACTGCATCCACAATCGTCACTGGCCGTTCGGTTCTATGCGAGTTGTTGCAATATAATATGATAGACTCTTTATTGCAGACAGTCACTAAAATTAGTGAAACTTATTAGTACAAAAGTAGGTACGCAAAGGCAGTTTTTGATTTAAAATTTTAAGTTAAAATTGGAGGTTCGGGAACAATGGACAGCAACTCAATCCATGGGCCATTCGTTTAGAGATTCTCGGAGTGTGTAGGCACGTTCCTCAATTGTGTCGTACGCGGTGTTCTCAAGTAAGTATTGAGTGTTCTTTGCTGTGAAGGCACCAAACAAAATATGTTTATTGTGAAGTATTTGGCGTTTCCCTTGAAAAGTTATCGTAGAAACTAGTAGGTTACAGCCCTCAAAAGCCAATAACGTAGGTGGCTTGCGCCCACTGCAAAGCATTACAGGTACAGTCAACAGCACATCAGGTTACCAATAACTGTCAAATTTCCCCAATGGATAGTAAACTCTAATGTCTGGAGATAAAGTTGAAAATCAATTGAAGAATTTTGACAGTTTTGGATAGCATGATGTGCTGTTGACCCTGTAAAAACCGATACTTAAGTACCATATTATTAAACAAAGTGCCCTGCCGCGTCTGTTAGTCGCAATTAACTCAAAGACTGATGAACGGATTTTCATACAGTTTTCACAATAGACGGATTGATTTAAGGAGAAGGTTTATGTGTATAATTTAGTCCCAAAACTCCCACAAGAATGAAGTCCCGGGCAGGAAGCTAGTTGTTATATTTTCCCTTGGGATACCTAAAGACCTAAAAACAGACACAAACAGCCTGAACAAACCTGAGAATAAACATTTGCTTTTTTACATAAATATCGTTAATTTTAATTTTTATTGTTAATCGCTATGCAGAAGCAGCGTTACTAACCACTGAAAGATGGAAGCACAACAAACAGTGCCGCCAGGCAAAAATCTTCCTAAAGACATGAAAAAAGAAAGTCGAAGCAACTTCTAAAGCTAAATAGAAAGGACATCAGGATTGTAGTGGGTCTGCTCACGGGACACTGTCCTTTGAACCGACACCTAGCAATAATGGGCCTAAAAAGTGATCCCACTTTTATTTCCTGACTGAGTGTCCAATGTACGCGCTGGTAAGATGGGAGACAATAGGCATGGATGAGGCAAAAGAAGAACAAATACAAGAGCTTAACATAAAGGATATAATCGGGTTTGCTAAAGTTTCAGGTAGGTTCAAAGAGGTGGAACTGTCAGTGCAGAGGTAAAACTCATGCGCTGCTGTGGGGAACTGGGTGAAATGGTCCCAAATGAGTGGACTGATCACCCGCCTGTGCCTGACGGGCGTCCCCTCCATAGATAGAGATAGATAGAACCACTGAACCAAACCAGTGATCATATCCACACTTTCTATTCTTTCACGCTGTACTGCGACTGAAAGAAAAACTTAGGATGTGCCAGCTGCCAACTTTCCCCAGGCATACTCTAGACGCCATAAAGAGGGAAGGTTTTGCGCCCAATTTATCACCACTATAATCTGTTTGTATGGAATGTATGTCAAACGTGGCTTCATGTGAACCTCATGATGTTCTGCCTACCCCGTCAGGGATTTCAGGCGTGAGTGTCCCACTTTAATAATGTTTAAGTGATTTTTTGCATGAAAAAGTTTTAAATCTGAATTTAAAACCCGGACTGACTTCTTTGTAGTAAGGCAGCTATTGCCTAGCTCAGTGTTTCACGTGACAGGTCTATTTTAAACATGGCTCGACTCGAGTATGACACAACAAATTAATCTAAATTCACTCTAACCTGAATTCATTTGCGTCATAGTTTGTGGAGGATAGTTAGATATTATGAACATATTGACGTCATCCGTGATAGACCTCATTCTTCTCTTTAATGCTATTTACTGTGAGAAAAAAAAGGTTAAGGGACCTATTAACTTATTTCTTTTCACCACTTCCATGACGGCTTTGTTTCACCGATCGCAAGCGCTCTTAGCCCGGTGGCGCTTGCTGATCTGAAACGATCATTGAGGTTAAACGACCTAAATAGAGGCAGAAAACGGGTTTTCATCATGAGCGTTTCCGTACTTTGGACATTAAACCGTCGTCGTTCCCGGCTGTTGTCGATTGACCACACTCTTAAACCAAGTCTGAGACCGTTTAGCGGTTTGAAAACTCGGGAAACAAGGCTGGTTAGTTTGCCAGATCCATGCACATAAGAAACATCGACCCCCAAAACATAAATTAAAAAATAATTATTAAAGCTGTTTAAATATAGTACATGGACGTAGTAATTTTTGTAGAAACTCACACGGTTCGTCCTAAATACATCCGATTTAGGACGAACGTTATTATGGATCCACAGGGCAACTATTAATTTTGTTACCTTTACAAATAACGTTTAAAAGATCGATTTGATCTAAATCCCCTAATCTAATTCTTGCTAGGTTTGGGTTTTATAAAATCATTTTGCGGTAACAGACTTCCAATAAGTAGGTATCACAAGGTATCTATTTATTGATCGCCGTTTCAAAATAGAGCATAGCGTGACTGACCAATGATCGTCTTATGGAGCGAAGAACAACCATATATTGTTGCACTTAAGTACTTTCTTAAAAGACAAGGTAAAAGTAATGTTTTATGTTTTATTTCCTAAGCAATAATAGAGTCACTTCAGTTCAACTATTTAAAATAACGGTTCTTTACAAATGTAAAGTATTCTTGAACAGGCTAGAATATTTCTGTTAAAACTATATCAGCATATAATGGGAGGAAGGAACTAAAACAGTTCTGACACACGGCCCATTCATTTTCTCCCACTGAAAAATTTAAAAACATTTTCACTTTTTTCAAAGCACGTGCATCTACTGACTTCTATAATCATCAGCGTCATCCCAGCTGATGATTATAGAAGTCAGCAGATTCTTATACGAGTAATTCCCCATTATTATGAAAAAAAAATGATTATTCATTTTAAATTACTTTCCTGAGTTTTTTATTACTCTCATTCTGTGGAAAATCACCTGGCTTTCCCTGAGTAAAGCATTAGAAAAATTAAAAGAGAGTATCAAAAATAACTCTGTTTTTTGTCATAAAGATTGCGTTAATTGTGTGGCACAGTAGAGCACATAACAATAGGCACATTTACCGCCACCGCCACCGTCGCCCGCCGCGCCGGCCTCGCCGGAACAATCTTCCTCTCCTTCTCGAGTTACGCAGCGGACTTTTATCATCGGCTGTAATTCTCTCCCGCGTGAAAAGAAACGCAATAAAAAGTTACATGACATTTCAGCGGTCGGAAAGTTAAGAGTTTTTGAAGAATTCGCTCATTTGCTGTTATTGTGTGGAGGCTTTAGCGGATTGTAATTTATTATTTGTGAGCCGTGGAGAAATCAGATTTTGAGATGTATTCAATTCAGAACTTTTTTCATATCTATATTGTAGAGTAACGCGGGTAAACCATCAAAAGCGGTTTTCCGCGGTTCAGTATTACTATTCAGTGTCTGAATAGTACACGAGATAAGTTGGAAATCCAGAAGCAAACAAATGCAAAGACAATTTCAGCAGATAGCTCGAGACTGCAGGCAGTTAGGTGTTATCTGCTCATGTAAATCAGCTTCAATCACAGGCGCGTCTTGGCGCTCGCTCGTAAACCGTCGATAGGAAGTTTTGCGAGTGGAACACTCCCAAGTATTCGTTGCGTCTGAAATTCCAATTAAAAGGAGGCTTAGAGGACTTCTCAGGTCTAGTGCACGCGGGTATCGCTCACTTGCACTTTTAATTAATTTATTTATCGGGTTCGCGGATCGACGGCGCAACTCGCGCCGACGCCCCGCCCCGCCGCCGCCTATAAAGTCGGTGGAGGGCCGGCGACGTCCGTCAGTTTGCCGGCGAGGGTGCGGCGGCGGCGGCGGCGGCCGGCCGGGACCTGTGCCCGCATTCGGGGAAGTGGCAGCCTGCCACGCTGACCTTGAGGTAAGTTGCACGCGCCACAGTCGATACCCTCCCTCCCGGCGCCCAAGCCTGCACCACAGCTGTTCCGCTTCGTAACTTCCAGAGATAACCTCTTATTTTTTTCACTTACCTTGATTTCTAGGATTTTCTTTAAAGTTACACTTTTTCAAGGTGTTATTGAGTTTCGGAGAATGCTACACTAATTTCTATTTGGTTGCTGATTTATGAACGTTTTCTTTTTTTATTTTGCACTATTTTATCTATTGCACGATGTGATTATAAGTGAGTAAAATTTTTCATGTAAGTTTTAATAAAACGATGTCCTCGTGCTCGTGATTGTGAGGTTATATGTTTCGTTGAAAATTACTTTTCCATTTTCTTTCGTATCGGCTTTCCGATCTTCGGCCGGCGATTAATTGAAAACGTTCGCTTCAGGGAAGTCTGTAATTTACGTCGATCACAAATTAAATACGCAGGAAATGCCACGTTCATTTTTATTTGTAATAAAGAATATAATGGTGATTCCTATTTTGGGAAACCAAAAATCTAGTTGATATAAGAACCAAAATTAACTTCACGGAATTTGATTGTAAAAATACATTTTCTCTACTTATAGAAAATCTTCGAAAGGATTGGCAAAATAAGTTTATATTTAAAAATATTTATTTCTCGGGGATTTCGTCAATTTATCGTTATGTCAAACACTTACATGCTTTATTCACTTAGTTTCATACTCCTTTTTCTAAAAAAGGATTGAAATATTTAAAATCGCTCTTAAATATGTTCAATATTCGAAAAAAATTGGAGGACAAAAAATAGTGAGTAGGTAGCTCGCATGGCGATAACATTCATAATCCAGTGGCCGTGGGCCCGCGGGCGGCCTGCACCAATCGAGTCGCACCAACCCTCATAAATCGACCAGTATTCGGGATAACTAACTACTACCACCGTTTTTGGACGTTTAACTCGGTTCCGGTCGGGTACAAATAAAATATGACTGAATTAAATACCTACTGCTTTTGCGGTGAGAAACTAAAAAAAATCGATAAAATTTTAAATTCTCCGTATTTTTGGATAACATATTATTAAGGATATGCAGATAAACATATTATAATCATTGACAAATATGTTATGGTTAAAATTAAATGACTGAAGTTTTAATGAGGTATTCTTATCTTACTTGGATCAATACTCGAAAATATAACGGAAACTTACGAGTTACCTCGTATATGATCTTAAAGAAAAAACATGACTAGAGCATTTGGTCGGAGGCCAAGTATAGACTCGCAGTAATTACTGTCTCAGGGCTCTTAATTTGCTTAATTTGCGCGGGCCGCGAGCTCGAGTGAATCGCACGATTAAATGGGATATCTGAATGATGTGCATTGTTTTAAAACGGTTTGCGTCTGCTCCCAACAGCTCAGTTCCGGCAACGTTAAACGCCGGCAATTTTCACCAAATTACCGCTTGTCCTCCCCAAATTAACCATGTAAAGTACAAAATAGACATTTCGCGATGCAAGACCAAATATAAAGAGAGTTGGAGCAACATTAAAAATGAACAGCGAAAGCAAAGCGCACTTTCAAAGTAGTTTAGTTCCTTTTAACAATGAACATTCCTTTTTTATTACCCACTACACAAAGCTTGCATGTTTGTAGCACGAAATACCAAGATGAAAGCCCCAAATATTTGACGAAAGGCAAAAATTCCTTTGCAAAATTAAAAATTAAAAGTCTCGTTCAAAAAAGCGAGGTAACAACAAATTATGTCGGATTTTGAGTAGCAATATAAAATAAAAACTCTGGGAGGTATAACAGAAAATAATACGTGCGCTGCTCAAGATTGCTTTCGTGTGGTTTGCAATAAAAGTCCTACAATAGAGTTGGACTTGTTAAATTAACAGCTACACCTTTAAAATCTGTTCAATAGCGATTTGTTTCAGTAATTGAGTTAATTTAACTTTAATTTATTATTATTATAATTGAATCTTCTAATCTTCCTTCATTAATTTTTTTTTTCTAAGTTTTACCTTATTTTTGAGAATTTAAAAAAAAAAAAATTTCTCAAAATTTTACAGTTTTGGCTTAGTAAATTTTAAACTTAGTAAATTTGTAACTGTTAAGGTGAAAACCATAACAGTTACATATAATAAGGCTAAATATCGGTCCAACTCTAGCACCAAGTGTGTGCTCAACCGCGGAGGCCTGTATTTAGAGCATGAATTTTAGATACGTGTAACCAGGGACAATATGTTCAAATGTTAGTTATAGAGTATACATGAAGCATAAGCTTCACACATGATGTCAGGTGTCCACGATATTTGTGCTTATTTATTTATTGTTGCATGACAGTACATTAGACATTTATACTTTTTCGCTTTTCAAATGAGACCGCTACGATGGTAGATAATAGATGGAATTAATCATAATTTGTCAGTTATTAGACCATAAATGTAGGAAGTCAATTATTAGTAGAAACTGGACCTAGCGGGGATATCCGTATATTTGGGTTGCTACTGTCTATACTAAATAATGTCATTTATTATGTAATATGAACAATATCATTTATTATGTAATATGAAAAATTAAATTAGTAATTAATAAAACATCGTAAGGGAAAATATTGTGGGGAAACCAGGTTATGATCTAATCCAGTCAGGTTTCCCTGTTAGCGAACTGACGGAGGTCGCTTGGCAAACGCTGGATGGTCAAGCAAACCCCGAACAAAAAACGAGACTAAGCGTTAGGAAGAAGTTGTTAAGAAACAAATTTTCAATGCGTTTATTTAAGAAGCTATTACAATATGTTTAAAACTTTGTTGCGTCTCTTTCAAACGTTTTGCCAGTTTAAAATTACTAGACAATGTATATTTCGCTCGTTTATATTAAACGGCGCTGTCATTAAATGCCGAATCGTTTCATGAAATGCTGAAAATTTGTGGCACCGTTTACAAATTGCTCTAACCTGACAAATGAACAAACAAATCATGCATATTACTGGGACATATTACTTTTTGTCGAAAAGATTTGCAGATGACACCGTCATTTTAAAACGTGCTAACTTGGCTAAATAACTGAAGAAGCCAAGAAACTAGCAACGTTGAACTAAATTCTTGCAAACCTCTACTTTTGGGAGCAGCACGACCGGTTGAATTATAGGGGAAACCTTTACACTGCTGCACGTCTCACTCGTTGCGAATATTAAGATTTATGCCCTTGCTCCGGGACTCAAGTAAATACGGATGATGTGACACCATTTAGCGGGAAAGTTTTGTACAGTAGGTAAGTAATTTTGGTTTGAAGTCATGGGAATTGAACTTTCGCTAAAGAATTAAACAGCTTTTAATAATTTTATATTTGTGGAGACAATCTAAACCGGCGGCAAAAATCACTTTATTCACAAATAATAACTATTTTTTTATTCAAATGTAGAAAATCAAGAAATCCGTTTTTATAATTAAACAGCCTAGTGAAACAAACGCAGGTTAATCAGTAAACCATAGGAAAACATTACAAGCCTTTGGTGTACTCGTCTAGCCTTTTTGGAACAATACAGTTTTTCGTCGATTCGTCTTTGACATAGGCATCATTTATTTTTGTTTCTTCGATATACACATACTACATTTTTGTAGTATGTGGGTGAGATAAAAATATAACTTTCCGCCCGCGACTTCGTTCCCGTGGAAATTCGGGAAGCTTATGTCACCCGCTGATAGAGAGCTTTCTAATCGGTGAAACAATTTTTAAAATCGGTTCAGTAATTCTAAAGATTACTTCCTACAAACAAACTCACAAATTTACAAACTTTATCTGTTTTTAATACTAGTATAGACGCTAAAATGGACGCTACACGCTCAAAGACCCACACTAAGATTTTCCCTTGTGTCGTGGATCCCTTGGAACATACACAAAGACAGACACGAACACCTATGACTCGATAACAAACATCTAGCCGATCAAGAGACAGCGTCACTACCACTCTACCAAACCGGCCGTCAGTATAGATTTTTTTTTCATAAATCATTTGCAAGTGATCATTAATTAGAAATCTGTACATAAAACCGAAAAGACGAATTTTGTCGTACAGGTCTGCACCAGGATTTGAACCCGCAACCTTCCGGTGCAAGTCTGGCTCATTACCATCTGAGCTATCACCGCTTTATAAATCATACGGCCTTGAATTTTTTAAGACTTAATGTATGTATTTACGAGTAATATCACACAGTCAACAGGATTATGCCAGTACTTAGCAACAGTCGAGATTCATTTATAATTTCTGCCACGTAATAACAGCTCGTAACTGAGTTTATTTAAAAGAATCAGTCATTAAGGGTCCAGCGCTCGCTTTGTGGGCACAGTACAAATAATTTAAACAGGGGGGGTTTGCGTATTGTCACTGCTATAAAAAATACTTATAATTAACCGTAATTATAAAATACCTCCCCTCTTTCTTTTTTGCAAATGTTTTTAAAGCCGAGCTAAGTTGGATCTTAAAGAATGTCTTATTTATTCAGTTTGGTTAATTGTTCAACAAACTTGATCAAAACTGTTCAAAACAGTTTAAAGTTACAAATCACGTTATCTCGCGTCAACAGAATTTAATATAATACGTAGAAAAGAGAAAATTTATATTTGAATATACAATTTTTACAAATATTATGGCTTAAAAAACTTTAGCAGAATTAAAAAACATCTCAATTGTTGACCCTTCTCATTTAAAATTCAACTTTATTTTCAAGTTGAAACAGAATTCTCGTGGAGGAGCACAATCAAAGTGTTTACCAAGTTCAGGCCAATACTTGGTTTCCCGGAGTGTTCTGCATTAGTTATTCCGGTCTACATATGAAGTACCTACTCCACCGTACCGAACCTCCTCACCATTATGTAATGCTGCGTAACATTTTACGTCAAAGCCTAAATGGAAAATTTAAAACGGCATTTAGAATTTATACACGTAAAGCTGGATTGCCCTCTCTAGTTATACCTATATTATAAATATAACTTATGATAACATAACTATAGGCGCGCTCAAACGAAATATAAAATTTAGTATTATCAATTGAACTGGCAAGGTAAGTCTTTTGACTGGCCTTTGCTGAGCAGTGTGACACAGGCTACCTGAAAAATGTATCACTCCAAATTGGGTCTTTTTTAGTTACTTTTGTACGACCAGTGCACCTTTCTTGATTGACATTTAATAGTAATGACATGAGTGATGAATATCTTAACATTAGTTAACAAATATTAAAGATGTGAATCAGCCTTCTCAACTGAACCATTTTCCTGAATCCAACATTGGTCGAAATATTAAAAAAAATTCATCTCTCCATACAACTTGTTCCATCCATTTAGCATAGAAAGTCAAGAATTTCTTTGAGTATTCATATATATAGATTCCCTGGAGAAAGGTAAGTATTAGTAGTCTCATAGTTTTATTTATGTTTTCATCCAGTTGTTCTGTTCCACCTACTCAAGATTTATCTCAACATTACTAGGTTGACTGGAAGAGATCCCTTTGTGCAATAAGTCCGCCTTTGTACCAAATGTCGCTTTATGTTTTTTAATCAGAGTCTGCTTTGTAATTTTGTTGTACAATAAAGGATTTACATACATACATACATAATCGGGTGATAATAGGGAACATAAAATTATATATATAAAAGATTATATATAATATATAAAACATTATATATATTATATAAAAGATATCAACCTCCTTTAAAATTTTATACTCTAGCTATAGCTGATACATGGCTATGAATTTTATTGTTATTGTCAAACTTCTGTTTTCTAGAAAGTTGTTTTAAGCACAAAATCATTACAAATTAATATTAGCAAACCAATTTTGGTAATTAATTTTTAATTTTAGTCGGTCGGTTAGTTCGTTACCACGAGGTTTCATTAAAAAGATCGCGGTTCATTTAAATGTAAAACGGCAAGCTATTGACTCGCGGCAAACAGTTGATTGGAGGTGATCCGTTAATTAAGTCCGCCAGTTCATTCCAATAAAGAGACGGATTCCTTGTTAATTGCTAGGTGCATCGCAACTTGCACTGAATGCACAATATTGCACAGCCAAAGGATTGTTTGTTCCGCTTGTTTTTTTTATATAAATTACTTCGACGGGAAAAGTCTATCTAGCGTTTTTTTGTTCATTCTGTGTAATTTTACGTTTGTTCAGTATAATCTGTTAGTTCACATTTTTTTAGATCTCTAATTACAACGGTCGACATAATCTTCCTCAAATACTGTATGTTCTTCATAGAAAATATATTTTTATATGTACCTATAGTATAAACATTTTAGTACCTAGCTTACACTGTTAGGCTTCATTCTTCACAATAAATTAAATGAAGCAGCTTCTTGAAATAAAAACATCCCGCTGACATCTGGTCACAAATTTCATCTCATTTTCCGGGAGCTTCCTTAATTTTTCCTTTACCACGTTTCCCTGTGATTCGTACATTTCTAGTAGTCCCGTAGTACCGACCCGGCGCATTTTCATCCTCTGCCTTATTATGCAAGGTCATTGTGTTCCCGTCGACACTCCGCAAAAATCACACCCGGAATATTGTAATGCCTGTTTTATTCCTATTGTATGCTACGACAACTCTCCCACTTTAAAGAGCTACCCACATTTTGGTAATGTAATTTTAAATCCATCTGAACATATCATTAAATCTGCAAATAGAGAGCTTGAAACTGTGCAACGCAAGCGATTAAGCTTTCAATTAAGATCTCACAAGAGTGATACGTATTGGAGCCAGTCAGTGTAAAGCTACAGGAGGCTACGGCGTAGCTCGTAGCCTGATTGCTACGATGATGCTAACAATGGGAACCCCAATCCGCCTAGCGCAAACTAAACCAGATCAAGCTCAATCAAAGCACTAGTCGTTATGTTTACGTAAAATTGAGCAGAATCAATTTACGTTGGCTCACTTAAAACTCGAACACATTTGTCGATTTCCGGCGGCACATCAAACATTTCCTGCCCGTCTAGTTAGCAGCGGCAGCGGCGGCGACAGCGCCGGCTCGGGACTCGTTTAGGTATATTTTGAGCGCCATTTTTATTTCATCATAATTCCGTTTTCAATTTCTAGCGTGAACGTCAGTGGCGAGATTGGTGCGTAAAAGTCGCGTAAACATTCGAGCGGTTGCGGAGCGGTTACTCCCGACTGTAACCGGTTTATGCCAGTGCAGAGTGTAAAGAGATAAGGTTCTTTATGTGTGTAATCATTTTGTGTTACGACGGACTTCGTCGCTCGTGAGTGTTATTAAGGCGTCCGTCCCGCGCTCAGCTTTCACGCTGTGTGATTTTAAAACGAACAATGTATCAAAAGGCGCCTCGTCAGCACATTTGCACTGCTGAAACTCCCAACTCGGATCTCTGTAGTGGGTTTTAAATAGAAACTTACACATGCATGGCTTATATTTGTTTTCTATAAGGATGTGTCACTGAATACATAGCCACTGACTGAGATTCTGCAGACTTCTAGAAAAAGTTATAACTTCACTACGATTAAACCTCAAGGTTTTCTTATCGAAATACAAATTCATAAATTATGTACCCTTACTTCATTTATTTATTAACAATTTGTAGTCTTAAAGGCTAACCTAATAACTAAACAAAACATCGACTATTTACATATCTCATGTCTTATTATAAGACAAAAGCTAAGTCTACCTTCTTCCTTACATTTAACCATCTGCGGGTTTTCGTATTCCCCTCAAACGAGTGCGGTACACACCCGTCCCACGCCCATGGATTGGCGCGTTGTGATTACAAATTTAAGCAGTCCCGGCTAATATGAATGACAACGGGCCAACCTACTCGACATTCATTTCCCTCGGCGCACCTCTCTTATAATAACTTACACGGGAACTTCGCCTTAAGGCACATACGTGCTGACTCCCGCGCCCGATGGGAAACCGCTCAAAACCCGCCACAAATTGCAACAAATAACACAGCCACAGACAACAGCAGCGTCAAAATACGAAAAGTATCAAAAGATAATAATTATGTAATGGAATACTTTCAATAGAATAGAAAAGAACCTTTGAGGCCTCTGAATAGGGTGAAATCACCGGCAACCTACAATTTCGGAGTTTGAATTGCCTGGCTGCAAACAATTTTATACATATCTGATGAAGGTGCAGGCTTTGGCGCCCTATAATCCAGATTCGACCCTTGAATGCGAGCGAACGAGCGGGTGGTCGCGGTTAGAGTGGCCCTTCAATCAGCCCTTCCTTGCGGCGGGGCGGGGCGTGGCGGGAGCGGCGGCCCACGAGGACCTTTGAGCTACAGGCTCTTTGACACGAGCCACTGGCGCACTCTTCAAGTAATGATTCATTCTGCTGATGACTGACGCGGCTAATGCGGCAGTTTTCCCCTCCCTGATATTTGGTTAAGGATTAAGGATTCGTCCGCTCTAAATTAGATTTTGCGGTCTCGTCTTTTTTAAGTCCTGGAATTCTCTTTTAGATTTCACCGGATATAAAAAGGCAGCGACGTTTTCAATTCGAACGTGGATAATATCGGGTGACTAGCGAAGCTTACATTCTGTTTTTGATTAACTTTAATAAACCGGCTTAGTGCGGCTTAATAACGTGCAAGTGGATCAGCGATGGTGGATGAATTAAAACCGGCGGGCGAATGGTAGCGATGTACGCACCGCTGCGCGGCGACAAAGTCACCCATTGTGTTCCGGAATTCACCAATTTTGCAAGACAAAAGCGATCCTCTCGCGATCATACTGTGTACAGAGTATAATTCCGCAATCGATACTGAGGAATTATTTAATCCGTCGCTCGACTGCTCCTTTATGTTGGCGCCTATTGAAAAATCGCATCGCCCTGAGCCTGTAATAGAGCTCGCGTAATAATACCGTTTATGTACGCAAACGAGACCAACATTTGCAATATAATTTATAGCTCTCTCGACATTGTATTTATGAAAAGAATGACAGAGCGTCGGCGTAATTAAGTATACTTCACTGTGCTGTTTTTACAACTTTTGCATTTTTCTTTGGCGTTACTTCTGACAAACTCCTCTGTAATAATTGTTTTAATCTACTAAAAATTCCAATTAAAAGTTTTTTATCTTTGCTGGAGCTTAAGACTCGGTTAGGAGGCGGCGCGGCGAGCGCCTCGGAATTCGTCTCAGCTTTTATTTTCTGCCTATTTGTTAAGTCGGCTGTTAATATAATAAATTGTACTTAACGTCTGGAGCAATATTTGTGCTTTGGTATTTTAGGGACGCGGATTTGTGGGGGGATCGATGAAACTTTCAATATTCTTGAATCCGGCGGCAGGCGGTGAGCAGTCGGGAGTCAATACGCGTAATGTATTCAGTAGATATGAGCATGCGAAGGCGGGTCGTTATCATGTCAAAGAAACTATCGCATTACCGGACTCAAAGATCGCGGTTTTTTTGATGTCGGTTATGGCTAACGCGCCAGTTCATAAAAATATTGCTCTACATAAAAATGTAATACTTTAATTTACTTAATCCTAAATAATATATTATTTATTTTACGAATCCTTACTAAGCATTTATAACATTTGCTTCTTCAAATGTTGAATTTAAATTTCATTTAAAGTCAGAAAACACGAAAAACTAATTTACCATGACTTATACAAATATTACTCTAAAAATGGTTAGACCTATGAAAAACACTTGGGCAATTTTGATTCACAAACTTTATGACCGCAAGAAGAAAAGTTGTATGACGGGGTTTCGGCGTCGGAGCGTTAAGTCCCTTCAAACAGTCTCATACCGCACCGCCGCCGTTTGCGGACATAATTAAACTACAGTCAAGCACACGTCAAACTTTGCATCGGGCTTTTGAGCACAAAACCCGGTGTATGTCAAGCGCTTAAGAACTAACTTACCGTACAAGCGTAATACTTGAAGCAAACCAAATTGTACAAAGCTAAATTTTCGCTCAAATTCTCTGAATTTACATGAGCGGTCAAAGTATTAATTTCACCGTTAATTTAGAGTAATTGCGTTCCATCATAAATCCACCCAAATAACACACTTTAAACCGTATTTATGTTTATTTTTTCCCGCCACGTGTATCCTAGTCTACGCTTAATTGCTCTAAACGTGAATATTATGATGTATGGACATGAAAATGAATAGGGTAGCGCAATTTATAATTATTATTTTGATATATTACTGCTGAATTTATTTCTTAATGAAACACACGCTTAATTACTGCGAAAATGAATCAAATATCCTGCTTAATTTGAATGTAGGAAGCGTCTTTGTTGTTAAACCGCTACAAAGTTGGGATACCTCTTAAAAGGTGGGTGTAAGAATACGGAATACTTTTACGACTTGTGTTAATTTGTGTTTCTTGCTTTCAGGTATGTATATTTAGGCCGAGACTCCACTTTATGCTTGAGTGGTAAGTTTTCATTACCAATTTCTTCATAAAAGAACGCGATTTTCATAAGCGGGGTTCTTCGGAAAATTACTAGTTCATTGTAAAGACATCATTTGGATATATCACAACTTCTTAAAAAGTATCAGAAACTAAATCGTCTGAGTCCTGATTCTGAAACAATAATTTTGATGAAGTCAATTCGGGATTGAAGTGACGTTTTTCTGTCCAAATTTCATTTCAGCTATTTGTAGGTTTGACCAAGAAATCTTTGTTTAATTTGATGGCGAGTTACAATTGGCTCTGTATTGGCGAATCTATGAACCATCAAATTATCGATACATTGACAGGAACGTAACCGGAAACGGGAGCAGTTGTGTTGGCCCGCCGGGACGGAAACTGGACTTCCGGCCGCGGTGAAGCACCCTGTTTAACGGGCTTAGTAAATTAAACATCCTGTATATTGATTTGAGATTTCACACTTTTAGGGGTTATAGTAACCGGATATACTGTGTTAATTATCTAGATTTAAGTATAATCAGTCACACTTCTAAGGGTTTTAATTTATGTCCATACTGTTAACTGTAAAAAACAGCAAAAAAAAGAAAAAAAATACATTGCGTTATAAAGAGTATTTATTAGGTATTTACAAAAAAGTAGTTTGATATTATTGTACGCAACATTGTCCATGACATAACAAAGGGATATTTTTTTGTATCTTGAACACACTTACTGAAGATTTTTTACGTTTCGGAAAGAAAAATAGTTTATTTTTCTCGTTTACAAATTTTGACTTAAAATGTTTTTTCGTGTAGGTTGATGACCCTCAAAATGTCCTTACACGTGTAGCGCTTCCAATTTTATGTTTTTACAAAGATTTATGAGATAAACTTTACCGATTCTTAACTCACCACCAAACTACAACTTTAATAAAAGTATAAAAATCGCAGCCGTTCTGCTACGCGAGGCGTAGCGTTTTGCTACGAAGTGGACGCTACAGCTACGGGTGCAGTGGGAATGAAAGCCAACGTCTATTCTTTTGCAAATTTTTTGCAATGAATTAATTTACTTACTCCACCGCACTGTATTCTTTTGTAAGTCGAGGAGCTCGACTTAAAACAGCTTTTTGTTCTTTAAGAATCCTCTCTGAACGTTCCAATGTCAAACTAAGATAAACTAAGCTTAAATAAGGTTTTCTCATTAGTCAAACGGTACGAAGCTAACTTACACAGTTGTTACTTTAATCAATATTTGAATCGATGGTCTAAATTAACTTAGTTTGACAAATTACGTGGGCAGCTTTGTGCCTTGCAGTTGCAGCTTGCACATGACGCAATCTACGGGCTTATAGTGTGTCTATAGTCTCCAGGTTTCGGCACACACGACTATGTCGTCACATAATGCATCCAATTGTGATTGCACTTGATTTACATAAACTGCGGCCGAGGCCACGTACCTTCCGAATAGCACTGATTACATATACGAACATAACTCGACGAAATCCGGACGAATGGATTGTAAAAGTTACACGCTGATACATTATGGACGAAGAAGAAATAAGACGAAAAACGGGTACTTAAATTTTTATTGGCTGGGTAAAGTTTTATCAAACATGTGTTATAAACAGAAATATACGAGCGCTTATTCGGAAATCATTCGTTTTGCTTTAACTTATTTCATTTATCCAATAAATTCCCTTGGTGATTCGTCCGTAGTCCATTGCAAACTTTCGTAAATATCTTTAATATCTCTGAGCATAAATATCTAATTCCTAAAGTGGCTAGAACTAAATAATATGATATTGAAAACATTTCATTTCATTTCTGTAAAAGTTCACATATGAGACAGTTTTAGGTATTTGTGAACTAAAACTGTCGTCAAATAAAGCTTTGAGCAGACGGTCGCGTTTGATATGAGAAACATAAGTTTATGCGAGTAAGCTCTCGTGTAAGCTTATATGTAAAGATTCAAAATGTTGCTCAGGGACTTTATCTACGTAGTTTATATTGAACGTATTTATATTGAACGTAGGTGTATAAAAGTGTTACAAATGGGTAGAGGGAATGCCACATATTTCTGTGAGTAGAATAAATAAAGAGAAGTTAATAACGTTTAGAATAAGTACACTTTCTGACCTTTATTTTTATTTGACGGGAAAGTGTTAATAAAATAAAAGAGTTTCACAATTTTATTGATTTCTTATAAGACGAGTGAGATGTATGAGACGAGATCGGCGTCGTCGCGGGTAATGGTCCAAGTTGGACTAAGCTGGGAGAGCCGGGAACATTGAGGAAAGTGGAAAAATCGGGAAGGAGTGCGGGAGCCGCCGCCGCCGGGCCCCCGCGACGTGTGAGGAATGCGCCGCGCGCCCAGCTTATTACATACGTGATTCTTATTTATATTATATCGCCTCGATATCGAAGGATTAACGCGAGCCTTTCAGCGCTTTTAGTGCTTCCAGAAATCTTTATAAGTATCTTAGCGGCGCGTACAGTCAGAAGTTTGCCTTCACATTGAATCTTAAAAGTTTATTAAACATTATATTCTGAGATAATGAAATTAATGCTTACTACTTTTTTTAACTGTGAGATTGTGTTTATTGGTTTGTCCTTCCTTAACGACGTACACGGCAACGGATCGATAGAGATATATAGTACATTAGGCTACTTTTTCACGTGAATGAAGTCGCGGGCGGAAAGCTAGTTTCTTATAAACAACCGTATAGTGAAGTAATTCACGCTTTAGTTAACTAAAACTACAGCGGGTTGCATTAAAAAGCGACTATGTATCATAGTAGTAGCTAGTAGCGGCACGGGCGAAGTTGTCGGGCAATAATTTGAGCTTTATTTGCGTTCGGGCCATTAGTAAGTTAATTATTCAGTAGAAACTCCTGCCTCGCGCCTCGACTCAAGTGTGTGCAGGCTGATATCGGGGCCACCACGCTTGTACCCGGAAACGTGGCTTGCATTACTAAAATTAATTTACAATTTACATGCCGCAGCCCACTTCCGTCTTTAGTAAAGACTCTACTTATTACACGATGTAGATGTCTTGTTTTAAAACTCTTTTGTTTTGCACATAGTAACTGTGTTCTGGGTTGGTGGTCGAAATTCGTCAAAATTTTGTTTTCCTTGGACTTCGTTCCTGTTGGAATTCTCTAAAATTCTTCGTCATTCTTTGCCTACGTTATAAAAGGAACCTTTGCGCCTTTTAACATTCTAGGTCCAAGGGTTTGGGCTGGGCTTATAAAGTCCGTAAATTAGGACCAGCATTTTTATTTAATAAGATTATTTTTAATTTTAGATTATTGCCGGTCTGCTTCAAATAAACATTAATTATGCCAAATCTCTCTTTTATCCGTGCTAGCAATCAAAATGGGTACAAAGTTCACGTTTCATGTTCTAACACATAGATTTTTTTTTATTGAGTCGCGTGTTGTATCCGATTATTTTATTTGTATTAATTCACTTACGAAGAAAATTATTAGATAGCTATAAACCAATTAGGTGAGTGTATTGATATCCATTTGAGATTACGGTATTGTCTATAGCTGTCGCCACTTCAATTAGGTCAATTTAGGAGACAATTTGGAGGCACTACCTTGGGTGATAGCGAACCTTGAGCCAAATTCTGATAGCCCAATTAAACAAGACTTCCGAAATAAATATTTGAACAAGCCGTCGACTTTCTTTCACTAAAGCGATGTTCAAAAAAGATAGAGTGTCTTCTGTAAATTAAATAGCTCTGCAACATGGCTGTTTCAATTGTTAGTGGGCCAAGAAACTTAGATGAAAATGACTTTTCTTATGAATGAGTAACAGTTTATGTTGCGTATTTTATCTTATTTTATTTTTTCTTTAAGTTATTTTAATAGTCCGCCTTTCAACTGTTGAATTATTGAACCCATCACACCAGCTTTGGACAGTTGATATTCATATACTTATTGTGACACCTTACAAGTAGGCAACCTCACAACATTTATTATTTAAGTTATCTGATATATCTGAATTCTATTACACATTATAACTTTTTACAAAAAAAGTAAACCGTCTTCAAAAAGCCTATTGAACTGTTTGAAGTCGGTGCAAAGGCGGAAGTGCTGATTTGACTTGGCACCGACTTCAAACAGATCAGTAGGTACGTAGCACACGAAATGCTACGTTTTTATTTTTGAAGTCGGTTTTCTTTTTTGCAAAAACTTAATTAGTTTTCTATTTTTAGTGTAAATAATTGAAAGTAGGTGAGAACCAATATAAGTGCCTATTAAATTTGAAGGTTTCTCTCGATTTTCCTGGGATTCCATCATCAGATGGGTTACAATGAAACCACCGCTGGAGTATACTTTTTCAAACAAAAAAGAATTTTGAAAATTGGTCCATAAATGGCGGAGAAATCGGTTAACATACATAAAAAACAAAAAAAAAATATACAGTCGAACGTAGAACCTCCTCCTTTTTGAAATTGGTTAAAAACTTGACAATATCTGTAAGTATCTTGCATCAATTAATCATTTATTTGGTAAACACAAGTACAAAAAAGTTTGTATCTTATTCGGCCACTAAAAGGCATTTAAAACCGTGCCGCCTGAACGCTCTGCGTTGCCATTATTATTAGTTATTGTCAAAGAATATTATTTTAGCGTGACTGCCTGATTTTACCGTTAATCTAGATCCCAATAATTCAGCGTTATTATCGCGATATCATGTAATCATTTATTGCGTCATGACACCCTATCGCAGATCTATAGTGATGGGAAACGGAAAATTTATTGGGAAATAAGTCCATCACATTTCCTACTGTACCTACATACTGTTGAATAAATATGAAGCGATCGTAATTAATACACACTCGTGCCTGTATTTCCTAACGGGCCAAGGGAAAACTACAGAACCACTGTCTGAATTCAGCTACTGGTGATAAAAAGGTGGTTTTTTTCATGTTTTCATGTAAATTCAAATGTTAAACGGAAACACAAAGTTTTAAGAAAAAGTATATTTTTGCTATATTTTTATGTGTTTTAGTTTTATGTGTTTTAATTTTTGTTAAAATTCAAATCCAAAATGATTGTTATATCCATAGAAAAAATACGAGCAATAGAATTCACATTAATAAACGTCTGACTTCCAAAAGTAAGTTCCTGAAAATCTTTCAATTTTTTCTACAGATCTAGATCGCCTTTCAACAAAATTACAACTCTAAAGCCGATTATTAAACGTCTATCATAAGTAAAACAATGGTACGATTTGAACAATGCTGAATTTAAGGGCGCCATTATCCGGCTTCAAACTGTTAATCTAATCAATGTGGTGGTGTCATGTCCATATTATTCTACTCATAATTCGGGTCATTCATGATATCCCTTTCACATTTATCTTTAATTACCGCTCCGAAGTTGAAGGTTTGATAGTTCCAATTATCAGTTTCAATATTCATTTGTTCTCATATTATAATTTTCCCGAATTCCCACGGGAACGAAGTCCCGGTCGGAATGCTAGTCTTAAATGAATACAATGATTTGGGTGTGGTTTTCTTAAATCAGATTTTCCAGCAGTGGTTCTTAGTATCTTTTTTTAAATCAGTTTAAAAGTTATAGGCGATGAATTTCGGAGGTGGTACAAAAAATTTAATAACAAGTCTTTTCTTTTTCTACTTAAATGGTTTTTATAACACAGCAACCTTGGTAAACAATTAATGACGTCATTAATGCTATTTTTTATACAGAGTTTTCAAGCACAACGTCACAACGAAACTTTTCGAGCATAACATCTTTACAAGTGAAAAATTTGAAGCGACTTTACAAGACAAGGACATGTAAATAAAAATGTGGAAACAGACGTTGCTTGTTTAATAGCACGCGACGCGACGGAGGTGACAAAAGCGTGCATCGAGTTTAGAGGCAGCTCCGAGGTTTCAGCCGCTTCACACTCCAAGACTGCCGACTGGGAGATAATAATTTATTCAGTGCAAACTCGTCCTCTCTCGCAACTTAGATTGGACTTAAACGAGAATGTTGCGAGCTCGTATTATGCTTAATGAAGTTAAACATGTCCCAAACAAGGAACTTGACGATAGACTCGGGACAAAATTACAATGTCGAGCCCAAATTACAGTCGAGCACCTCTCAGAGAATATTTAAGATTGATGACGGGGTTTAGTTGTGGAAACGCGGATTTAGGGTGACGTGATTTACTGGACCAAGACATAATCTGACATAACAAGGCTGGGAAGTACACGGCGCTGTGACTTAAAATAAACAAAATAATAACCAAAGTTGCATTCAAATAAACACAAAATACGATTCATCCCGTCGTACAATACGAGTCAGATGAGTCAAAGTCGGCTGACTGCTCTTTCATCAGCGGCTGCCCCTTTATTAAGTCCACTCGTACGTTCCACATTGAAGCGCGTACAGAAATTTGTACACCGGTAAACCAAGTTATTTAACTGCTGAAATTGCACTATGGGTGTGTCAGTGAGTTATTCCACAACAACTTCATCTCATTTCACACCTCAACATTTCTGTGTAGACAAACAATATCGATTTTTCAATATAAAGTTTAAGTATATCGCTACTTATTCTCCCATGTCACTTTTATTTTCCCAATGCTCCAGTATTGGCGTGCGTACCATGACCGGTCCAAATTGATAGTTTCAGTGGCCTCTCTAATAGCAATAGTTCGTGGCTACATTTGAAGTTAGACCGGGCAGCTAAAAGCCCATTACAGACGGCTCGTATGAATTATTTGTAGTGGCTGGGCACGCGACGCTGGGAGCCTAATCGAGTAAATTATTGTACTAGCGATACGCTCGCACCGCCCGCCGCTGCCACCGTCGCTTTGCTGTTCCAACGATGCTCTATGATTACTAGTAGTTTTCTCTTTATTTTGGGACGCTAATAATTTTATCTCACTTGCAATGAATTTTAAATGTTAAAGGTGCGAGCTGAGTAATAGCAATAATTGTGATTTAGGTTCGAAAACGAAGCTTAAAATCTATTAGCACAGTTCCCGATGAAGCGTTTTTATATTGACTAACTAATTGAGATACGACTCTTGGAAAATTTACTTTTTCAAACGTAAAACTGCAGTTGTCTTTGAAATCAAAAAGAGAATGAAAGAACTAAACAATTAAATGAAGTTTTCAAGTCATTGGAGCTATACGTTAGTGGCGTAATTAAACATTTAGAGCGCAGGGCGCCGGCGCGGCTGCCGCCGACACCTAGCGTGCGCACACTGTGTTCTTTAATCAAACAACGCTATTTTAATACACACATTAACCTAAATTAAACTGATTCAACGTTACACTTTACTATTACCCCTTTTCTTTATCTTAAACAAATCTGTGATGCGGATTTATAGTTATCTAATACAGTTTTAAAGATAGTTTTCGTTGGTTAATCTTTCAGGTATGATGTTTATGTTTATTAAGTCAATGACATTCTTGTTTAATATTTTGAATAACTTCTCAAATAAAACGCAAGACATTTGATATTTTTTGACAGAAAAGAATTTAAGTAGTACTTTTGAAAAACTTGGGCAACATTAATGCTTTTATTTGAAGACGTCGAATATTTTCGCATAAAGATAAAGCTTGACGAAATCGTGACATGGAGAAAAAAGAGCTCAATAAACCGAGTTTACTACTGAGGCTGTGAGGGAACTCGAGTACGTTTTAGATCCGATACACGCGATTCATTCCATTTGAATGTATTCTAATAAATAGATTTTAAAATTATTGATTGACTTCATTTTACAGAAATAGAGACGAGTATTTAAAAAGTTTTTTAAACATATTTTCAGGATACATTTACTTTTTTTTTTAATTATTACACAGTCATCATTTTATCTAGATTCTATCATTAATATCGTGGTCTTAAAAATTATTATTATCTAGATTCTATCTAGATATCTAGATAAGAGTGGTTAGTTCCTTTAAATCTACTACTGTGTGGTGATCGGTTGAGAATAACACCACCCCATCTCTTTCCGTGGGTGTCGTAAGAGGCGACTAAGGAAACACAAATGAGACCTGCCTCCTAGTAATCCATCCCAGGTAACGACACTTAATTTTTTTCTGAATCTGAGGTGTCGTCCTATGGTCTCATACGGTGTGGTAGGCTCTGTAAAGGGCCGTCTGGTTCGCGACCACCCTCCTACCGAAGTCCGACGCCAAACAGCTTGCTGTGTTTCGTCGGTGCGTGGGAGTACCAGTGCCTTTATAGGCATTTTCTGGGTTAACTCGCTCCATCGTCGACCTCATCTTTGACCTTATGGTCAAGATTGAGGTCAAGAGTTAACCCATATTAGAATAATAATAAAAAAAACATAATAAAAATATGAAAGAAAATCTATTCTTGTGTTTTTCAGATGGTTTGTGGGTGTACTGTTTTATAATATGCCTAAATCATGGTTACATACACGGAACAATGCACGTTACAAAAAAAACACTTTAAAAATTATTTATGAACTTCAAGTACTTGTGCAATTATAATTTAGTTTGTTTTAAATTTTTAAACATAAATGTTTATTTTTCTTCAGGAACTAGTTCAATAAAATTGTTTGATTTTTGTATGGTACTTTTTCTATTTCACAATTCATAAGATTTTCTGTTTCACTTAGAAACTTTAATTTCAGAAAAAAAGAAATATAAAGTACCGTAATGCACGCGCCACATTACATCTCTATACCTCAGCTAGGTAAGTTGGCCACCGGGGGCCGGCGTCGGACTTCACTTGGAAACAATGACAGTGTAGCGACGCGCCTCTCCATCATTAATATTGTTCAGGATTTCCAAGAATTCCAAGTTTGCCTAATTTCCGCTCCCACGTCTGTAAGACGGCCTTTTGACTCGCAAATCTCAAAACTATTACTCTTACAAATTACTGAAGTCTGAATGAGACTACTCATAATCATATCTCAGTGATGGTCAGCTAGTTTTCCGCTCGCAATTTCGTTGGTGTCCACATTGGGCATTGGACCAGCGTGGTAGACTATGGCCTAAATCCCCTTCGTGTTTCGAAGGGAGGCCCGTGCCCCTTAATGGGGACGTATATGGGCTGGTAAAAAAAACGTTGGTGTGGAAAAACAATCTTTCTCATTTACTAGTCTTTTATTTATGAAAAGTGTACCTAGTTTATTAAAAACTATTGACAGATAAAGGTTTTAGATTATTTAACATTTCTGATATTGTAGTCGTGTCAAAAATGTAGTGCTCCAAAATCGTCATCCTCGCTTGCTAGCGGTGCACCCTGTTGATCAGCGAACAAAGTTTTGGCGTATTACAAACCGTAATTTTCATTAAAATACTCAGATATTGGCAAAATCACGATTGTGGACGCCATTTTTCAGAGACATGAAAAAAAAATTGATTTATTTCTAAGAATATTTTTACATAATCTCACTTGAGGTCAGCCCAGTAAGCAATAGTTTACTTGTGTTGGATGTGCCTCATTCATTCCCAGTTAAGGTAACAAAAATTTACAACCAAAAACAAAACAAAAAGATACCTAATTTTACTTAAAATATAAACTAGCCTAGGAGTGTGTAGATGTGTATGTGTCTCTACGTGCGTGTGTGTGTTTGTGTATGAATGAGTGTGTGTGTAAGTGTGCGCAGTTGTTTATGTACGTGTGCGTGCGTTAGCCATACGTCGTGATAAATTCGGAATTGGTATTGATATGAATATGAATTGAATGAATGAGATATGAATTGATATTGTGCAATTGAAGAATTATTTCACATATGTTTCGATTTATTTTATGTAAAGTAAAATACGGTTGTTAAGATAAGAAGACGTAGCTAAATTTTTTACTAAAGAACCTATTATTTTAAAAAATCATGAATACTACAGATAACTTTTTTTCTCTTCTTGAAGAGGGAACAGTATCCAATCAAAGTACTATCCAGATAGTTCTTCAAATATTATGTGAGCATCGGAAAGAGATTATACACATAATACTCCTATATACCAACAGTTACAGGTATATCTAGTTACCTATACACCTACATATACTATACATCCAGCAGTTTAGCTTCATTTAATTTGTTAGCATACGTACGAATCTTTAGATCATTCCACCGTGGAAGCAGGTATACAGTCGAGTGGGCACAGCATTCGAAACAGATTCCGCCAACTTGGTGAAACTTCGTGTGTAAGCAAAACATGCGTCTCGAAACACAAGTTAACGTTTCTACGAGTACATTTTATTTCATATTTTTCCCTGATGCATTTCTGTATTTAAGGGTAAAGTTTCAATTAACTTATTATATTTGTTTTACATTTTTGTGATTCACTTTCCCCTTCGTCAAGTCTCTTCGTGATATTAAGGAGGTATCAAATTAAATACTAGACTAATGTTAGAACTAAGTACTTAGTCTGGAGTCTACTCCTATGCAGAATATAAGCTTGAGCGAATAATAATGATAAACAGACAATCTAGGTGACAAGCTAAATATAAAGCTTTGACATACTTTTAACTGATTTTATTAATATTTAATTTATGTAAAGGCATGTGTGAAATAATTATCTCGCTGGTTCGATAAAACAGACGGTAAAGACAAGTCCCCTCCGGCGACACAAACGGAACTGTGTCGCCGCGACAAACACCTCTACATCTGTTATATTTTCCTTAGGTGTTATAATAACTTTATCCTTATTTTTAACGTCTTGTGAATGTTTTCGGAATAAATAATAATAAATAACTACATTCACGCATGGCTTAAATAAGTTCGTCTTATTTCAAGTATTATTTAATTATCCCTGCATAGTACTTATTCGTTAAACTGCTGGAAATTTGGGTTTGATGGTATTAGTATTGTTTAACGTTAAAGGGTTTTGATTCATAAACATTTGAAAAATAATGTTTTATATTTTTCTTGACTCAGGGTTTATTTGCACCTTTGTAAGTAAGTATACAACCCCTTTTGATAGCCCATAACTTCAGGGTATTAATGAGGCCACGAATATGAATCAAATAGCATATACATTATTTTTCAATTATTAATAATTTCAAATTTTTATTTTTCATACAAAATAATTCGGTAAAAATGTGAATTTCCTATAAAACACCCTTTTACGTAAGAAATGACAACGTCGCATTATCGGATTCTAAATTAGGAATGATTGAAACTAATCATCAATGAAAGTGTACTAATTTAGGACTCGTTTTATGGCACAAAGATTTTGAAATATTTTAATTTTGATTGATGATTTCTCCGAAAATACCCATTTAAGAACATATGTTCCTAGGACTTTTCAAATTATTTTTATTCATAGAATATGACCTTGGAGTTATGGAAAATCAAAAGTAACAGGTTGTATAACGAATTATTTCCCTAATTCAAAGACATTATTGTATCTATTTTTGCCTTTATCTGTTAGAATAAACTTAGGTACTTACATGTAAAATATTACTAGCCCTACTTAGTACCATGTTAGCCAACATTGTAATTTTACTATCTGCGGTTATATTGCTTGTCGGTCGTAAACTTAACCCGTAACCACAAAATTTATATGAAATAGTATAAAATTAAAATGTGAAAACTGTCACTTTTGGATTATTATTAGCTTCGTAAAGTCTCCGATCAATAACCTAGTTACTCCGCCTTCGACACAACTTTTGTATTAGCGACGCCCGTGACGTAACGTTAGGGAATTTCTTCCCGTCTTATGTGACACTAGTGGTGACAAGCTCGCCCCGGTTTCACCGTGGACTTAAAACGCCACCAATGAAATTTATCACCAATGAAAGACATAATTTTTACACTATGTTTCAACCAAACCTTCCTATTAAATCGCTATATCCATTTGTGAAAACCGTATGAAAATTGTTTCAGAGTTAATACGGTTCAAAGAGACAGATAGATGGAGCAGGGGTTTTCCCTATAATGTATACTTAGGTAGTTAAACTGTAGTAGCATCTAACTCGCGTACCACCAAAACTTGTGATACCACTTAAAGTGTTTTTTTTTCATACAGCAAATGTAAAATTTTTGCCTTAAATCCCGTGTAATTTTTTTTGTGGTAAGACAGTAAGTTTTTAAAACTACTACTGTTCGGTGGTGTTAATTTGTAGGTCAACACATTTTTCTAAAAAGAAAATAATGCAATAAATGACTATTTCCCAGAAGATTATTTCAAGTATGTATGTGTAATTTTGTACTGTAAAACGTACATTGATTTACACTTATGTACAAAAAATAAATCATGCCTAAACTATAAATAGAGCAGAGATTTTCCTGTTTATCCTAAAATTTGGTTACGAAACCCTTAGCAAAGCTGTTACAAAGGAGCGACAATTAGTAAAAACCTCGTTCTAAATATAACGTTGGCTTAAAAGTGATCCGGTCTATAACGAGTCACCATTAAACGGGTATATTGGATATTGAAATGCGTAACATACCTGTACAATGCTCTAAGCCAATTAGCTAGTCATTTTTGCAGTGGCACGGCCGTTCGGGAACCAGCCTAAGCCAGAATAAGCCGGTTATGTCCGCTCGAATCTAATTAAAGGACACCGTGTACGTCCGAAAGTGCTGACGTTTCGTTTGACGCTTTTTTCCACATAACAATACCCGCGGTTCTACCTGGGTCACAGACTATTTGTATGGAACAGAATATGATGTAAGCAGTAGAGATATTTTTGAATCGCTCGTTTTAAAATGACCCGTAAATAGAGTTTGTAACTTTCAGAGTATTTGCGAATGCTTTTATATCATGTTTATAAAACAGCGGCCATTTTACATTATCCATTTTACGAAGGTTCAATCATAAATGTAATTTTTACTCTAATCCCTATAAAGCACTGTAAGAAGCAAGGAAGAAGTAAGGATAAATAATTTGATCAAGTAATGCAGCAACCGCAGTCGCTCAAAATGAATACAATTGTTTTGTTTTCCCTTGGTAAATTTATTCCTTGTTTAGAATAATGAAACGGGCGTATTTGCTCAGGGAAATCCATTCTCTAACAATTTAAGACGAAGCCGCGTAATGTGTTGCAATTTTTCGCGTATAACAACGGAAAATTATATATTCGGATGTTTGTATTTTTTCAAGAAAACATGATCCATTTTTAAGTGCTTGGAAAGAAACAACGGCTTAGGTTAATTTTAATAATACTGTATAAACCCGTAATCATAAAATCTAAATCCATCGTAATGTAATACTACAGACGATTTCATATCCTCCCTAAATAATTAAATTGAAAGTTTGATATTACTCTTAAGATATGGTTAATAATAAAAAAGCGTACCCATATTTTTCCTTTATAGACAGGCACATACTTGAACCCTCCCTATGGAAACGAGTTATACGAATGTCGAGTTTTTTTAGAAAACCTTCCATTTTTAACAATATGTTTATTTTTATTATGGAATCAACTATTTCTTTCGGAAATTGCATAGTTGATATTGATCGAAGCAAAGATATTTGGACTGATGATTTTTTTAAATATTTGACGCAAACGCCACAAACTAGAGGAACATAATTCTTTATTTAATTTAAAAAATAGTGTCATATAATAAAATAAGTTGGTTTCAAAATAACCTTACAAACGTACATTTACACTGGTTCCCACACTAGGCTTAGTCTATCTCGACATATACAACATGTTTCAGAATTACCTACATAATAAAAATAAATACCAAAATTAATTTAAATAAATAAAACCGGCCAAGTGCGAGTCGGACTTGCGCACGAACGGTTCCGTACCCTTACCTATAAAACCGGCCAAGTGCGAGTCGGACTCAATAAAAACCATTATCTCTATAAAAGCGGAAAAAAAATCACGTTTGTTATATTGGAGCCCCCCCCCTTAAATATTTAATTTGTTCTACTTTTTAGTTTGTCAATATAGCAGCAACCAAAACACATCATTAGTGAAAATTTCAACTGTCTTTCTATCATGGTTCATGAGATACAGCCTCAGACAGACTTATCTATAAAAACGAGCAAAAAAATCACGTTTTTTGTATGGGAGCCACCTTAAATATTTATTTTATTCTAGATTTTATTATTTGTTGTTATAGGGCCAATAGAAATACATTATTTGCGAAATTTTAAACTGTCTAACTATCACAGTTCATGAGATACAGCCTGGTGACAGACGGACGGATGGACGGACGGACGGATAGCGGAGCCTTAGTAATAGGGTCCCGTTTTTCCCTTTGGGTACGGAACAAGTTCTAATATGAAACTTTCATTTTGACAGATGTCACACCGTCCAACTGACTATTAGAGTTGCAGCTATTTCACTTTCGAACTTGATTTTGGATTTTCTTTTTATTGGATATTCGTTGTATTGTATATTAAACTTCTCTCTCAAGTAACCATCATCTAAACAATATTGTTAAGTGAGGCATACATTTTGTTGTAAATAATATGCAAATAAGACATCGCTGACGCCCGTGCCTCATGACATGTCCTCGCTACGATGAGGCACGCTTCAGCCGTCGTACGACATTAAGTAAAAGAGTTTCGTGAGCTGTAATTTAGTAGAAAGCATTGAAATATTCGTGTATAATCTGAATAACATGCCGATATGAACAACGGGGGAATACGCCGAGCGACCCCGTATTATATCCAATATTAAACGCCCAGGGAACTCGCTGGAATATTTTAGGTATTACGTGAACGCTTTTACAGTATTCAATAAGATAATCTGAGCCGCACGAAGTAAACACGAGCTTTCAACGCAAATGTCGAGCGTTTTTAAAAATTCTTCTTTATGCTCTACCATTTCAGTGAAAACTAAAAATTTTATTTCTCTCCTCTTTTCATAGCCCCCACAGCTTTTTAGCTTTAAGGTTTTGTAAAAAAAATATTTATACATTTTGTTGGTAACTTTCTCGAATATTCTTTGTATTTGATGGAAACTAATTGGACATTGTGAAGAGCAATTGTGTTTCTTTTTATAAAATACATCTACAAGTAATTTACAAGAAATAGCTACAGTTTTTAGCTGATCACCAGTTGACGTCATTATTAAAAATGTGAAAATCCAAAATTTAGGATATTTGACCTCTTTATTTCTCGTCAAAACGCAGCATAGAATGAAAGGCGTGTGTGGCATTATAAATCGTTTATTACCTCTGAATATTTTTCTAATCAAAATCAATTTATATCCTTTCCCAATCCTTGCTCCTTCCTATACTTGACTACGCAGATGTCTGCTACTTGGATGCCACGGAGGAATTGTTGAACAAGTTGGAGAGGCTACAGAACTTGTGCATCCGCTTTATATTTGGACTACGCAAATATGACCATATTTCTGAATATAGATCTCAACTAAAATGGCTTCCAATTAGGCGACGGCGAGATGTTCATGTGCTCACCACACTTTACTCTATTTTAAATAACCCTACGTCTCCACAATACCTCCGTGAGCGTTTTGAGTATCAGATACCTCGTGGCAAGCCCTGCCGGTCCTGCAGATCCCTCCTTCTTCGCTTCCCATCACACTCCTCCTCCCGTTATGGGGGTTCCTTCACGGTACACTCTGTTCGTTTGTGGAATTCACTGCCGCTTTCGATCCAGGCGAGTCGATCATTGGACGTGTTCAAAAAACAACTGAAAGAGCATTATCTGTCAACATAAACTTATTTATCCTACATGTATAGTGTATGCATGTATGTTTATATATTTCAATATTGTATTGATATATTGTGTATGTATTGGACATATTTATTATATATACTTTATATATATATATAATATGAGTATATAAGTATGGTAAGTAAGATATTTATTTAATTAATTTGCTTATGTTATTTGACTATGTATTCCAATAAGGTATTATATTATCGTGTCACTATTATTGTTCCCCGTGTTGTACACTTTTGCCCGCTCCAATACTATTTCTCTCTCACTTAAGAGGTTAGCTGGAAGAGAACTCACTTTGAGTTAAGCTCGCCATTGTGTATCCTGTTCTCTGTAAAAAAAAATTGTAAAATGTTTGTGTACAATAAAGTATAAATAAATAAATAAATTTATTTTTTAAATTATTTACTATTGGACAATTTTAAATAGATAGGAAGCCACAGAGAAACATCATAGATATCTTAATGATTTTTTCACAAAAGTAAATTGATAAATTAATATGAGCAGGATATTTAGCTATCCTTCTAATTCTGAACTCTTTCCTAATTCTAAGCACACATTAGACCTGCATGTACAATGCATGTACATCACATATCAAAGTTACATACATTCGAGAAAACCTCAATTTCTCGGGTCTTCCTAATGTAATTTTTCGCCTTTCCGTTTTCTCTCGCCCAAAAGTTAGATCTTTATTGAAATATTGGATATCAAGTACGGTGGAGTTGTTTTTATTATTCAAAAGTTTGCCGAAGCCTTTGGCCCTCGGATAAAAGACACATTGAGTTTGTTTTGATTTTTATCCTGAAATTGGTTTAGCGTAAAATAAAAGGAACGGGTGATATCGATAGTGCCAAGACAAATACCCTCTCGTTCTCAGGATGATACGAGGGTGCTCCACCTTAAAAACGCTGGTGTTTTGCCTTATTCTTTTATACGGACTCAAAGTCTTGAATACAATCATTTTTTGAACATTTTACCTACTGTAAATCAAATTAAAATGTTGGTATGTACCGAACCAATTAAATTCTACAATCACGATAATCTCACGTATACATTTTAAGATGTAAGCACTAGGTTGATGCGTCCCAAGCGAATTGATTTGTAACAGGAATAGGGCTGGTCGCATAACTTGCGGTCTGCGAAACCAGAGCCGGGTGTATCGATGTCGATTCCCATCATCCGAGCCGCGCTAAAAACATCACGGATTTTAATCGATTCTCTATTATTAGTTCACGACACTCCACAGATCGAGAAAGATTGGCAAATTTAATTTAGAACGTTCTCCGTTGGAAATCATAGATCAGGGGCAAATCCAATATCGAAAACGGCTTGTTTTGCACGCGAACTTTTAAAATAAATAAATAAAGGGAAATCGTACACCGTCTCACATTATGAGAATTGACAAATTTTAAAACAGTAATTCTAGCGTAGACACTGTCAGCTTAATTGCATTTCTATTAATATAAGACACTATTCTGTTAATATCGTGTTGTAAGTAAACAAGCGACTAAAGCTTCGCACTCTCACATTCCCAAGCTTAATGAAAGACTTCTGAAAAATGCTTCCTATAAACCGCTTCAAAGAATTCCCTTTAAAATAAGGAAGCTGCAGCCGAGACAAATTTCATGGCATGCCTCAGAGCAAACCACTCAGCCGCTGGTTTTTGCTTTTATTTCTCTGCGGGCTGACACCCGATCGCTTACGGCTCGGTGTCACTTCGAGACTTGATTTATGCGACCAATATGGCGGCTGCTGTCACTCCCCGCCCGATATCGAACCGCTCATATCATCTGACGTCGTGCTTGACCAGATTTAGAAATTACTCCGGCGGCTTCATCCTAGCGGTGTGAAGACAAGATTAAAAATGATCGAGCACACTCACACAGTACCGCATACACAGATTTATACATTTGATGAAGATTAGGCACCTCTTTTTCAAAATTCTGAACAATAAACTTAAGCGTCATTTGTGTACCATAAGGCTTAAGTACCTGAAACATATTCAACTGAAAGCTCCTAACTACATTCAACCCAGAATGAATTATAATTCACCCATTGCTAAAATATGTAAATGTAGTTGGGCATGTTCCTTAATGTACAACTAATTTGAAAAGTACCGTTAAGGTAGTGGAGACAAACTTAATTCAACGCAATTTGTACTGCCGACAGCGACTTTAACTTAATTATGTTTCAAGTTCCAGCTCATGAACATTGAATCTTAACAATTGAAGTAAGAGCCTACAAGGGCTATCGAGTGATAAGTATTGTCGAGTCAAGGCTGGCAATGAAAAGAAAGAGAAATGTTCGAATAAAAACAACAATAATTTGAAATTGGAAATGTCTTTTATAAACGTGACAATATGAAGGGGCACCTTGGAAGACGCTCCGGGTGCGGACGGGGCGCTAAGTAGGTCGAATAATGCGCTGGCCGCACGAGGACCCTCTGTCTCCCGCCATCGAGCACCCTCCACACCATACTCTACGCGAAAATCGCTTGATTTGACATGATTTTAAATATTGATAACGTACTTACAAAGAAGTGGAAAATTTCATCTGATGTCCGAGCACTTTTCTCTTAATTTCTACTTTTACTGTTCAGTAGGTAATAATGAGTATTTTTTCTTTGCTAAATGTAGTGACAAAGCTTATTTATTAATAATACATACTAACAATTAAACATTCTTTTCTGAAATTGAATTTGAATTTCGGGAGTAAGTAATTGAGAGGCAAATCGAAATGGATTAGGGTTGACATTCCCTGCTTGGGTTTAAAAACTTGTTTATCTCAATTTTCCTCGGGTCTATTGCGGTACTAAGATTAGAAAGACGACATCCTTGAATGATGGAAAACAACAACTCGGCACGCAGGCTCGCCTGTCACAGTGGTTCGACACGCGCATCGCTCACACGCTCTGACGGACCGACTGAATTGAGAAATTGAAACGCCTCATCCCAAAAAAGTTCTCTTTCGTATATCGCAGATTACTTCCACCCCAATCATAGTTTGTCTAGTCCATCAGACGTAATATTGAACGGAAACATGTAAAATTATCTCATTGTTATATTTACGTATAATTATAAAATTCTCTCATTGTTATAGATCTGGGCACGGCGCGGGCCCTATGAGAATGTTTAAATAATTCTTACCGCCCGACGTTCCTCTCCATTTCACAGACACGGCCGACTAAGACGACTGTTTAGAACGCTTGATAAATTGGGTCTCGGATCGATTTATAGCAAAGTCGCGTTAAAACGAAAATGAAAAATTCGCAAAATCTGCTCAAATCTCATAATAGCCTTTTCATCAATCAAGCCAATGAAATTTGGGAATCGACAGCGTCTATTATTTCAGGATCAGGGGAGCAACTTCGAATGATAAGTTTTTAGATATTTGTCAAGTATTCGCTTAGTTTTCAGTTTCAAAGGAGTCGATAGTCCGCGGTTTAGTGCAGAAATGTGTGGGAGGCTTTCGTCTTTTTCATTGTTCAGCAAATAAGACTAGTGGGTGGACAAAGGCGGGTTGACGCGACGAGGAGCACGTAAGGGCGGGCTTCCGCCGCGCCAGCACTCTCGCGGAGGTGGCTGAGCCTCGAGCGCCGGCCCTCGAGCTCGAGTGCCGTCGAGAGCGCCAGCCGCGAGCTTCGTCAGCCCCCGAATAGCTGAGATTATTACGCTATGCAGCCGCTACAAAATAGGATGCTACGGATTATGCGGTGTATCGCCACATACTTTACCTACAAAATAGTCGGATTAAACTCAACATTGCATTAAATATCAGATTCTCTTGTTCTTGGAAATTAATAACAGTATTTCCTCCGCTTCCTTGTTATTACGAGCCGCGGAGAATAGTTGCAATTGTAATATTATGCTTGTACGTAAATATTCCTAAGAAAAACAGTTGAATCTATGGAGGAAATTCCTTTTAAAATTGAAACAACTTACGACTGTACAGTTTCTTAATATTGGTAAAAATTTAATATTCAATTTCAACGGGAAACTCCGGATTGCAGTGGCGACAATCTGAACAAAAAGTAGTACCTACCTATTCAACGTTTGCAATTAAAGACCACGGTTCAAGTTTGTATTCATCTTACCTCTTTCTACTTTTTCGTCCTTTACTTTCTCTCTCCTTTCTATATTTGTCTAAAAGATGAATATTTAATATTGTTAACATGTTATATTTTACACATTAAGTCTTGCTATTCAATTCAATTAGATCGCAGGAAATCAGTAATTCTTAAATGGAAAAAATTTTGACCCATAACTTTGCTAATCGAGTAAAAAAGATTCAGTGATAAAAACCTTCTCGAAAAAAATCTCTTTTCAATTATATACTTTGACGTTTTCATTTCAGAACCTTTGCAAAGATTTCTGCATAGCCAGATAAAATCGAAAAATAAATAAATAAATATATATATATATATAGCCATAATTTGGAATTCAAGTGATTTTTAGGAGAAAGAAAAGATTTGACTGCGTTGCAATTTGGATAGAGCCACACACACGGTCTGTCCGAGACTAGGAGGTAGAAATAACTCAATTACATTTTACATTCCGCTTCGGGCTTGGATAAATGCGGTTATCACAATTATCCCATGTTCAGCTAAACTAACGAGCGGCGCCGAGACAACGTAAACTTTGCGCTTTTTGCAATTTCCAACAAAGAAATTTAATCAGTATAAAATATTGTTACTAAAGTGTTGATTTTCCTCGGTAAGCTCATAATTTGCGGTGAATGCCCTGAATTAAGGATTGCTGTTAAACACTAAACAATTTAGTGACGTGACTTCCAGATAATCTACGAACGTTTTATTTAGTACGGTACTCTGTAATATTTTTAAATCTAATAGGAAATGATTAAAACCATTTGATACTTTAATGTGGAATAAATAAACTTCACAGGCAAACCAATGCAAAGTTCTAAACAATAGCCACCACAGCCACCGCCTGATCCCATTATGCGCTTTTTGTCGGTTTAACTTTTTAAAAAAGCTCCTCTGTCTTTTAAAAAAGTTAAACGGACGAAAAACTTCTTCTTACTAATACTGAAACGCGTATGTAACCTACGCGTACTTTCGCTCATTGTTTACGCCTTCATGCGAGCCTGGAGTCGCATGGTATGGGGGGCAGACGCCATGCTGCGCTTGCAGGGTTCTCGCTACACGCCCGCCTAATGGATAGTCCTGCTGCCCGCTAGGGGGCTTACACCACTTACATTAAATAAGAACATATAAAAGGCCAGCCCACGCACACACTAACACCTACTCAGGATCTATCGGAACCGTTCAATCTAACTTCATATAAAGGACATACACACAATCCTGTGCCAGTGTGTGTTATGGTAACTCTATTTCATGCCACTTATCCGACTACCCAGGACTTTCTTAATAACCGGCTTAGCTCCTACAACATGGTGATATAATTTCCCCATTCGCATCCCTTTTCGTGACGTTTGTTTAATTTTATTCAATTTGTTATCGCTGAGAAAATGACAACGAATGCTGATCTGAGAAAAATCGATATGATGGAAGTATACTTTCTTTGAAAAGATATACATTTAATGCTAAATTTAATGTCGTCTTAAGGTATTAAAATGGTGCGTTGCTGAAAGCTATTAAAGAATTTAACTAACTTCTTGGTCGACATACGTAAATTAGGCGCCTAACACAGCGATTCCCCGCAACCCGACGCCAAACTTTCAGATCGAGGCGCACCTAACAATTCCCTTACACAACCGTCAACTTTATTCATTCCATATTAAAGTATCAAATCGTTTTAACCAACTAGTTATTTAATTCTTTGACAACGATGTTTCACAGCCACTTAAAACTTTTGAGTGAATAACAAATCTTCTCTGAAAAGTCTATTTGGCGAAGTTGGCCTGTTAAATTGTTTGTAGGAAGACAGAGGAGCTCTTTTAAAAAGTTAAACGGACAAAAAGCGCATAATGGGATCAGGTGGGTGATGGTTGTTGTTTACAACTCTGCATTGGTTTGCCTGTGAACTTTGTCAAAACTCTTTTTATCATGTGAGCGTTTTCACTTTGAAAAAGTTATTATTGCACCATTGATGTTCTATGCCATAAATTAATTTGTATGTCAAATGAGTTAAATAGTTTTCTTTAGTTTCGTAAAATAGTGACAAATACCGACACACTTAAATAACAAGACAACTATTATAACAATTTTTAAATAAATAGACGCTACACACTCAAAGCCCACACTAGGGTTTCCCTTGTGTCGTGGGTCACTTGGAACATACACAAAGACGACAAACAAAAATTGGTTTCCCGTCGATCAAGAGGCAGCGCTACTGTTACTCGACCAAACCGGCCGTTTTTAAATTTACAAAATTTTTCAATTTTTTAAATTGCATTATCTGTAAAGGATATTATTAATAATATTACACTTTTCTTGTTTCAGGTATGTAATTATTTGATGTAATCAACAGACAAGTCTGTAATCCAAGTAAGTTAGTTTTTAAGGTAGGCTGCATCCTTCCTCTCGTTATTTATCCTATAAAATCCTTTTGTGCATTTTCTAACAAATTTTAAATGGCTATGAAATCTAACTAGACTTGAATGTCATCCACATCAACTATTTAAACACGAACACAAAAAAGCCTTAGTAGTGGTAAAACAAAGAATATAAACATAAATAGCATACTTAAACATAATCATAAGCATAAATAAACAAAGAAAAACGATGTAAAACACGTTTTACAAAAAATTGCGAAAAACACAAAACCAATTTTTCATTAACCTTAGCATAATTGCGTTTGTTCATTATAACAGAGAACATGCAGAATCTGCTCTGCATGTTGTCTTGGAAAATAGTATCACGCTAATTCAACATGACAGGTGCCCACGCTGATTAAACATTCCTGGACAAAAAACATGAAAAACTCGGGGTGAACGAACTTAGAGGAATGGAAGAGAATTGTTTATTTATTTAATTAGTACCACAGTTGACAAATCCATTTAGAGTCTGGTGTAGCTTTAGTCGTCAGGGCGCTGTTTCTGCGCCTGAGACCAATCAATTACGCGGCAGGAGAGTTGATTACTGCGCTGTTGATGGACTTAGCGATAGCGTCGGCGTCACTTGTCGCCGCGGCCCGCCGCCGGCGTCCCCAACGGCAACAGGACTGTGAGAAAATATACACACAGAGGCATAAAGTTACTCCATTTTTCTTGCAATTCTTATCTAAACAGCACAAAGAGCACCAATGTGATGGTCTTTTCTCCAAACAAATATGACAAATGATGACTGAGATTTTGAATTCATTAATACTAAAGTTATGGATGATGAAAAAAAAACTATTCTATGTGGACGATATTGAAGCATTATAAACCTCTAACAAACAATTAAGCAATGGCGACGGAATAAAAAATCGTCAATTTAAACTTAAATATCAATCAAACAAAGCAAGACAATACTTTACGCAATAATCGAACGCCAACAAAACCCTGTCAATTCATACGAAACAGATTGCTTGTCACACAGTTCATAAAATAAATTTCCATTAAAAGGTGCCAAGAGATCCCTTATCTCGGTTACGGGCGCTTTGAATAACGATCCAAAGTGTAACCCCATCGCTACAGCTCTTTGATGTCCTTTAATTATAAAAGTTTTTCCGTAAAGAGGGGCTCGGGCCAACCTCGGCCGTGCATACGGCAGGTGACTTGCGGCCTTGTTTAAGCACCTAAGCTGCTTCGCAAAAACCGACACGAATCTTCATAATTCGGACTAACACCCTTGATGTTCTGAAACCTGTTATGAAAGACTTGTATGAGCTAACATTTTATCGTTACTAAGGCGCCCGCTGCCAGGTCGAAATTCGATAATTTTGCCCTGAAGTAGTTTTTTTTTTAATTGAGCTTTCTGCGCTTTTTCTAAAGATAAACTTTATCTATCACTTTATCCCGAGTGCACAATAAAGAGGAAAATATTGAGGGAACACATGTTTTTCTTTACATACCAATGTATGTATGCTTACTAAATATGCATGAAATATTACGTATACGTATATGTATATTCAAAAATGCTTTAATTGCATAGCCTATATATTGTAATTAGTTTACTTAATTCTCTCGTTATTTAATTTACTATAAAATCTGTTCGAGTTTTCCGTCGAGAATAATATAGACAAGGAATCGATACAAATTGTTGTTCCTATTTTACATTCACATCGTCTTTGACATCACGTCCCTCGAACTACGTAAAGTTCATTTATCAGGGTGTTACGTACTACCATTTATTGTCGCTGAGCTCACCCCCTAGCTATTCCAAAAATGTGATCGAGTTCTTTATAGTTAGGGGACTTTGTGGTAACGATTTTGTGTCAAGCGAGTGACTGTCTTAGGAAGCGCTTACAAGGAATCCTAGTTATTTGTAAACTATTTATTCAAATTCGGAATTGTAATCTGCCTCCGCAACAATAGCGTGGTTTCAACATGACACTCGAGCACGTATTCCTTCCAAGGCAACACTTCACGTCGTCAAGATCACATTGCATTTCGATCCTGATGCATTTGTCTCCATCTACCACGAATTGCATTTTCTTTGAAATCTATTGCATAATTCCATTTGACAATTTCTCAGAAACGTACATTCCGGTTTGTCACGAAGATATCCGAGCATTATTTAAATTTACTCCGAGAAGAGCCAACGAATATTTGAAAGGACTCGAGTATCCTCACCGTACCCCATAACAAATTCATAGCTGTATTCAAATAAAGGGCAAAAGAAAATAGAGTTGTGGCTAGCAAAGTAGGGCGCGGTGGGCTGGGCGTAGGTATCGATCAGTCGCTAAAACAGGCCCGCCTCGACGCCGTCTGTCTAGCGGCCTAGCACTCTGCCTACTATATTAAACCACCTGCAGCAGGCTGCTCTCCTGGTACAATGACCCAGTAAAACGATTCCGGGACGTGTTGATTGAAACTGAAATAGCAACATGTTTTCCAATTCGATCGGATTGGTTCGAGTTGAGCACTAAATTTTGTCAGGAAAATTTTCAAAGCATCAGGTGCAAATAGCATATTCTATTTCAATGTCCTTCTTCAAAGAAAATTACTTAAAATCCAGATAATATGAAAATATTGGGCATAATTGTATAAGTTAAAAGGAAATACAATTGGAAATATCTCGAATTACTAATCGATGTGGGATTTGTTTTACTTTGGAATCGAATCCTCTCTCATTATTGTCCAATGTGATGAATCATCCAAGATAAACGTTTCGACACAGAGTAAATCAGCCGAGAGCAACGAACGCACCAAAGCTTTTATTTAACATTTTTTTTTTCTCGATACCTACCATCGTTAACCGTTTATTCTATTTGTAACCGTACCATAAATAAATATTTTAACATATCATTGCTTTTCTCTTTACTCATTTGATTTATTGCGTGATGTAAAACAACATATCTTGAATTTGTAGTACATATTACAAAAAGTAAGCCCCCGCCGCGTCTGTTTGTATTTAAGTAAACACTTAATTGCACGTCATAATAAAAAGTACAAAGCAAAACAGATGAATACAAAGAAAACAGACATACTTAGAGACATAGTTTGTATGTCTGTGCACGCAATAAACTAAAAAACTACTGAACGGGTTTTCAGACGGTTTTCATCAATCATAAGGAAGGTTTATGTGTATAATTATTGGTTGAAAAATGAGGAAAATCCGCAGTGAAACCAGGGCGGGTCGCTAGATATTTATTTTTTAAAAATTTTTTTGAAAAATTATAAAGAAACTTACATCCAAATCATCAATTATGGTTTAAATACTTTGCCACGCGACTGTCCGTATTGCTAACATGTTACGACTTTACCGCTGTCATGAATGTCCCTATGCACTTAGGTCGTCCATTAAGGCTGCAGCAACGTTAGCTGACGGAATGAGAACGTAAAACCTTTATAACATCCTTCCAGCACTTGTAAAGCGCTTTGAGAATCCTCGCCGTTTTATGCGACCTTACATTACCCACGCTATCTCAACTTTTTTGGTGTCTCTTAGGATCATAGTCGGCTAAGTAGTTTCCAGATAAAGACTGTCTACCTACTTTCCATACTTGCTTTTGTATTTAAATGAAAGCATTTTGGAGGATCGTGACTGCGGCACTACAGTTCGTCGGGGAATCCTAAACCACTCGGAACTGTGTTTGTACGAAACATAAGTAAATGTATTGGGACAACAAACCAATGTCGGCACAGCCGGGCGGCGCGCCAAGGCACCATAACTTTGCTGTTGACATTCTCCCAAAGACTCAGGACTCGAAGCGCTCGGAGTGTTTCGTACTACTAATAAAAGACTTGGGAATGAGAGGTTATTAGGAGTCGTGATTTATGAGAGCAGAGATAAGTTTAATCAGAATGCCGTTAAGTTTTAGTGCTCGGTGCATACGGTTTATGGCGGGTTGGGGCGACATTGTCAACAGATCTTGCGACGCTCTTTACGGCTGCTGAAACGCTACTTTAACGGTTTTATAGTTTTCGTCGTTCGTCGCCGCGGCGCGGCGGTCACGCGCTCTTAATAGTCGCCGCTAAGTGCCCGCTCGGGGCTTCGCTGCCCTCCAATATCGTCGTATGTTTTTCTCGCACGCTAGCAGAGATTTCCATCTTTACGATATAAGAGTTTTCTGTTTTATTTTTATGTGGTTAAGAGGCCTTGTCTTACATGCGACCAAGGGATATCTTTTGATGTTGCAGCAGATTTCTTTTAGAGTCAAGTTGAATCAAAAATTATTACGTAATATTTGTACGAGTAAGTTCAAAGTAAATTAGATTGCTGTTTCGATTTCTAATTTGTCAAACATGCACTCTTTAAAGTTCTTATGGTGAATTACAAAGTATGTGTAGGTCTTCTTTAATTAGTGAGGGTGCAGTACAGTGACGAGGCGCTGCAGCGGGCTTGTCACGCGGTCACGTCGACGTCGCCGGCACGACGCCGCGGCGCCGACGCCCGCGCTCCAACGTCACGTCAACTGCAACCGTTATTAATTTTCCTACTAATTAATTAATAACGTGTGTGCTATTAATCAGAGCGGTCACGTTCCTTGCGAACAATGGCCAAAGGACTCACTCCAAACTATTGGAAATCGAAGTTGTGGAGCCGGGGTAAAGTGTCTCGGAAATTATGGCATACCTAAGTATGTACCGTCAAGTTTAACACCATAATTTTTTGTGCATAGGTATTACATACCTCATGGATTAAATGTACAAAAGTTCATAAACTTGCGTTGTAGTCAAATCGGTCAATTATAACTTGATGACACGGAACAATAACTAATGAGTAAAAGTGTTATGCCGTTGTCATTTTACATTAGTTTCAATAGGAGCTGAAACAAAATAGATACCTACTATTGATAAAACTGGAATTAGGTCATCTGAAAAAAAATGTTTCGGGTACACATCGCAAACTGCTCACATCTTATTTAGAAGTTTATAGAATTGGTATCAAATATCAACACGTGCTAAAAACATATAAAACGTAGCGTTAATTAAGTAAATATAGTAAAATAAGTTTAAAAAAAATTGAATTATGTTGATGAGCTATGTTTATCAGATCTAATGCGTTGCTAGTTCTACAGAACAACGAGACAGTTTCCAAGAAAAATAATTTTCTTCTTCTTCAATACATTCAAGACTTAAATAGCTTCACGAAATGTGCATGAACTATCTCTTTTAACAAAATGTAGTTGTCTGCTACAGCTTATACAAGATATACATTTAAGAAACTCTAGCTACAAATTCTCTTACGTTTTTACTATTCATGTCCTTTGCCTGCGTGGGAAGCGTTGTCGTGAATAAATGTTTTTAAAGCTACACTTATTTTCCATTATTAAAGCACAATTTTTATACTTCTTTTTAAATCACTGACAAACCAGATTTTCTTTACAGAAACGTTCTTCTTTTCATATGTTAAATGATGAAATGAATTTTCGTTTTGCAAAATCTGAAATTGAGCCTTTGTGATATAAAGTTGCCAATTAGTATTTCCCGGAATATTGTCAAGAAGATAAGATCAGACTAGAAATACGTAATTTCAAAACTCGTGTGGGAAGTGGTGTGGAGTTGACGTTTTTCACGTAGTCTTGTTCTTTCGTATACTCGAATTCGATGGCATAGAAAACTGCGATAAAGCAAGCTACAAATGACACTTCGACACGGACTCAGTGACCCAAATTAATTATTTAATTAAACCTTCCAATAGTCGATACCAACGGATAAACTACCAAAATAATCAAAACCTTATGTTACTCTCCACACTCTTTGAATCTTTAGATGTCTACTTACATATGTGTACTGATAAGACAATCATAAATTAATGGTCTATCGGGTGATAACATCACGTGTGGGTAGTTATGACGTTTCATGAGGTTCAACAAGTTGACTGGAGAACAGGGCTGCTAACTTTACGAAGCCTCTCTACGACTCAGAGGCAGTATAGTTATGCACCTTGTACTATCGCTAAAAAAAGAGATATTATGAAATCGTTACATAAAATTGTTTCATGATAGATGAAATGCTCTTCCCGCCCCGTCAGGGATTATAGTTGTGAGTGTATGGATAGACGGAAGAAAATACCTCTGTTCTTTACAAAAAAAAGCCTACCACGTTTTGCGGTGTGGTAGGCTTTGTAAAGGGCTGTCTGGTTCGCGACCACCCTCCTACCGAAGTCCGACGCCAAACAGCTCCAAAAAATGCCAAAAAATGCCGCGATATAGTTTCTAACTTCTACTACGAGTTACAGGTAGCAAAAATGTTATTCAAAAGGTCTCAAACATTTAAGATTTGGACAATATTTTTTCGAACTTCCAAAGCACGACGACACTGCTTCTGTCATTACACAGTCACTGTGCAACAATCCACAGACAGATGACAGATGTTTATCCACTGTCTTTCATTGCAATATTGCAGATGCCATTTTCATTTAATTTTATTGACAACAAAAATTTATGTTTCATGTTTTCAGTAGGCTCCGTGCATTACTTTTATGTTTACATCTTAAAAATAAAAAAATAACAAACACACCTTTCAACTAAATTTCGATATCGAAGTAATTAGTGACAGCCTTATATTATGTATCCAGAAGCAAGTTTATTTTTAGAGATGATGCGCGCAAACAGCACGCAGAAGTGGCTTCTTTAATCAAGCATAGCCGTAATAGTCTTTGGAAATTCATTCCATTTGAGTACACAGGCTTCACACAGCCCTAGACAGGCGCCAGTCAGGCGACGACGTGGGGCCACGAAAGGAATTTCAATCTGGCCGAGATGAGCTGAGAGAGGCGCAAATTACACATGACCGTCCGTCTTCACCCCTACTATAAAGCGCCCCGGTGTAGTTGTATACCTAGCCTAAGTAGGCTAAAGCATAATCTGTCCTCTGAGTTTAGCTTAATTAATGAAGCAATCTACTCTGAATTCCAGGCCAATTCTAACTATCAGCTATTCGAAATAAAATCGTTTTCGTAAATATCTGGTTCATATTAAAATATTATGCAGTCAACAGCACATCAGGTTACCACAAACTGTCAAATTTCCCCAATGGACAGTAAACTCTAATGCTTGGAGATAAAATTGAAAATCGATTCAAGAAATTTGACAGTTTTAGATAGCATGATGTGCTGTTGACCCTGTACGTTCTTTTCAAGACAATTCTTTTTTCAAAATACCGATTTTGTAACTTAGATATTAAAAATAATGACAATCGTTTTTTGTACCGATAGGGATTTATCTATGTAATAAATAATAATTGTTGTTTACATAATTTTTCTCCATTAGGAATAAACAAAGACGGCTAACATCGTTTCAGTTTTTCAAATTTTCTTTTTACAAAAGAGAAAAAAAGACGCAATTTTGCAGATTTTTACAAATTTCGCTAAGATTACATATTGAGTGAGCGACGATCGCGTCAGCGTCTAATGCTCATCCATCATATCTGTGACAGCACACAATCATAACTTACTGTGGATGTTTTAGTTTTCAATCTTATTTCAAGGGTTACAATGATATCGTCAAGTAATGTTCTGAAACTATTTACTACTAAAGTTGCATGGCGTTTTTCTTTGATATAAGAGTGACTTCTAAAAATAATAAAACAGGATCATCGTATATTTCTCTTCGTTTCGTTACGGAATGGAATTTAGTGTGTATTTAGGAAAACTGTGATGTATGAACATGGTTGACCTCATATTTCATCGAACCTTCGTGGAGCCAAGGCTAGGCGTGGCTTTCAGCCTGCACATACGTAGACAAAGAGGTAATAAAATTCGAGAACTTGTAGTAAAACCGTTGATATTGTTTAGTTGGCGCGTAAATAGTGGGTGGGTGCAACAAGTAGGGCGTCGCGTCGGCGCCGCGCCGCATGTACGCCCGCTTGCTCGCCTGAATCTATTTTCCACTGAATTAAATCATAAATACTTAGATAAAAGGACATAACAACCTACTGGCATCGACAGTTCCACCGTTATCACCGATTAAACCATCCTTGAAGTTTTCATTGATTTTCCAACTCAAACTCCAAAATTCAACTTAACCAAATCTGTTTAATAATCATCATTAAATTAATAAGCACCTACCAAGCCATCAAATAAAATGACAATTAAATATAATAATAATTGACCAAAAAGATTATCTAGTCACGCACGCCTACGTGCTACGATTGCTACGGAGCTACGAAACTGCTACGGCAGCGGCGAAAGTTTTTATGTGAAGTTCAACAAATATGAATAATATCAAGATCAAAAATGGCGGATGAAAGAAAATAAAGCGTTTGTTTTTACTTTCTCAAAAATTTCAAAGAAAACTGCCAAGATAGCCACGTCATTGTAATGATGATTTCATTGTAATGGCCAAATGCTCATAAAAATGTCGCTATTCATAAAAAAAATATAACATCCCTCCTTATAAGTATCATATCTAAATTCAAATTTCTTTATTTGCAAACAAGGGTATAAATAACCTTACATTGTAAGATCATAGTTTTAAAAAAAAAGGCAATGAGTTCTGCGTGGTTCTCCCGTTCATTCGACTTCACTCATCCGTTTGAGCCGCTTACTCCACGCCTAAATAGACAAATCCCAGGGAATTTAAAACCTTGTGGAAATCCACTTTCAGAAGAGAATTATATTAAATCCCAACAAAATAAGCTCAAACAGGTAAGATATATAAGTATCTCCGTTTTGGGACTAAGTATAATTAATTAAGAATATTTTGTTTTACGTCATCATGAATTTATTAGTATTTATTATACAGAAATAATTTAGTTAATATTTTTAAAGAGAGTATTGAATGTTATATGTACGTACATATACATATACATACAGTACATATACATAATTACAGCACCGAAATTCAGTTAAACTAACATTTGTTTTTTAATCTCTAAAGTGAGTACGCAATACACAAAGAAATGAGACGGCCGTGTCTAACATTTATGTGTGCAAGAGGTGGTGATTCAGTCTTTAAAGGGCGGGCGTCAAAAACATCGATGGTCGGCTATGAAATAAATATGAATTACCATTGGGCGGTAACAAGCGCCGTACGTGCATAAGGCGGGCGGCGAGCCGTAATGGCCGTCCACTTCCGCTTTATTAAATTTCTTCGCAAATACACTTTTATTGCCGACCAACGATCTTTGTAGAGGCAGGAATGAATAAAGAGGAGAAAGCTTAATAATACTTCAAGTTGCTCCGATTTCGACGAAATTTGGTATCGAGCCAGTTTTGATCGCAGATTCCGAATATAAAATTTAGATTCTACTGTTTTCTAATATGGTCACCATACGAGGTTTCATTCTAAAAGCAAAGCAAAGGCCGAAGAGCGAGTTCCATGTAGGGCGAGGCTCGGAGCGTTACTTTTCCTCTCCACACCTAAAATCTAAGATGACCAACATTTGTCTTATCCAAGATGGCGGATAGATAAACTTTTTGAATGTATTGACTGGGTGCTCATTACGAAAATGACATGCATTTTGAAATTCAAGTTTTGTTTACGTTTCTATAAAAGCAAACTAATGGGCCTTTTTACAATTCGAAAATGGCACGGCAAAATTGTATTAGCATTGCTTCTGTAATAATAATAGTAGAAGCTGAGAACATAGGAGGCAATGGTTATTCAAATTTTGAATTGCCATGTCGTGCGGTTCGAATTATAAAAAGGATGTGTCTTTGTTACGTTGCAATCTTTGTTCTCTTAATTCCTGAACTTTGCTTATATTTTTGATGTAAAAGTTGATATGGTTATTTTATTCTTTCTTCGTTTGTCCATCTGTTCAAAATCCTATTTTTACAAATTAAAACCCGTTCAGTCCCTAATTGACGTCTTAACTTTTAAGTTTTAGCATGATGTACTCTTAAAACATTTTACTTTTTGGGAGTAGGCGACATTATCTTTTAGATCATGAAATAAAATAGGTAAAAATTACAAATTTTGATATATACTTCAGTGTACTTATTTTTAATAAGTTATAAAAGCCTAGTTTTACTGATATTGATTACAGTCATAGAGTAACGAACGAAAAACACACCTTATCACGCCATTAGCCTATCAATCAAATCAAACTACAAATAGAAATACACAAATAGTTTCCTAAACTTGGACTTCTTCAAAGACTGTAAATTGTTCAACTATGATTGCTCGGTTATTAGAACTTAATAAAATAACGCTAAAGAATATTCAATTAGTTAGGAATCAATATCATGGGTCAGAAATAATTCGAGAATTTTACTTTCGATTTTTGACTCTTTTTTTAGAAAAAACCTTTTTGGAAAACCTAAAAAACTTTTTGAAAACTGTTTATTGTTGCTCCTATAAGCAATTTATTATTCGATACCATGTGCTGTCTTCAGCCGACGTTTGTATCGCATGCAAATAGTGGAACAAATGGGAGCCGCCCTTAGTACGTTTTATGATTTTTATGGACGCTCAGAGTTCATAAAATGCAAAGGATGTTCTGTACTTCGGAATATTGGAGTATTTTCTGTCAAGAACTAAATAAAGGCGATTTACTTTGTAACGGTGGAACTGATTTTCCAGGAAAATACGTCAGTATATACCTACACTTTTTACATATTACTTGATATGTAAAATATATACTTGAAAAGATATAGAGAATTTCGCTAACATTATTTACAGAAGAAGTTGTAGAAGAGTAAACACTGTATCGCCCCGAGTTAGCACGATGCTTCGCGCGCTGTCGACTTATGGCTTCCTAATGAAGTTGTCGCGAACACAACACACTTACTCTACAGTAGATACCAAGGTTAATTTAAAAGATTTTCATAATGTTTAAAAATAAATTTTAGAATTTTATATTTCTGAAAGTAAAAGGAAATTTAATTGTGATGAATTTTTAAAAACACATTGATTGGACCTAAAACTACACTACACTTCTTGTATAAGAGCAGGGTTCTTTTAAAAATTTCTTTAAGGGTCCTATACTTTTTGTAGTAAGGTTTCACACTCATGGTTACATTTGCAGAATACCAGACATTTTGCATGTGTGCTGTGTACTGTACTTGTATACCTCTAAAGTGCAAAGTGAGCTTAAGAAAGGGGCTATATCGTAGAGGGTTCTTTGACACTTTTCAAGAGTTTGTTTTACTATTTTTCAATAAAAGGTTATTTTTAAAACAAAGGCTTAGACAAAACACTCAATCTTTCCATGACAAATACCTAAGATTAAGTCTTTAATTACTTTGTTTATTCATGTTGTTCTTCTATCGACTGAGTGATAAACAAAATAAAACAAGTTAAACAAACAAGCCGAAAATAAGACGAAATTGTATTAAAAATATTTTATCTTTCCCCTTTTAGTAGAGATCATATTTTAATATCTAATATCCTGTGTATAAAAAAATGAATTAATGCATGTTATACTTTCAAACGTAAACCAACGAACTTATGGGTTATAAGGAAACTTGACAGTAGCACGCACACATCAGGTTACCCGATTTTGACTGTATAACCATTCTTCTAACAACAGCACAGAGTGCACGCGTGTGGTAACACAGAGGGTGACAATCAAATAAGCATGCAAAAAAATTTTCGAAACCCCATGACAACAAAGTCGCCGACGGAAAACTAGTTATTGACAAAAACAGATTTTACAAACACGCATATAATATAACACTCATATTAGAAATATCACTGTACCTGACTTATGTACTGTATGCTAGACGGAGGCAAATGTACTAGGTATACCTACGTGGCACAGGTTTTAAGCTAAAGGTCTTAGCGATCCATAATCACTTTTCACGCGATTTCCTTCGATAGCGCAAGCGTAAACTTGATTTAGGGTTGAGAGATTAAATAATGCAAAAATAAATTAAAACTCCGATTTTTTTCAGAATACAGATTTTCTTAATGCACTATAAATTAAAGAATGCCCTTAGTGATTACTTTAAATCTTGAAGATTACTATAAAGCTCTATTAATTTTAATTTTAATACTTAGGAAAAGGTTGTGTTTCGTAACCGAAAACCAGCTGAAATTTTTTCTCTGAAAGTAAAATATAGCAAATTAATAATGAATTTAATTAAAATGGTAATAAAAGTGAGCATATGCATTATTTTTGTCAGCCCTACATACAGCACTCAGGCTGGAGGTTCGTCTCGAACAAATTGCCGTGATGCCCCGCCATATTAAGTTAGCCACCCCCGTCTACCTCTACTCTAACTCAGCTCCGACTTACTCCACTATCCATTGTCATAATTTACTTTAACTTGACAATAAAGATTGTTGCTTGATAAACAGTTTTCACTGTAATTAACTTTTCATTTACAGTTTTACGAAAAAATGGCGTCAATTTTATTGTTCACGGAAAAAAAACTATTTTCTCTTTATTTTTATGAAAGTATTTAAGCAATCATCTCAAATCTGCTACGGATGCCAATGTAACAGATTTGAGGTGATTGTGCATCTCAAAACCTTGAATGACATGAATACTTCAATATACCATCTATTGTAATTGATGAGAAATCGTTAGAACTTCCATCACTGAAGGCTGTAAATCAATAAGCCTACATTTTTTACTGCCTGCAGGTAAGGCAGCATAAATGCCAGTGCTTGCAGAGGGTGCGAGGGTTGTGGGAGGGGTCGAGACAGGCGGGGGAGTAGAACAATGGCCACCATGACATTTAGCATGGAAGCGATTGTCACGGCTCGCCGGAGCCGCGGCCACCGAGCGCAATGCCGCTCTGCCTTCTCAAATACTCAAGTCTCACGACCCTTTCGTTCTTTTTTAAATTCCCGACTTTTTTTGCCTATGTTTAATGTCTAAAAAAGGTATGCTAAGTACTGTATAGATTGCTAAAATCGATAAGTAGCATTTACAGCATAAAGAATGTTACGCACTCTACCATAAGAACATGGCTCAACCACGGAAGAAAAATTTATTGATAGGTAATATTTTTCCAGATCATAAGAATGTAAGGATGTGAGAGACATAAACTGTTTAAATATTTTAGGCACATTTCTCGTACGAAAGCAAGGCGGAAAAGTTTATTGGAAAAATAAATTGGGACTAAAAAGCAGCGCTTGCTCGAGTTTCTCTTGAGGGTGGGAGAAAAACAAATTGTAGGTAGATGGTAAGTAATGCCGGAGACGTGCGGCAAAGAGCCGAATTACTTCATTCTACTCGCAGGTGTGGCCGCTCCGCCCGCTACCTACCGCCACGCCGCAACGCGCGGCACAATTACATTTTAATTGCCAAATTAATAGCACCTTCATTTACCTCACTTATCTACAATAATTAAGCTAATGTCCACGTAGTAGACAGAAACAACACCGAAAAGAAAAAGAATATCATAAGTTTCTGCAGGCAACGTACCAGAATAGTGGAGTACGCTTGTTTGCTGAATAGTTTTGGCACTGAATACTCCTGACTCATGAAAGCTGAAACTTTGAGTTCACCTGCCGCCAGACACCTGCGTTGTTTCGATCACGTAACTACAGTGAAGGTTTTTCAAAACTGAATAAATTACAGCTGTATTCAATTACGAACTATAACAGCGCAGCGTAATTTGCTCAGCTTACAATTCAAGACTAATTAATCCCGACAGTCATTAGAGCCTGTCTTCCATTATCCCTAAGATCTGTTCGCAAATCTATTCAGAAAATTATACTTTAAAATTCAACTCGTGACGCTATCTACCGGTACAACAAGAAGCTGGTAATTTTGAGTAAATAAGTAAGTCACACTTCATTCAAGCGTGAAACGAGCTTCAAGCAAATCTGTTTCTAGATTGTGTCGTCCCGGTCGATGACGTTTACTTTATAAATTGACAACAACAATTAAGTCAGTGCTGTTTCCGTGGGCGGCTCGTTTACATATTACAATAACTCCTGCGAGGAGCCCGATGTCGGTGACAAGCATTCACTGAGATAATCGCTGGCATTGTTTGCCAAACCCGTAATCCTTTTAAAGGGGCCTATCTCCTCTAATCGCGATGTAAAGGAACTTTATTAAATTCGTTTATTAACTTCATAATTTCTAAGAAAATCTTTTTATTATTTAGTTTCTAAAAGTTGATGAAGTTCTGTACTAAATGTACAAGATACAAGATGTACAAGATGCTAAACCAATGTTGAAATTATGTTACAATATTTGAAGGATTTGTGTTTCTTAAAGATACTCGGTCAAATAAAAAACTCTCCGAGACCCCATTTGATTTTTACAGTCTCGTGTTATGTTCATGTGGATATCATCTCACACCTATAATTCTGACGGATCGCCGAATATGCCGTCCGACATCCGCCATTTGCTCTGAGTACCCTTATCAAATCCAAGTAACCGGTCCCTGATTTCGTGTTGTCAATTTTTTCGTCCCTCTTCACGAGCCAATTCAAATTATATCCTCACTTTTATTGGCTATTTGCTAAATATTGCAACGGTAAAATCGAAACAGTTTATTTGGGAAAATAGATCAATAATATGATCATTTGAATGATTTAAGAATGTTCTCTCGGAACTATCCTTATAAATAATTTAATAAACAGAATTATTTTCTTATCTGGGCACATGTGACCGAATTCAGTACCTACTAGCCTAGCAAATATAGCTATTAACGACTTTTTACCATCACCACCCTTCGAAACCCGAAGGTGACACAGCGGGGGAGAGGGGGCTATTAGGTATTTTTATTTTATGCGGTGACACTCTGAACCCCAATAGGGAAATTGGATTGATACTACTTTTAAGGGCTTTTTGGACATCAACCGCGGTTTTTATGTTCGGACCAATATTGCGTCTTTATGCTTTTATGGTTTACGACAATTCCAGTTATTACGTCCTCTGTGAAAAGCGTAATTATTTTCAAGAAAAGAGGGTCGTCTCTCAGCTTCGAATTTTACTCACATTATGGTTCTAAGAAATTCGATAAATTTTAAGTGACATAAATTTCTTAAAGTACGTCGTTGCATTAAAAATCTTTCTGAATTGTATATAGTAACCAAACTAAAGTAATTCTCTGTGAGTATATCGACGCATGAGACAAAGTATTTATGTAAGAGAATCCCCTTAGAGCCCACACGTTTTTCATCAGATTACTTGTTTGGTTCAGTCAACTATTATTACAGTTACTGAGGTTTGTCGGGAAAGTCTTTAGCGCGGAGAAAGTTTGCAGGTACTCGAGTAGCCCCAAAGGCCCTGTAAAAATACAAAGCGTACTTTTATACGATTTAGACTGCTCGGGAATAAATTGGGTGTGAAATAAAACTGAGTAGCTAAAAGTTTTACATGGTAACACCACCGCTCGGCAGTTGGTACGCGAAGTTGGCAGCACTGCCTGCGGCTATGGGACTACTTCTTTCTTATACCGGTTCCCGGATTCGAGATATTCTCACGAACTGATGTTTCCGCTTCGGATTTTTCAATAGTTCCCAGCATTGTAGCAACTATTTTTTAATTTTATTTTATAGCGTTTCATTTTGCTCTCTTTCCGTTATTCTTATTGTTCTATTTTATTTTGTATTTAAATAACCGATACTTCCTTTACCGTATTATTTTCAATATTTAAGTACAAGAATTGAGTTTTTAATATTTGTAATGAGTAATATACAAAGTTACTATCAAAACATTTTTGATAGTAAAACCAAAACCAAACCAAAAAAAAGTCTCACAGTTCTAGTATGAAGCTACGTTACTATGCTTCTTTCCTGTTGTGTGTCGGCAATGCACATAAATACAAAATTCCTGTCTATGAATTATTAGATTTATAGTTATTAGATTATAGTTATACAATAATTAAAATATAGAATTACGTATTTTATTTTTGTAATGTTGTAGTTGTAATGTTCGGAAACACGAAGTTTTTCGAGAGATATTTAAAAAATATGAGCACTGTTTCTTATTTTATCTTAGCTGACTATTCGATTCTATTGTAAAAAAACCAAGTCCAGCACTGCAGCTTGTAAGAGTGATATTTTGGCAGCTGTCACTCCAAAAGTCAATTTCCTCAAAATGCTATGTGTTCGCAAACTTTTTTCTCATCCGAAGCAAACGAGCATAAGGAAATAAAACAAAACAACTGTCATCAACGTCAGCTCTCATATCGCACTACTGTATTGATTTTCCTGCGGTTACTCCAGAGGCAACTCTTAACTTCATGTTATGTATGCTACTTTTCACACCTAATACCTAACTATTTTTATTAAAGCAATATGATAAGTGCTATCATTTCTTTTGAGTTCGGCGTAATTAGTACTTTAATAACGTAGTCAACCGAGTTAAGATACGATCTAGTTAGAGAGACGCTGCCTTTGAATCCTACCTTCATCAGGATTTATTACTTTTATTCAAATTTAAACAAATTCACTAAATAATTATGACGACGGCATTTTAAAATGTGAATCAATCGGAATTAAGTGCCAACTAACAGACGTTGTCTGGAATGTTTGACCACAGAATTCGGAAACTTCTTTTCCTGGTACGTGGCGTTTTATGAGTCGTCAAAACCGCGTTCCGAGAATAAAAATAAAGTTTTAAATCTAGTAAATTCCTTTATAAGACTGGGGCAAGAAAGGTTGATAAATGATGCTCTGGTCCGATGAATCTCCATCACCGCCTCGCGGGCTGCAATTTGAAAAAGAAATTACTGTTATTCCTTGCGCTTTCATCTTTACGACCATTTTACGGTTCTATGCAAGGCTAGCTGATAGTATTTATCTAAAGAAATAAAGCTTTAAATCCACTCTGCTATAGTCGTTTTGTGAAGCGAGATTTTAGACATAAAATCTATCGTTTCAAGAACTTAACGGAGTTCAGAGAAATGAATTCAGTCTTGTTTATAGGTATTTGTATGGTTACCAGCATGAATCATGCGTTGATAAAGATTGTAAGTAGGTTATGGTTGCAGCCATTTCCAGTAATAATATTTTAATGAATTATATGTATGATGTTATACAATACAATACAATATACTTTATTGCACTCCAACACAGATAAGGTACAGTTACATTTTATACAAAAAAGTTATGTCAGGGTACAAAAGGCGGCCCCATTGCTAAGAAGCAATATCTTATCGGCAACCTTTGGGTGTGGAGAAGAAGTAACAAACCGTTTAGATGTGGGTGCAAATATAATGCATGCTACTTACATAGAATAAATTACACATATATAGAACAATAAAACATATCTACCTAACCTAACATACATACAAAACATATAATACATATATGATATATACCTATATAAATATATACCAAATTATACAATGAACATCATTGAACATAACATTACAGAGAGAAAAAAAAAAGGACATTCTATGGAAAATTGAAAGAAGACAAAAACACACAGCCATAAATAAACTAATAATTGCATATTGAATCAAAGTGCCTCCTCAGCATAGCGATTAACCTAGTTTTTTTTAAGTTTAAGAACATATAACTTTTTATTTCGTTAAAATAAAACATTTGGCTATGTAAAAACAAACGGTCCACTTAATTAAAATATTTGAAAGATCGAAATAAATACTTTTTAAGCCTGACTGGCCGTTAAAGTGGTCTCCATTTCATTGGACTCAAAGAGAAAAACCCATTTATTTCAATTAACTAAAGGCAGGAAAGCAACAATAAAACACGACTTTATTTCAATGGATTCTAGTAAATATTCCATTATTCAGTTTTATAAGCTGACATTATAGTGAATATGTGATAAAAAGACTGACAAACGAAGCGACTTCAAAGATTCGCGCTTGGTGTCATTATTAATTTCGCTTAAAATCCGTGACTCGCTTTTATTATTTAATTATTTATTAAGAAAAAAAAATCTTACACATAATTTCAATTATTACAACCATAGAGTACTTACTTTTTTATAATCTAAAGTTATGTCGATTTTTTTGTTTATTTTAAACACTACTGAATATGAATTTAATACTGCGTTTACTATTTTTAAACATATTATAACCGGTCTTAGCATGATTTTAAACAATCACTGCATTTGTCAGATCTAAGGAATAAGTATGACAATGCAATTTTTTTGCATCATCATCATATACCTAGCAGTCATGCTTCACCCTGGCTGGCAGCAACAAGCGTCGACCGCATCACGTGGAGGTTCACACGCGTGTTTGCTGCCGCTGTTGACCGTCCCAAACAGCAAACGACCACCCTCCACCATCTGTCCCCAACGATATTGCTCACGCACGTCATTCGCAACCCACACTACACAAGTCTGTTTGTACGTATCTCTTTACTACTAATCGTTAAACCTAGCAATGAACCTTATTTACACGCACCGTACACTCTAGGGAGACTTGAGGTCACGTCACGCAATACAAATCGGTCAATTTGTTAATAGACCTAAACTGTAGTGGGGTCACTTAATGTCTCTAATGAAGCGCCCTAGATTCGGTGCTGTCTTTATTAAATGGGGTCCAGTGATTTCCATCCAACTTAAGAGGTTAACATTATGTGTCACAATTGAAATCGTATAAAGCCATTAGCCAACAGAATGGAATTGTCTATTCTAAGCACAATTCTAAAACCTCATCAGAGTCTCCATTCTAAATGTTTGGATAAGTCAAGAATTGTGAAGTAAAACTTGGATGTTCAAACGTATAGTTGAAAAATCAAATAAAGTGAGCCAGCTGTCGTCGGTGCAGTCGCAAAGTGCTTGAAACAGAATCGTCTTCGTCACAAACGCAATATCAGTAGATAAGAGCTGTGACTGAAGAAAATGTCTATATGCTGAACTAATGAAAAGTTTTATTTTTCTTTTTAGATTTGGATTTCGAAACCGTTATGACAATCCAACAAATTAAACCATCTATTTCCTAAAGGAGTTGGTTGGGTCGCCGGAACGCTTATATTTGGCGCCGGCGTGTTGATCTTCGCAATAAAGGTTGTATTGCAGCGCAAATATTGGGCGGTGAGTGCGCGCACTGACCCCGACTCATTTCATCGTCTAACCCCTGCTGTCGCGTCCCATATGGACTCAATTGTCTTGTGGCGACCATAACCCACTAAGTCCTTTAACAACTTTTTTGAATGACCCGTTGTTACATGTGAAATGGAACTGAAAATAAAAACAGAAATGTTAGAAATCTCAATGAAATAACAGGCATACAAGATAATGAAAGGGAGGACTTTACGGATAAATAGTTCTTTTTCAGGACGCTTTGAAACAAAATATCAAAAGATTTTCCTAGTAAAACAATAGAGGGATATACGAGTCTGGTGAAATAACTGTACAAACGCACAAGCGAAACTCTAATCCCGAGCGGGCAGCAGCGAGCACGCGCCTCGCTCGCATCGAGTAGAGCTGGATAATTTACAATTTGCGTTCATTTCATATTTAGGAATTCTCGGTATTGCTGTTACTAGGCGAGCATAACGCTCGGATTATTAGGTGCCGCTACTAACCCTATCAGACGAACGATTTGAAGAATACGCGGAAATAACCTAATCCTCTGCATTCAACATAAATGACGTCATTCGATCCAATAAATTCTTTGAAAAAAGTCTTCATATACAATCCGACATTGCTGGTTATTTAAGTCGTGGAATTCTATTTTAGGATGACTTTTAGGTAGTGTGGTGTGTCTAATTGCAATGTCGCGCTCGACCTTACCCGCTGAAAGGCTCATGTTACCTCCTTCGCAACTTGAAACCGCCACTCCTGCAAAAAAGTAGGCTAGCTTGAAGTATTAGTACGGCTTTGTTGAGAATTTTTTGTGCTCTATAGTAGCTACGTGACACTAACAGACACAAACATTTTCTCTTCTCTTTCTAATTAACAAAATGCTATAATCATATTTATATCTCTACTAATTTATAGGGTAATCCATAAATCTGCGTCATCTCAAACGCGTCGATCGTGCTATTGAATCATAAATAAAGGTTGCATTGTGGAATTAATATTGTGATTGGATTAATCTATTAACACAATATCGGAATCCGCAATGCACTGGCAGTGATAGTCCCGTTTAAACAGAGTAAATTCACTTCGAATTGTTATTTAATGATGCGTCATTCGAAGAACCGTCTTAATTAAATATCTGTTTTATTAATTAAAATACTGCCTTAACAAATTAACATATTTAATAAATGACAGGAAATTTACGTTTTCACTTTTTATAACTAACAAAAATCATGTGAAATTAAAAGCATTTACAAACTATTATCCTATATTTGTACTATCGTTCATTTCGAGTTAATATGATTCGGGAAACACATACAATAAAGCAACACTAGACCTATTCTTCTTCTTAACATGTAAGTATAGTCAAGTATGCGGCGAACTTGACTAATCCTGATGTTAACTAACACTCTTCTAATTGAATCATCTAATAGAGCAGAGTAATTATAGAGCAAAAGATAGTAAAGCGAAGGAGGGAATGTGAGGCACGCGCGTTTAGTTGAGTAGTTAGGACACTGAGTACCGAGGTTATCTGGACATCTACCAGCCAGAGTTAATTTCGTTTTTATAACACCACAAACCCGAATGATCTGTTTACTAGCGGGTCAGTAATAAAAAAGGGGCCGTGGTAGCCATTACCAGCGCCAGTGACGTCGCCCCCTATCGGGTTGCAAGTGAAACGGATCAGGGGGCGGTGACAGATAACGACCAATATGGCCGACCGTAGATGTCAACCCGATTATATTATCATCTGTGAACCGCAAGAGAAAACGGGTGAGCACTGGTGTCCTAATTTTACAGATAACGCCTTATATTCGGGTTAACATGGACTAGATAACGCCTGTCCCTTTTCCCTTGTAGTCTACGTCGTAATTCTGACCGTACAAGACCGTCAAAAAATCGATCTTCACAAAGCCATAACTGCAAAACTCGTTATAAATTCGCAGTAAAATTGATGGTCCATGCGACTATTAACAGACATCTATCTCGATTACATCTTTCATCATATCGACGTTTTCATCATCCATCATATTCGACATGTTTTCCGACCCGTATTTACCGACTATCGCACTGAGCGATCGCATTCATTATTCTGATTACGGGGACAGTCGGTCTACTGCCCGAAATACATCCATTTCGTATATGGAAGTGCCTTCGTATTTTGTTTTGAAAATTCTATTCAATTTACGAGTACTCGAATTTTCATGACAATCTGGTTGGTATCACTTAATCCACAGGGAGTGGATCCTAGGCCGTGCATGCCAACAGGCCGCGATGCCGGTGACACATCCATTATAGTGACATTTTCCCGCCCTTTTTCCTGTCACATTTGACAGGTTTGAAAGCGACTCCTCCTCGCCAATGTTTTTCGTTCGGAATCGACTCATCCACTCCACCCACACACGCGCCGCGCCGTCCCGCAGCCCACATATTGGCAAGGGAAAATCACACTCCTTTTATGATGGAATAAAAAAGAAGGCGCTTTATGTTCAATTTTCAAGTCTGAAATCACCTAGCTTTTAATTTCGCACTTACAAGCAGCCATTCTGACAACAACAATAGAGAGACAGGGACGGTACAGGATGGTGTGGGAATTATATGAACTGAGTTATAAGAAATTGTGTGGCAGAATGGCGGTTCTCTACGAGTGCTTACTGCGGCGACGGCGATGGTCTCGGCTGTATTGTCTGACTTTAAATAAGTGGTACAGGCACATCGGGCAGCACCGCCTTGGCGCTTGATTAAAACAGACCACGACTCGAATGCGGCTACGTAGTTATTATCTTAACATTGACTTCGCTTGTATCTAACGCAGTCAATTAGACAGCTATATTCAATCTTTTTTTAAATTTGAAACTAAGGAAGTGATTGAGTTCGGCAGCTCCTGCTTTTTCGACTTGATTAACTATCCAATCAACGCCATCTATCGACACTCACTTGTCGATCTTAACGCAATCACTCACCGATCGCGGCACGATGTGGACGTCTACTGCTCTCCCGTTATTTATAGACGCAATCTTCCCAATGCTGCCGGAAAAAAAAACATTGCCACCTGTGTAACGACGCTTCAGGATTTATTACTTTTATTGGGTCGGGATTTACGCTGACGTGAACACTGGTCACTTTCAGACTATCGTTCTCTACACGAAACTACGCTTCTCCATCTAATAGTTTGTAGATCGCTATCCGCTACACGTACGTAAAAACAATATTTTCTTTAAATCCTTCATAAATGTAATAAAACATATTTATTTGTTTCAGGTAAGTTTGCGATCGGGATGAAACAGTGAGTATGAAGACATGAGAGTACAAAACAACATTGAAAAGACAAGACAGAGATACCCGGATTTAATAGTTGAAAATAATAAAAAGTCCACCGCCGCCCAAGTTAATTGCACACGCAAAAAGGTCCGTACGAGCCAGCCGGCTTCCGACACATCGCTCGCACAGTATAAGTGAAAAAAAGTAAAGACACTGCCATGAAAGGTTTCGAAGTTAGGGCAAATAGGTAAAGATGTAGAAAAGTGTTGTGTACCACACAACAATGTTATTCCACTAATTTGTAAGTTTATCGCAGCTATTTTATAACCATTTTAATTTTACTTAAACCAACTGCCTACTCTTGTATTGCAACGATTATGTACCTATTGTACTTTTGTTTCGTACAAAATTGTAATTCCGCGGAAATGAATTCCCAAATGCGAATATCGCGCTGCGTTTTGCAGAGACGGCCGGCGCCAATGAGCTGTCCGTAATAAATGTCATTAGAGCACGTGACGTCACTCCGGGAACATGGCGGCCGACTCTCCGCATCCAATTATGTCTCAAAACTGCCGGACATAAATTTCAATAACACAATTTGTCACAATTTGCGGCATCGCCGAAACTGCGGAGGGCTCTTTGTTTTTTGACTGCGGTAGGTTGTCCGGCCGCGCGCCGGTGCTCTGTTCCCACCCTAAATATGTTTGCCGCTCACCCAGAGCTCGGAGCGGATATCATGGGATTAGGCCCGCAATTGTTTATGTTAAGCCACACTCATTAATCTATGTGTTAACCTTCACAATTGTATGTTGACCGTCCCAACGTTGCTCAAACAGTTCAATTAACTGAGATGTTTAACGGTTCTATAATCTTTACGTCCTTCACATTTTGAACGAGGAACGAATGTATAGTTAAATAAAATTGTTAATTAGGTTCCGAATGAGCTTCAGCAAAATTTCTGTATCTATCTGTGTCGAGCTGTAATCGCGAACAGAAATTAATCAGCAATGAAAATTTCCGGCGAGCCGTGAAATTACAATTTTAAGCGTCGCCTGTTTATGTCACGTAGGTACTCAACACTCGCACACTCGCGTGCCTCGTAATTAACGGTGCCATATCAACTATCATTTCGGGGCAAAATTCAGTGCGTTTCCGAAATCATCCCCAAACTAACATTACTTGCACTAGCTTAGATTTGAGTTACAAAGTTAACTATTTATAAAACCAGATCCCGTCAAAGATGTACAGAAAATTTACGTAATCACTCTACAAAATATGTAATATTTTTAGTATTTGTTTATATTGTATTTACACATATTATGTCGTATTTTTGTAATAAATGCACCACCGGCTCATTAATTCAAGTTTTGACATTGCTACCCTAAAGTACACCATGTACGAATATGTACAACAAGGCAGCCAAGTATGTCTTGTGTTGGGTATCCTTGTGTGGTATAAAGCATACTGTCTTGTATTTTCTACGTACTACATAGCACAGGATGGTTCAGTATTAGCTTAAAATAGTAATAATGTCGTACTTACAAAATCAAAACAACATTAAAATCAAATATATATTGGGTAACCGATTCGACATTTCACGAATGCTCTACTGGAAACGAACAAAAATAGCTTCAATAATGAAACACGAATCCGATCAACAAAACAAGCTATGAAGGACGTGCTGGGCTCAAATTGATACCTTGGATTCTAAGGGAAATAAGATTAACTAAGGAATATTAATCAATGATAGTTTTTCTTCCGAAATATTTGAATAATAATTAATTTTTACATGAATCAAAGATGTAAATAGGTAAATTATCAAACCGATATTAAACTTCACGAGTGACAAATGGAAATGTCGAAATAGCTGCGAAACGCGATATGACATTTTAACACTCTTTTGGACACTATTTACGGATTGGATCCACAAGGACGGATTCAAAATTCCTGTTAACTTCGATTTTTTATAAAAATATCAAAATTTAACTTCCCAGTGTCCCTCCAAATCAGTAAGCAAAACTTTAGGGAGGGATATGTGGAAATCCCTGAAAAAAAACAAATCGAAAAGAAATTCTTAAAAAAATACTCTACAAAATATCGTTTAAAATAATCAACTAATCGCAGCAGTTGTACGGACAGGCAATTTTTTTTCATGTCTCGGTCTACGTTTCTCGGGGAAAGTTGTTCAGTTGCATGGGCTGTTTCACGTCCTTAATTTCCATCAACTGATTTAAAGTCACTCAATATGAAAATGTTATATGAATACCTTACCAAAAAATGAAGTATCTACAGTTGACTGCGACTATTTAATTAAAACTTTATGAGCAGTGCCCAAGCAACTTATACACAATTCACGTTAATTGAGTTATCGCCACATATAAGTATTCCCACTACATTGAAGTTTCTATCACCATGAAGTTGGGTTAACGACCTTTTCGTTGACGTGAAGCCACATTTCGGCGCAACTTACAAGTGAAGCCTTACTTATAAAACCAACGTCGATATTGACTCATGTCACGTGAAAGCGATTCGATATTTACATACTGTCGACTAGCTTTTATCTAGCTATTTTTTCTGCGTAGACCTTTTTTAGGACAAAAAAAAATTTAACGCCAAAATCTTTTGAAATGTTTTAATAGAATAGTAATTAGTCAAGCATTTTGACGTAGTGATTTTAACAAGGATACAAAGAAACAGCAATTCTATAAATGTTTATGATGAGACATGTACTTATAAACAAAAAGCATTAGGTATAATATAGACAGTCATATTTTATATTACTAAACAAAATCTAAATCACAGTAATAAAACCGTACCCCACATGCATGTTTCAGTTATGAATATTATGATTACATTTTCGAGTGCATCCAAAAACGTCTGGCCGAGATACGGAGTAAGTAAGTGATATAGCAGGCCCTTTTACAGATGTTCATCGTTATCTCTTAATAGGCATGTAAAGTGCAGCTTTTAATAGGGATGTAATGCGATATTATCGTATTATTTATCGGTGCCGCCCCGCGCCGCGCCGCGCGCTTATAACCGCCCGCCCGCGCGGCCGCCGGGAGTCGCGACGCTCGCCTCGCGTCCGCACACTACTCTCACACCGCACCCGCCGCGGTCGTCTCCAACACTTCAAAACAAACAACTTCAAATCGAACATTCCATTAATTGTACCTCATGCGCCGATAACGCGCCCGTTTTATTACTCCGTCTTTTATTTTCGTTTTTATTTCGAGCCTCCTAATGCAATTGCACTCGACCAACGCGAACTGTATTGTTTTTGAACTGTTATTTTAGTTTTTATTGGTTTTTCTGTGCGTAAGTGAAAATGGAAGCGGGCTGCAATACGGTGAGTTTGCAATTTACATAAATCATTACTTAGTTTCCTTTGTTTTTATCTGCCGACGCGCCAGCTCTACGTGCACCATGCGGGGTTTCCTTTTCAATAACAACTTTTGATTGCAACACCATAAAACGCTTATAAAATATTTTTTGTTGATGTATTTATTTATTTAGGTACTATATTTTTTAATCCTTTCGCTCCTTTAATTGTCATTAATATTAAAACGTACCCGTTTGTTTGCTTGTTCTTCTTCCACGTCGCGCGTCGTAACAGATTAACGGACCAACGCGATTTTTTTTGTACATTGAAAGGTTGGAATAAAATTAATTATAACCTACGTTTCTATGCGAACGAAGTTGCCGGCGGAAAGTATTCTATAAAGATTATTTTTTAAATAACTCTAAATATTTATTTTACATACCTCTAGAATACCTACACCTAATTTATAATTTAATGAAACAAAAATCTACATAAAATGTCGATGCAGGCAAGGAACATGAATTTTATTTGGAGTTATGATCGGCAGCACAACGCACTCGAGCGCATTGTGATCCAATCGACCAAGTTACAAGCATCTATTAGACCATTTAAACTCGACACATCGGTCAATAAAAATAGATGGCCATGTTCGACAATCGTCGGTATAGTCTGCCACACAACACTACCGCTATAACGATTGGGAAATGACGCTAATATTGGACAATACTGTACCAAAATACAAAGCAATCTATTCACTGTTATGTTAGTAAAATAAGTAAATTCATTTTTAACAAATCCTAATACGCTTAAGCTAAACCTTTTCAAAAAATAAAGGAAATATAATTTAATGCCTGGAATGCCATCATCAGATCCTGACTTGGTGACAATGGAACCACCTCTGGAGTATATTATTTCAAACAAAAACAGTATTTTAAAAATCGGTTTACAAATGGCGGAGAAATCGGTGAACATATATTTAAAAAAAATACAAATAATCGAACACAGAACCTCTTCCTTTTTTGAAGTCGGTTAAAATATGATTACAGCAATTCCAAACAAAGAGCGTAACAAAAAATGCTTCTGGGTTTCCTGTTGAAATCTAAACATACGCCCACTTTTGAAACAGCCATACGCCCACTTTTGGAACAGCACTTTCAAAACTCATAAACCAGCACCTGATACGTAGTCACCCGGTATCGTCATCATGCGTATCGATTGAGCAGCTTCCCTTCAGATAACGCCTGATAAGATAGTGTATCTCCTCCCTTTACGCCCGACTCCCAAAAAATGCTCGTTATTAAAGTTATTTAAATACAGATTTACCCAAGTTTTCGACGTAAAGTTTTACGCTACTTATACACATAAAAAACATAGATACAGCAAATGGTCTTATAATAAAGTGACCTAATGGCTTCCAGCGGTTTCTTTCAGGGAACGATCCATCGTTCACGTTATCTTAATTACTACCACAACATTTCTCTTCATTATAGACAGTTACATTGCAGCAATAACTCGAAAGTTTCGTCCAAATTAAAAAACGAATTCACTAAAATTATAGTCCTTTTGAATTTAGTTTTGCGATACTGAAATTATACGTATACTGCTACATTACCTAGTATAGGTACGAGTATCTACCTACATTAGCGTGAATGGCATAGAGATAGAGGCGCCCTTTTCGCCGGTGGTAATGAATTTCATTTTGACGAAGTATGTGCTAGGCCTTACATTAATATTATGTAGCCGCTGCTTCATTAGCAGGCCGTTCACGTATCTCAAACAGACAACGTTATGAATGAACCAAAACGCGAAATAAATTGACAAAATAAGATATAGCTACTGCTGAGGGAAATATTAGATAAGAACAGAGATTACGGAAAATTTTCCTTAGAATACCTCGGAATAACTTTACGTTTTCTGCATATAAGAGTAGATAGGTACACGATTGTGCTTTAAAAGTTTTCTCGAGAAATAGTTAAACAAAGAACAATATTTCCACACGTACTTGCTATTAAAATAGTTCTAGGTAGGCACCAATAGTGTGTAATAGATGAATATTTTCATAGTCTTATACCGAATGCGAAACCTCGAGTATGTTGTTTATAAAACATGCCTTTGTGCTGACCGTACCTGCCTGTAACTTGCCCGACGACGTACTCTATCACGAGCGTTGTGTAATTTCTATTATTTTTTAGAACACGTACCATATGTGCACTTTGTACAGTCGATACAGTCATGAGCTTGTTTTGAAATGGGTTTTTACTTTTACATTTAAACTGGGACCAATTCAATATAAAGTTCTTTACTTTCTCCCAATTGAAAGTTAGACTGTAAATTATTTTAGTATTATTATACGAGTTAGCTCCTTAGCTCCAAATTACAAGAAAGGTTTATAACGATGGTGTTATCTGTTTTCTCAAAGATAATGTGGCCATGTCACGTTGTGAGTGTGAACTCAGTATAAAGAAAGCCTCCAGAAATCGACCAAGACCCACTAATAAAAATAAAGGACGTCTCTGTCAATTAGGAGCCGTTACATGAGCTAACTCAGTAATTATCTGAAGTGGTTTCCAAAAGTCCAGTCCATTAGGAAAGTCCCTTTTCGTCACGTGTCTATTGGCAATGGCTGACCCGAGTGCGGCGTCACCCAACATTACTCACGTTTACAGGTAGGCAGAGACAAAGAAACGACCCACAGCTTTAGTCATATGCTTACTCATACGTTAATCCTTGAGTTTATAGGTTACATGTTCATAACGCGACTCCGATAGGTAAAAACATTTTGTTATTATTACATTAAAATTAACTTAAAACACACAAAGTAGCTAAATACACAGTTGTAGTCACGTAACCTGTAGAATTAAAATAAGGCCGGAAGTCAATGGGAAAGTTAGAACAAATTTATTTTTAATATTACTTTAGTGACTGTAAGGGTAAAAATTATATTTGTTTCTTCTTCACTTTATTGCGAGATGTATATCTAAACCTTTTACAACAGGAATCCAGTGGATACGTATTTATGTAGAAGATAAAAGATATTTCTTTTAGGCGTGAAAAAGAAAAGTAGAGGGAAGGTAACTGTCACTATGTGAGTATAGTGGGGAATACGATCCTCGCACAAATTGATTGAGAGCGACATTTGATATAAAATTGTGTTGTGATTGATGCGACCCCGCCTTGCGCTCTCGCTAAGTGCTCTGTCGTGCTTCTACACATGTCTACACCTACTACATTAAAGAACTATATATAAGTATGTAACTGTAATCATATCAAAGGAGCAGAAAGTTCAACGATACGTAAGCGAATTTACATCGCCCCTAATGATATTCCAGGGAACTACATTACCTCATAAACTTTTATAATTTTCTGGAAATCTTTTTTTCTTTCCTTTTTACACAAACAGGTATAAAGCTGTTACGCGTACTTCAGATTAGTCTCTCTCGAAAGATAAAAGCTTTCCTACACATCATTTTTTTTAATTTCCTTGTTATTGCAGTATAGTCGTAGGATTGTCAAGTGTTGTATTAAAATCTCTCCAAGTCTCCATCCCAATCAAAAGCTCTCGTAACAAGTTACATTTCAAAACAGATATAAATCGACAAGACTTGTTTTGCTCGTTGAACAACAACTTTGCTGATACCCTAAATATTTAACTTAAAGGAAATTCCGGTAGAAATCCAATAACTATACGGTTTAGTAGTTACAAAGTCAACTGCGGTGAAATATGATACTTGTAAATTATACTGCATAGCGATATTTAAGGGTTTTACTTTGATCAAAACGTTCGTTTTTTGTTTAAAAGTGACAACTTGTCTTCAAAGTTTCCTTAATTTCGCAAGCGAAAGAAGCGGCACTTCTTTTTCTAGGTCACGTATCGTAAAAGGGTGAGAAAAGTCGTTCAACAAATTGCTTCTCTACTGCACTTAATTTACTTTACAAATGCGTACAAAGTTTTCAGCGGAATTTTCTATCGACTCTTGAAAGTCTTTGCGAGATACGATCTTGATCTTTGAACATTTGCCGATTACAAAGCTGTTGTAAATTCGAATTTGATTTTCTTTGTGCTGCGTTATATTGTTTTACAAGCTGTGTTGGTCTTAATTCAAAGCAGATCAGTAATTAATCCGGGTGGTATAGTTATCAAGGGTTATGTGGGTGTGTAGACTGCAGTAACATGACATAAACGTATGATTAGTGCGCGCTGTGGCCGGTCCATCCATCACTCTCCGGATTCATAACAGACCTCCCTGCAGATGTCCCAACGTTTATAACAGATGCGCTTGGACTACTACCAGTGTGATATACGAGGACGTCTAAAACTTTGTCCTTTAAATGTTAATTACAATAAACTTAACTTTATTTCTCGCTATTAATTCAGCGGATCTACAGCGGTGTATACAACAGAACAACAAAAACAGAATTTATCAGATTAACAAGGAAAATTCAAATATGAAAATTTTAACCAAAATTCAGAAGCAAATATGTGAGTCTACATTGTACACCGCACTCAAAATCCTTAAAATATCACCGCATTGTGCCGGTGTGTCGACGAAAGCCGTAACAAAACGCAAGTGCCAAAACATTTTATTTTAAAAATTCGGTGCTAATATCACGGATAGGGCCGCGGTATCTGCCGCGGGCATTATGCTGCCTCCCTAACCTCATCCTTTAGCGCCACGCCCCGCCAGCGTGAACGATGACGTGATTCAAACGCGATATATCGCCGAGTAGGGTAATATTGTGTCGCGGGACGAACTGATAGCTCCGGCCTTTTAGCAAAAAATAAGGTCGCTCGTTTACACGAGAGCAAAGGCTTTAAGTGACAGATACTAGATAAATGTTTTTGCGCGTTAGATAAGGGCAAAACGCATAAAAAGGTCGAGGCAGCGCCGAAAAACTGCACCTGAGCGTGAAGCCGATGGAACAAGTGATTCTGGAATTATATTATACAGGGTGACTAAATTAGCCAGCGGAACTTTAGGGAATGATTGTCCTCATGAAACTGAACAACTTTCCCCAAGGAACCTATATCAAAAACTCAAAAAAAAAACAACTTTCTATCAGCTGATCGCACATGTTGGAGAGGAGCAATTTTTTTTCATATTTCGTATATTCCTTGAGCAATGTTGTTAAGTTTCGTGAGCTGATTTACATCCTTAATTTTCGCTGACTAATTTAAAATCACCCAATATAAATTATGTTTAGGTTTGCCTTATTCCAGACTATTCCAGACTACGAGTATACGGGAGAAAATATTCATAGTAATAACTCCGTCTGGAATAACGTCGCGTCGTCCCAGTTTGTCGAGTTCATCAGGCACATTGTGAATATTGAGAGCTCGGTGTACCTAATTATTGGCTTCTCGGAGTGGCTCCAGTTCCCATTACATTATGCAGCAGCGCGACTGCAGCGGACGGGCAACAGTCTCCAAACTTAGATTGAAGGCGACGGGACGCGTGCTTAAACTCCATCCATGCTCACTTAGACGAAGATTTAGCGCAACTTATCTAGAGCCGGACTGAAGCTCGACTGCGGCATGTCTTAAGTTCTTTGGCAAAAACAATCGCCGCGGTGTCTTCGACTTAACGATATTAGACTTTAATCAACGGAAGTAAAATTTAACTCATTTTTATTTACTTTATTCAAGTCATTTCCTTGCCTACTGATCTGAAGATTGCGGTTTCGATTCCCGAGCGACACAAATATCTGAAAATCATATCTTTAAGTATCTGTGAAGAGTCTGGGGGTTTATGTATAACATAACATGTACCTATATGTATTAACAAAAAAAGTATAGAAGTAGTATTATCAGTTATTTAGCACCCATAGTATAAGCCTTGCTTAGTTTGGCGTTATAGATGGCGCTCTATGAATTGTCCCAGAATATTTATTTCGTTTATTTATACAAATAAATAGATAAATCCGTAAAGTTTTGACTTTACTGGGTGATACGTAATTTTATATGTACATTAATTTTGAAACAAACTTGCGTATGGCCTTTGAACCGGGAAGCCTTATCATATCTGTGGTGGGTAGCAGGCATCCGTCCGGAAGCGGGCCGTGGGTGGCTTCCGGCGGCGCGTGCGCAGGCGGACACCGAACACCTATATGCAGTATCTTATTACACGTCACCATCGTGCACTATCCATTTACACCACTTTGAACATGTAGTGGACATCTAATACTGGTGCGATGTAAGTACATTTGATACATTTAAGTAAGGAGTTGATCAACTTAAAAAAAGGAGGAGGTTCTCAATACGACCGTATGGTCTTTTTTCTTGATATTTTTTAATGGTAGGTAGTATTACTTCAGAGGTGGTCCCGTTTACTTTTATCAAAATTGATTAGGCGCCTTTCCAGGCACCAAAAAAAATCATACAAATCATATCTAGATGACGTTTTGGTTTGAGGATATCTGCTGATAAGCATTGATGGGATTGAAGTCGGCTGATCCTAATGTTTTTATTTTGAACGTGGACAATTATTTAGGCTTATGATTGCCATATCAAAATATAACCTTCGCTTCGCAATGTAATTTTATTTCAAAGGGAACCTTTAAATATTTTCAACTCTAACGACAAACTAAACCGGAATAGTCTACAAAAATGTAAAAGGTAAAACATGCAAAAACATTCCGTCATCCTCTGACATTATTTTCTTGAAAACAAAACGTGAAATTAAAAGCGACTAAAAGGTCTGTCCGTAACAGAGCCAGTCCGATAGTCTGCCATGCGCTTTGGTGAGCTATTGTGTTTCATCGAAATACTCTTTTTACGTAAAACCGGCACCAACAACATCATGTCAAAAACAATGAATTTCTCGGAAGTTCCTCATGAGAAAAAAACCAAGTAGGTAACTCAATTTCTCCTCTTCGTAATGTTCCAGAGCAAAACAATTCGTGGAAGCGACCCTGTTTCTAACTACATACCTTGTCCCATCTAACCCACATACGCCTATGCCTCTCACAACATAAATCTCAGAACCGTTGTCCTAATGAGATGCTTACAAACGGAGCAACAACAATGAACCACTAGAGCAAATCTGGGAACATTCAAAACAACCGCGTTGGTAATAAACAGTTAAAAACAAATGGAGAATCCTCACAATTGCTCTAATTACCGTCTCGGTTACCAAATCACGAGAAAATTCACGCCCTCAACCCGCCACCGCGCGCCGCCATGTCACAATGAGCAGAGGAAGCCTGCCAGCCGCTGTGAAAAAGCAAATTAAATTAATTGAGATGTAAACGAGGGTAGGCCGCGCCACTGTAAATAATAGATGGCGCTCGCCGCACCCCTTCAACTATAAAATTTTATTCCTCGGACAATTTTGTTCGTAAGGCATTCGTTTTGCAATAAAATTGATTGATGTAATGATAGCTCGTTTCCTATCTGCAGTTTACGACGAAAGGTTTGCAGCACGCGTTAATAACTGCAACGAATTGAGTCAATTGCTTAATGACACTTGTATCTTTTCTTTAAAACTAGCCTGTTACTACCGTATTTAGGTGTCTACTGTTGTCTGCTTCCACCTTTAAAACTTTCTCTGTTATTGCAAATTACTGGTTTTGGCCTGTTGTAAAACTCATTCTGAAGTTGGAACTTTAAATACACACTGACATAGGAATACGGGGAAGTGTAAACCGGGGCGTCATAAGGGCTGCTCCGGCGAGGTTAGCTAAACATATCGTTGAAGCACTTAACTAATTAATACAGACGCGGTCAAGAGCCCCTAGGTGAAAGCAATAAGCTTGTTTATTGTGAAAACAGAGCGCTGTACGGGCAACATATCGAAATACACACAGTATCATACCTTTATGTTAATTTAAGTAAGCGAATAAATTTAGATATCAGACCATACACTCTTTAAAATCATATTAATTGAAATTAGGATGTAAATAGCGACTGTAATAATATTACTAAAAAAATACGTGGGATGACTTAAAGTTAGTTAGCGAAACTGTAGGGGGAGTTACTCCCCATAAAACCAAAAAACTTTTCTCAAGGAAGCCTTATGAATGTATCAAAAAAAATAACCAACTTTATACTGAGGCGATTGTATAGAGAGGCATTGTTTTTTTTTTCAAATTTCGGCCATTGTTCCTTGGGGAAAGTTGTTCAGTTTAGTGGACTGATTCACATCCTTAATTTTTGGTAACAAATTTAAAGTTACAAAAGATACGTATTTATCTGATTGCAATTGACCAATCTTTTCATTTTCAAGATGTAGGTAAACGTAAAATTATAAACTTACAGTCTCTGATTATGTAAAGTATTCGTACTGTGCAATCTAGTGTAAAAACTAGGCACGGCATCAGCCAGAATAAGACGTTAGTCGGTTTACAGCAGCGGTAGCTATTTCGATCGCCATCAACCACGTCTATAGAGTACTCATGGATTTATGTATTGATGGAGCCCAAAACCAATACACTAACGCTAACGGAGTTTACCTGTGGTTTTCCAGCGAATTCCAGCTTTGAATTGCAGAATTGTTTCGGTGTTTATTGGATTACATCTTGGATATTATTAATATTGGTTGATATACACATTGGTTGATATAAAAATTAATTTTTTTGTCAATTTAGTGAATTTTAGTGTGAAGTGGTTTAACGATCACTTGATTGGTACTTTTCCTGAAAACTTATGTGTATTTCAATTGGTATGTACCGTAAACCTGTTTTAAATTTAGTATCCTTATTAATATTATAAATGTGAAAGTAGGGATGTTTGTTACGCTTTCACACAAAAACTACTCAACCGATCATCATGAAACTTTGTACACATATTTTTCGAGGTACTAAAAGTAACATAGGATAATTTTTATTAAAAAAGGATGTGAAAATCCACGCGGGCGGAAAGCTAGTATCTTATACATATGTTAATTAAACCTATTCTTGTAGTTATCTAGTTAATTAGATCGCGCCACAAGAGTTAAGGACAACAACGTGGTAATCTAACAGATCTATTTTTTTGCATTTCGATTGTTTAATTGATGTTCTGTCTATATAAGTATAAAATATTCAACTGTCCCGTGCAAATATCATGTCTGGTGTGAGCCTCAACTTGCCTCAACTCTTATTGCGCAACCAAATCAAGATTTACAATCGAAGAACAAAAGTAACAGCAAGATGAAGAGAAATGTGCCCGTCCCCGGTGACTCACTCAACCTGGGTGTGATGTGTGCATTCAATGCTCGGCCCATCACAACCTCCTTGAGTGAGCGACCGTGGTGGGACCGGAAACAACGCAACGCCCAAGACTATTTCAACATCAAGATTTTTATTTGTTTAAAATACAAAATTTTAGGCTAAAAAATCCACATACTGATCCTGAATATAAACGACGTCTCGACGAACTTACAATCACTGGTTAAGACCGCCTACAAAGCAAAGATTCATAGTAATTATAATTTAAATAAGGACTGTGAAGGTATATCTACTGAAAATAGCTATAATGACTTTGAAATTACTCTAATCACAGAAACCTACAAAATAACATTTGTTTCCCACATTTCTATCGCTTCCACTCGTGAATCCTTAGAGGTTTATGTAATTAATGTTTTATCACCGCTTAAAACCAATAAACGAGGTTTCCCCAGCCACGCGGAGAGACGTATTGATCTACAGGCGAAATTTTGATAGAGGAAAAACGATTGGAAGCGTGGCAAAAATAGCAGCTCGAACATACAGAAAACAGGCGCGCATCTATTGCGTGATTTATTCGTTATTGGCCACCGATTCGTTGGTTTACGACAGCCACAAGCGAGATCATGCGCGGGAGATCGATTTGTCAAATGCTCACGAATAGGAAAATATTGGTGCAAAGCGGAATTTACGCGAATGCACCGTCGACGCATTGCCATTGTCGCGAAGTGGATTCGCAAACATCGTTACTCTAATTCGAGCTCCTGTTTCCGCCGGCCTTTGTTCCCTTGCAAATTTGCTTTACTTCTAAAACCCTTCAGTTGCAAAGCCAAGATCTTAGGAGATTGTAAATTCCATTGTTAAGTATTACAGTAGGTATTACAAGAAAGCGTAAGATTTTAAGAATTTCACGTAATTTGCTAAAGTATTATGAATAAACTTAGATTTAAGATTTAAAAAAAATAAAAAAATATTCAAATTTAGAGCACCATAACGCTTTCCTAAAGACTTAGTAAACTAATAAATTGACTACATTTACTGTAAACTTGTTGTCTTCTGTATTATCATTGTACAATAAAAAATAAATACATACATACATTTTAATTAAATTTACGAGTGTTACAATCATACTGTATTCCCTATTTATTTCTTTGGTAAACGTTGTTAGCCTATAATTGTTCGAAATATTCAGAAACAACTTGAAATTCTATCAATTTACAACAAAGTCAGTCACGAGATTATATTATTGTACAGCTTTAGATTTCTCTTTGGTCTACTTTAATATCCGTCGAATGTACTCGTATGTATAACAGCTTCAGTTGCCACTTGCACAAAGCAAAGCGGGCTTACAGATACCGAAGGGTGCCACACGTTTGCTATTTTGTAGGAATTTCACTCGCACAGTGTTTGCTTCGCTACTGTTTACACTTCCGTCGAAATTTGATATTAATAACATTGTTGTTATCTACTAAAATTAGAGACTGGACGTATTTTGTTATTGTTAAATCATGTTTTGTATCGCAAATTTTTATTATAAAATAATGATACTTTGTTAAACTCTCTATCACATGTTATGTTATACAATTGCTTGTTTTTTTTTCACTTTAGATTAACCGTTGTGTAAGAAATAACATTGTTAGAAAATTTAATAGATTTCTTAGGCTGCTTCTATTGTTTTTTTATAATTTAAACGATAGGAATTTATTATTGATGCTCTAGTCTTTATGTTTATACAAATTGTTATAATTTAAGGAATAGCTAGAATAGCATGGTACTAGGATGTTACCGTGATACTCTGTAATTGGTACCAAACAATAGACAAAGGAACACTTGATCTAAGCACCCGCCTTACGATCTTTGATTGTATTAATTTATAAGCTCCACTTCAGACTATACTTAATTTCAAGCAATGAAAAAATTTGTCGTAGTTAGATGGTCACATACTAGTTTACTGATTTAGATATATAGTAATCCTGCATAGATTACTGCCAATTACAAAGCAGGAATTGGTTTTACTGACGCATTTTGAGAAAGTTACGGGCCACTTTATCCCAAACCCCAAAACATACTCATCATTTTCCCGCAGAACTTTAGGCGCACCATTCACAAATATGATAGATACTAGCTTTCCGCCCGCGGCTTCGCCCGCGTGGACTACAGCTTATATCGTGCCCAGCTGTGGGATAAAAATATAGCCTATGTCCTCGCCTAAGGTCTAATCTATCTCTGTACCAAATTTCATCAAAATCGGTTCTGTAATTTAGGCGTGAAAGACGGACAGACAGACAGACAGAGTTACTATCGCATATACTATAATATACTAGCTTTCCGCCCGCGTGGACTACAGGTTATATCGTGCCCAGCTGTGGGATAAAATGTAGCCTATGTCCTTTCCTAGGCTCTAATCTATCTCTGTACCAAATTTCATCAAAATTGATGCATTAGTTTAGGCGTGAAAGACGGACAGACAGACAGACAGACAGAGTTACTTTCGCATTTATAATATTAGGATAGTAAGGATTAGTAAATGCCCGCAGAACACCCAGATTAGACGGCACCGTCTACGTAAACAATTGCAATTTTGGTGTGTCGCCAAATCAAATTCAAATCCCAAAAGAAATCTTTAGTACTTATTTCTATCTAATGACTCTTGTTTATTTTGTGATCTTCTTATCCGATCATTGAGGCAATTCAGCCTGTACCCATATTCACCACATTAATATTTATCGAAGCATTATAGTCCAGTAACCGTGTCAGGTGGGATGATAGGCCTAACACCTAGAATAGCATACCTGTAGTACTAAAGTTAGGTAATACTGCAGAACTTGTGTGACAAGACAAGACTTCAGAATAGAATAGAATAGAAAAATCTTTATTTTATAGGACATTCAGGATGTCACTTAAAACAAGTCAAGATTACAATGAAATACATACAAACATACATTAAACGATTTAAATACATACATACGCATTCGTACCTCTGATCCTACTGACTCTACGCCTATTCGCAAAGGTGCAGTCTTCCTCAGAGAAGAACAGGCAAGAAACTCTGAGGTTGCTCTTTTAAATCGCATTACAAATTTTCTTATTTACTAATTTTAACTAAATCTGAAATAACTCTAGAGCTGAGCAGTTCATTCCCATGGCTGCCTGTCTGATAGATAATCAGAAATTTTGTAATAGCCCTTTTTGCAAAGTTTTTGTTTAACCACTGTCTTAAATTTATCCAAAGGTAAATTTTGAATACACATGGGAATCTTATTATAGAAACGTATACATTGACCCATAAAAGAGTTCGTGACCTTGTGAAGACGACTGTCTAGTACATCCAGTTTATGCTTGGTCCATACTAAGTTGTAGAGCCTCTCCATGTGCGCTTTAAACTATAGTTTTATGTGTCCGATATAGGGCAGTTTGTGATATCCTACCCCAGGGAAAGTTGATATTACTCTTCCTAATTTCTAAACTGCAATGGCTATGAGTACATTACCTTAGAAATTAATAAAAAAATACATATGTATAATTAATGTAGAGGAAGCGAAAGGGTGTGTTTGAATTTCCCCTGGTAGCAATCTATGGCTGCTGCTTATCCTAATAGGACAAAGACGTATGAGCTTATATATGTATTACCTATGTACATTTGATTGATAACAAACAAAATGTGCAATATGCACGTTGCAATTTAATATAATATTAAACAAATAAGGGACAATATGTGAGTTTTCATAAATAGGAGAAACGTGTACACTGTACATTAATACACTCACACCTATAATCCTTAATTGACGGGTAGGCAGAGCGTCACGTGTTCTAGAACCGTGTGGTGATCGGTTGAGAATAACACCACCCCATCTCTTTCCGTGGGTGTCGTAAGAGGCGACAAGGAAACAGAAATGAGACCTGCCTCCTAGTAATCCATCCCAGGCAACGAAACTTCATTTTTTTCTGAATCTGAGGTGTCGTCCTATGGTCTCATGCGGTGTGGTAGGCTCTGTAAAGGGCTGTCTGGTTGGCGACCACCATCCTACCGAAGTCCGACGCCAAACAGCTTGCTGTGTTCCATCGGTGCGTGGGAGTACTAGTGCCTGTATAGGCATTTTCTGGATTAACTCGCTCCATCGTCGACCTCATCTTTGACCTTATGGTAAAGATTGAGGTCAAGAGTTAACCCATCTTATAATAAAAAAAACACATTTAAAAAAATACATTCAGATGGTTTTGAATACAGGGGTGATGGGCTGTCAGTATTTTGCCCATTATACTGCAAGAATCTCGCATTCTATTTTATTTGTGAATACCCTATGGGCCTTTTTATAATACGAAAACGGCACGGCAAAATTGTATTACCATTACCTCCTATGCACTAGTGATACTAGAAGCTGGAAACATAGAAGGCAATGGTAATACAAATTTTGTCATGACGTGCCGTGACGTTCGAATTACAAGAAGACCCTATTAGCACATAATATGGAACATAACCCCTTAACTCGATACAAACATATACAGACAGACGTACAATAATCACACGGAGACGCTATCTTCTGTTCCACCTGGCTGCATTGATATGCATTTGCTATGCGCTTGATTACGCGTGCAATGTTTAGTGCCTATTGCTGCACATTGATTGTTTGCACCTGTCCGCTCCTACATACTGCATCCCATTACCATTACACTTCATTTGAATAACCTGGTAGTGTACGTTTTATAAACGTGACATTTTTATTGTGTTATCTTTAGTGATGTTCAAAACTAAATCGAATTTCATTTATCTATGTATTGAGGTACATTAAACGCCGTCGATTATTTTGGTGTATTTGTTATACCTACTATTCGCTTTTGCTTTGGTTCTTTCGAAAGTTTACCAGTAGTCAGCAGTTACAGTTTGAAAAACACTGCATTACCCTGGTTAGTAATAAAAACAATTCTACAATTCCTCACATTTTAATTACCACCGATGTTTATTTTCGTACTTAACTTGGTCCTTCAGTCCATAAATAGGTGGTAACTGCAGCCAACCACGTAACTCAAACAACATTACTCTATCGGCCTATTTACCGTAACTATACCTTACGAGCGAAGGCGAGCGGTCCACAATATACGGTGCTGAGTATACTCACTACAAGCCCTTGGTGTCTTCCCATCTGCACGTAACGGCTGGCTTATCATAGCTCTGGCAACTCGAGCATTCGTAGCGGTTGCCAACAAGCCGACGCTAAGCCGGATATCAGCTGTCGCGTACTACGCCGTAGACGTTTACGAGAAATTATTTTATTAATAATCCTGTAATTACACTTCTCGTTACAGCAACTATACTTTGTGAGGAAACGCTATTCAGTCCATAACATGTATGAATCATTTTAAATATGATTTATAATATTTATTAACTTTTAATTTCTAAATAAGTAATTGACAAATGAACCGAAAGTCTTCAACTGCTTACATGAGGTGTGGTGAATAGCGATTGTTAGTTCAGATTTTCTTATACTTAGAAATTTTCTTATATGATTAACCTAAGCATGGCTAAGTGTTAGCAATGCCATTTACCTAAACGTGGATATGAAATTGTGAGCGCTCGTGGTGTGAGGTGTCAAGCGGGTGTGCACGAGGCCTAGCTTACAATTAGACCGTGTGATAGCATATCCTTACCAAATTAACTTTTTTAACAAGCTGTGAAGTGCAGTCAACGGCACATCAGGTTAACACAAACTGTCAAATTTCTCCAATGGATAGTAAACTCTAATGCTTGGGATAAAACTGAAAACTGATTGAAGAAATTTGACAGTTTTGGATAGCATGATGCGCTGTTGACCGTGTACATTAAAAAGTATATTTTATTGTATTGTATTGTATTGTACATTAACATGCTAAACTGTAACTGACTCACAAGTACAGCAATCTTTAAAAGTAGACAATCTATGACATCGAAAACTGCAAAAAATTTACTGAGTAATCTTTATGTGTACTAAAGCCACACAATAAAACAAAAAACTATCACGATACATAGCAAACTTATACATATTATAAGCCTATGTACTCTGATTTTACTTCAGTCATACAACATTAGCACTTTATTAAGACCTAACATATCTACCAACAAATATCAACATACCGTATGAACGGGCTCTCATCTTCTCACCTCCCTCCTCCCCTTTAATCGAACTTTGTTCTCCCCTCTGTCCATCTAATTAATGTTGTTAGTTGCGATTGACAACTCAAAACTTTCCCGACGTTTGTTATGCTCTCTATTTTTTGTTTTAAAAAACTAAACTAGTTATGTAAAAAAGCCAATTTAAAATGATAATACATTTTGCTTTTATTTTCATGTCCCATGCCCTGTCACAAAAACCTTTTTTTGAAAAAATATTTTTAAATAAAAGGGCATTCTAAGGCAGACTATTCTATAATCAATTAATCACATAACGCCATAGATAAATAATATTCGTCATAAGATGGTACACAAAGTATAGTATGAAATATTTTCAACATTTCATCTACACTACAGGTACATGAGTTCAGCAAAACTCTTGAGTCTCAATATGTAGTCAATAAAAATACTTTGCCACAATGACATTGCATTTCTTAGATTAAATAGGTAGAAAGGGTTGAAAAAACTGAAAGTAAACTGTGCGAACGATGTTAGGGTCGACACTATTCTAAAGATATTGAAGACGTGTGCTTTAGTGGACGTACGATCTGCATAGGGAGAGTTGTTTACCGACGCCGGTGAGTCTCGGGACAATTTATTTGAAAGGTGTCGCAGCAATCCACTCAGCGATCACCAATACAAATACCTTAGCCTAGAGTAAGAAAATCGCTCTCGCATTGTGTGGAGAAACCCACTTTTCATGATAAGATTCGTCTTACCAGTTTGACGAGAAAACAATAGTACAAAAAGCTTGTGAATACTGCCTTTGAACCAACTTGCTCTCATTTTCAAACCACTGAAAGGTTTGAATACAACTCTTGGTAAAGCTGTGTAAATATCAAACAACGATATTGGTATTGGAATCCAAATTAAACCAGACTGTTGAACTTTTTGTTCATCTTTGTTCACATTATCCTTATCCTAGCGACCAGCACGAAGTCGTTTAACACGCGTATCCGTGGCGACAATATTGTGAAAGCTTTCCGATTGAAATGGTGTTTGTTAACTCTCTGAATGCAATTGCGCTGGTTTCAACTAGAATTTTCCTGGAAACACGGTCCAGTGATCACGTTCATCGGTGACTATCTCTTTTCCTATGAAGACTACCAATACTTGCGCGTGAACTACTCTATACTCTATCGCTCATTCAACTTACAGTCTGGTAAAAAAGAGAAAAAATTAAAAAGTGGCAACACTGTAGTGTCGTCCCGTTTTTCTTAGATTTGAAAGGGACGACGCTACAGTGTTGCCACTTTTTCATTTCTACTCTTTTTTGCCAGACTGTAGAGAGTTTAACTATTTATCTCATAAACAATCACTAAAATACCAAGATTCAAATGGAATACCGATTAGATCGCGATTGTTAGGATCATTTTATATAACTAATACAGGAGTAATTTCCGTTTCCTGTAACGAGATACTCTTAAGTCGCCTCCATTATGTACTGTGCGATGAACCGTCTCGAATCAATAAAAGATTATTATAACTTTGCAAATATACGTAGATAAAGTTGGGACGGATCAATTGTCCCATCGGAATCCGCTTTCAGACCCGCCGAGTTGGCCGCCACCGCGCTGTTGAAATATTTCGACAAAAGGACGTCGAATCAAAATCTCTCCCCGAAGACTTGACACGTCAAATGATTTCGTTACTCACGATGAAATTTCTAATTACAGAAATGGGAAAATAACGGAAAATTACATTAAATCGCGGGTTATCTAAGCTCTCACTCTTATTATTTCGGAGATGGGGCGCAGTGACTTTGAAATTTACTTAATTATGAAGATACTGATCTGAAATACCTAAAATGGGTTCGCTTCGCTAAAGCAGGCGAGACACGCCTAACTTGCCCATTTATTATATTGTGTCATTAATTCATGTGGACTTTGTTTTAAAAAAAAAGTTAGCTACATCAATGTGAACGACCCTTTGTATCGATGTCTTATATTAAAGATTTTGAAATCTAAAACTTAAGAAGGTATCAGATGACCACTTACTTTCACAGCAGAGAAGTGACACTAGCGTCCTTCCAGAGTACGTTAATAACTTTATGATCGTTTATTATCTACGGCAAATGGAGTGGCGTGTCACGAAGGCACACACGCTGCAGTCTCAATCTCGTTAGCTCTGCACCAACGTCGCTGAAATAGAAAACGGTCGGTGATTAATTGCCAATTACTTCAACTGGTGAGCAATGCTGCGCCCACTTGTCGTTGCGTTTTGTCGTTAGTTTTTTATTTTTCCATCTAGTGTAAATAAATCGATCCGGACGTGAGCGTTTCCATCAGACGCGTTTATATTCACACTGAACGCGGTTTTTCGAGAGCCCTGACGCGGATCAACAATACTTAATGGCGATAAAATCAACAGCCATAAATGATTTTCAATTTGACACGTTTACAATTTAGAACAGTACTTCATTGGATATCGCTTAGAATATATTTAATGTAGTGGTTACACGACATGTGAATTTGCTAACCAACATTTGAAGTGAAAACGAAAATAATGCGAGTAGGCATTTAGGCGGCGCAGTGTCATTCCCGTTGCAAAATTGTAATTTGCGATGATATAATTCAATATTTAGCGAGGTGTAATTGAATATTTTTCCAATTTGTCGCGCGTAATGGGGCAAGATTGAGTTGACGGCCCCCGGGCCCTTCGCTCGGCGCCCGCGCCCAGGGAACGGATACGAATCACACTTCTTTTACGCATAATCTTTGACATTTCATTACTTTTCCGAAATGGGCTGTTAACCCTTGGGTAGGTACTTACTAATTGATTGCACTATCGCAAAATTTACGCTTTTATGATCAAATTTGAAGTACTTACATGGTTATAATTAAAGGAACTATTCCTATTTTGCTTTCTATTATAATCCTGTCTCCGAAAAGATGCCAATTTTCAATCAAATGATCCTCTAAATTAATTATAGAACCCAATTACTAAATAGACATGTAAAAGTCACAACTTAGGTTTTAATAAAATTTGTCGAAACTACCTACACACATCAAAAAAAGTTTACGATCAGTAGCAAAATCAGGTGTATTCGTTAAAATATAAATTATTTAAAGAAACTGTTTACGTTTTATGATTTTATAATGAAAATGCACTAAGTAAATAAAAGAATCATTATTAATTATTTACTTTTTATTAACAAAAGCTAGGAAATGCAATTTTGGCTTAAATGTAATGTAATGAAAAATTTGAATTAATGAAAAAACAAACAAAATTTATTACGAAAAAATTAATAGTTAGTATAAAATGACTCCTCCCCTGGCTCGCACACATGCGGAAACCCTTCTGGGCATGCTAAGAATTAAGTTATCTAGCATTTCTTGTGGTAACCTGTCCCACTCTTCAATAGCAGCTGCCCTGATTTCTGACACTGTTCGCGGAGGTGGCTGACGGTTCCAAACAGCTCGCTTAAGAGCATCCCACGCATGCTCGATCGGGTTTAAGTCAGGCGAGCCGGCAGGCCAGTCTAACCTGGTGATGTCGTATTGCTGGAGAGCAGCATCAACACGTCCGTTTCGATGTGCGGGCGCATTATCATCTACCATTATGAATTGGCGCCCGTGGTTGATGCGGAATGGTCTGACGTATCCATCGATTGCAATCGTTTTGTACATGGCTCCGGTCATGGTGCCTTGATAAAGGATTAAGGGCGTCCTAGCCCCAATCATTATCCCGGCCCAAAAGGACACTGATTTCCCGCCCTGCTGAACGGTTCCAGTGGCAGTTCTCTGCCTTTCAGAGTCGCCAGGTCTTCTCCAGACACGGACACGTCGGTTATCTGGATGTGTACTGATCCGCGTTTCGTCAACGAAGAAGCAGTTCTGCCAGATGCTTTCGTCCTCAATTTCTTCATTTTGACGGAGCCTAGCCCATTGCAATCTGCGCCGCTTCCGTTGCTGTGAGTTCAGAGGTGCTCGCCAGGATCTCCTTGCTCGTAATCCAGCTTGGTGTAAGCAATTTCTAATCGTTTGGGTGCTAACTTCGCGGCCGGTGGCAGCTCGCAGCTCTGCTTTCATTTTAGTAGCGTTCATTGTTGGGTCACGGGCAGCCAGTAATCTGATATATCGCTTCTGAATTACAGTAAGAACAGTTGGGCGACCACTGCGAGGTCGATCAGCTAAATCTTCCATGCCCTGATACCTCTCCAACGTGGTCACCACGCAGGATTGGGATACATGAACTCTGCGTGATATTTCCCTCGTGGAATAGCCTTCTCCACTTAAAGTTAGAATTCTGGCTCGTAAAACTGCAGTTAATCCTCTCGGCATCGTTACCAACTTAATTTTTTTTGAATAAATTGAAAATATTGATAAGTTGCGACTATGTCAGATTTCTGAATGAAAGCAAGCAAGGGTTGATTGTCTTTTTAAATGAAAAAACATTTGAATTACGAAATTATTTTATATTTAAATTTCATATTTTTAAATAAGGAATCAAAAGATAAAAAGTGATTAAGTTTTATTCTTCTACTATAAAAAATATTAGCACTTTTCCAAGTGATCGCAAACTTTTTTTGATGTGTGTATATGCCTTGATGTGTCAGTGTCGTCAATGGGCCTTTTTATAATTCGATCGGCACGGCACGGCACTTCGAAATTTGAATTCCCATTCCCCTCTATGTTCTCAGCTTCTAGTATTAGTATTATATGTATAGGAGGCAATGGTAACACAATTTTGCCGTGCCGTTTTCGGATTATAAAAAGGCCCAATATCTGGCTAAATCTTCCCTCGTCAGTAAATCACGCGCATCTCTCTCGACGAAGATATCTTCGACTCATTAACTAACCACAAAACCGTTTACCGCAACCTCGTACTTTAAAATTGTCTTATAAAATATTAAGTACCCAACTCAAAAATCACTACGAAATTAAAAAGCAATCAGAAAATAAATAGCAAAACAAAACATTCGTTTAGTTAAAAAATATTAAATTCTTCCATACTATTGCATAATTTAATCAAAATCAAAATTAATTAATTCATAGATTCTGGAACCTAATATGAATTAAAAAATTCAATTAAAGTTTTATAACCCTACCCTAAAGCCTAACTATGTTTACGTAACATTTTCATAGCAAGTTTACGATTTGTGTATTGCATTTTGACATAGCAACCAACCGGCCGCGTCACGTCGCCTCATTCCGCCGCGACCGCCGCCGGCATACTAATACTCTCTGCGAGCGATTCCGTGTAATTCCGCCCATGCCCGTACCCACCGGCTCTACCTGCCAGCATCTTGAATATGTTACACTGCTTCGGAGTTCAACCTCTCTATAATCTAAAGTTACTCAACTCGACTTCAATAATATGCTACAACAACAATCATGAAAACACCCATTTTTCGCCGTTTCCCATCATAGCCCTAATTTTCTCGTTGAATAAAGGCGCTGCGAAGGCATTGCGCGACGACATGTGATTCGAGCCGTAATTCGCCGCCCCGAGGCTAAACAAACTCAGCTTATCGCGCAGCATAAATTGGCGACACGTCGTCAAGGCGACCCGCACACTGCGCGCTAGCTTTATCAGCGCCCTCTCGTAAACCAGCGCCCCCTGTTATTGCTCGGCCGCGACGTTTTTCCAGACTTTTTTCATATCGCAAAATGTTGGCTGCATCGAACCGCGTAAACGATTTGGCTACGACGATAAATATGTCCATTTGGCAGTGCGCTGCCGCTGCTGCCGCTCGTATCAACTGAAAAAGCACGGCGCCTTGAGCGCTGGTGTAATTAGAGGCCAATCGTAAAACGAAAGGGTTGCGCCCGGAACGTCCCATCTGATAATGAGGCGGACTGGCGCGGCTCCAGCCGCCGCTCATATTAGGCAGCTCTCTCGTTGTTATCGTTACGACTTTTACACTTTTACGAGTTGTTTAGTTTACAGAGCTGTAACCGGGTGCGCCACAGGCCCCGGCGAGCACACGCGCTGCCAAATGCTAGTTCGCGGCTCACCGCGTGCGGATCGCTCCCTAAATATTACCGCTACGTGTTAATGAGATGTACTACGGTTCAGGATCGTTTGGCATCGCTCGCGGCCTGTGCCACCCTCATTACCTAAATATCTAGCTGTTATAGCGCTAAACGAATGACACAGTCCTGGTAGTAATAGGTTATGAAAATTATGAAATTATGCTCGCACTTCATCGAAACTTTCTACAAAAAGCATTCCCTAGTTGGAACAACTGTTAGCATCTGTTTACAATAACAGTAGAAGCTTCATTCCCGACGATATCAATTTTACTCAGTGGCTCTTAATTAACATTTTCTTTTCTTTCCTTTCCAGGTGAGTGAGGAAGCGAATACAAAACCGCAGGCTTTGTGCGGCGGTGCGGCGCGGGTGCCCGCCGCTCGCTCCGAGACAAAAAAGAATATTACACTGCTTTCAATTCGAACACACAGAAGAAAAAATATGATCTGCACTTTTGTAAACGCAAATGAGGTTCGCTTTGAAACGTGCGACTTAATTTAAATAACATTTGTGTGCAGCGCCTGCGAACTGAAACTCTTTCAGCCGAAATATCGCGCCGATAGTCGCCCCAACCCTTTTCTCCTAGATATTTAATTAGACAATAGTGTCTTTTGTGGAATAACACATTTAAATTTCCATTAGTTTTATAGGTTTTCGATAGCGGTATGCTAATAGGATACGATAAAATCTACTTAAATAGAAGTTTAAGTGCAAAATAAAGTTGTTTATTCCCATAATTTAGAAGTAAGCCAATTTAATTTACATATTATTCTTCTAAGCATTTTAATGTTGACTGTATCGTCATTTAACACTTTATTAACGAATCTCTGAAGAACAATACTTAGGGTATTATGATTATATACCTATCTTCCATTAAGGTAAGGAAATATGTATTTTTAAACTCCATATGGAAAATATTTCGTTCCGATTATTTAAGTGCAGAAAAACGTTATCTGTTTGCAGAAATGTCTGGAAAACGTTTCTAGAAATTATTATGATAAGTTGGTACTTTTATTACGAGTTGAACTCGGATGGTTCTTTAATATTGGATGGAAGTGCATTTTAATATATCACATAAATTATAATGACATTTATTCCAATCCAAATAGTTACACATTCGCTCTTCGTTAAAGAAAAGAAGCTGAATAAATGATATAGTTAAACACGATTATAGCGCAATGCTAAAATAGTAAAGGTGTTTGGAAACGTACAAAACATTCAATAGCCTGCTGCGAGATGGATGACACAGAAAAAATCGAGTATCTGTAGAATGCAATAATCCTTCTTTTATCTATCTCTACAATTCTTCCTCAAATTAAAAACCGCGAAATAATAAATCTCTTTAGAACATAAGCTCATGCTTATTGCAAAACTTTCCAATAAAACCATTACAGCGAAACACAAACCAAACACTTTGAATTTCTTGTTTATTTAATTTCAAGGAGTTGAAACAGCAGTACAATTCAATTTCAGATCTTGCAACAACTCTTTAAGCTTATGTAAGATAAGTACGGGTATATAATGCAGAACATAGAAAGACTGTTCGGGGCCACGACCTCTGAGCCAAGAGTTCAGTCTTTGTTCCCGGTCAACGTCACCGTCACCTCTTATAACATAAATAATCAAACTTCTAGTTATTGTTATAGATATTCTTATACTTAATCCTAAATGATTTAAAATCCTGAAGTATAATGAAAGGTTTCTTGAAATCTGAAAAGACCTCAATCTGGGGATTTAAACTCAACAACTTGCTCTCAGAAAACGCGCGCAATACGAGAGCACAAAGCTTTTTATCGCTATCCATCATCTCAACAGCTTTATTTCCTGAAGCCCGCTTCCCGAGCCTTACAAACAGGATGACGTGTCACTTCGCATGCCTTACTAACATAATTCAGGGCACAGACCTAGGGTTACGAGACAAAGAGTGCTAGAGCGAACAACTACCCTCGCTACACCTCCCGCACTCCGCTCATCCCCCGCGCTCTGCAGGCCATCACCCTCTCTTCATACTCAGATAATACCCTGTTACGTAATACCCAGCTTAAGGCACATCTATAAAAATAATAGTAGAAATATACAAGACTTCACAAAGTTATAAAAACAAAAATATTTTAGTAATTACGATGGCAAACCTAAGACATCAATGTCGATCTTTAAACTTAACTTTTAGTCATTTATAAAATTCAAATTTCCTATGTTGCTTTTATGGAACACATTCAGAATGGATACCTACAAATTAAAATTATTACAAACAGTAAAATATTTTAAATATTTTGTGAAAAATTCGTCCATAAAGTGTACAATCCGCTTTGAAACATTAGTAAGGAGTTTTATTGGAGAGGTCGCGTAATAGCAACGCGGGTCGACAACCGGGGGTCGTCCAACCCTCGTGTTTTCCATACAGTGCATCGACATCGCAAGGAAACTATTTTCATATCATTCTCCGAACAACTCTGTGCTTCATCATTACAAGTTTCCGTCCTCTCTTGAATTACACCAATCGCTATTCCGTTCGATTTCCACTTTCAACTCAAACAAGAAACATTTTATACTGAGTTATACAATGATTCTCCACTCATATGAAATATTGTATTATTCAACGCTGTAAATGCACTATTGTGTTTATACACATACATGTAATAGAACGTTTATTTTTTTAATAAATACTTGTCAGATTGTTAGTTAATGCAGTTGACTGTACCGCATAGCATATCACAAGCGGTTAAGGGTATTTTCATGCCGTAGCATAAAATATATGGTTTATTTCATGATTTACTACACTTTTGATTAATTATTAAGTGAGGGAGGTTTATGTTTCTTTCTTTTACGTACAGCAATACTTGAAAGAAAGTTTTTCACTTTTCTCTGGTACCTAAAGTCGTGCAAGTGATGTGGCTTGGTCACGAGTTAGGTTTGAGTTTATCGTGGCTGCGTTGCGAGGTTGCCTTATGACAGAAGGCACTGCTCGCTAGGCGCAAGAAGGCAGCAGTTTCCAATCCGGAAGTTATAAATTTGCTTAAAGTTGTTTGAGTTGCGAATTTCCACGATGTTTGCCCGGACGTGCGGGTCCATTTAGTCCCTAAACATACCGCTAACTTCTGCGCAAGCTACGATAACTAACAACCACTTTATCATTGATTCAATTATTATATTAAAGACTACCATTCCGCTCGGGACTTCGTTTTCGTGGGAATTCGGAAAAATTATGTTGCCTATGTTACTCAGGGATAATGTAGCATCCTAATGGTGAAAGAATTTTTGAAATTTGTCCAGTAGTTTTTAAGTTTATTCGTTACATACAAAAATACAAATCTTTCCTCTTTATAATATTACTAGCATTCCGCCCGGGACTTCGTTCCCGTGGGAATTCGGGAAAATTATGTAGTCTATGTCCATCGGGGATAATTTAGGTGAAATAATTTTTCAAATCGGTCCAGTAGTTTCGGAGCCTATTCAATGCAAACCAACAAACAAACAAACAATCAAATCTTTTCTCTTTATGTATAGAATGTATAAATATAGAAGATAGGGTAATTGGGGACGAACCTGGGGCCTGATTTTTGAAATACATAATAGAATTCCAATTCGCATACGAATTGACAAGATTCGTATGAGATTGTCTCCTGGAAACTTCCTGGAAAGCCTTAGCTGCTACACTTTTTCTAAATTTTGTACTGGACATATAACTGAACATATAACTGAACATGAAATAGACATCACCCTTATTCAAAGTTGATCGAAATCGCTCTTACCTAATTTTTTTTACAAATCAAGTCCTATAAAAAACGCATTTTATGCATTTTGTGAAAATGTAACCAAAGTATTACTTCAAAGTTCGTTGTTGTTCAAACGATCCCTGTAATATGAGAATATAAAATTTGTAGAGCATGCATCGCGGGGAATCGCACTTCTAACATCTTCTAACTTTCCTTATGATTCGCGACACCTTACCAAACTTAGTTGCAAAGTTACACTTACTTACAGCCCCCGAGCACACCCGTAGGCGTCTGTTTGAACAGAGTAGAAATTACACAATGTTACATAACCTTTGTAATTCAATTGTACGAGGTACGGAGCTAAGTCTCATTATCCTTGGCGTTATGTTGGCGGTGTTTCAAAGTTAATAGTTTTAATAAAATTAGGTGCAGTAGGTTATATTTTTAATACGTTCTTTATTTGCAAGTTGCTCGGGTTTGTACGACTTTCTTGGTTTCAGTTATTTTTAGATAAACTTTTCATTAGTAGGTAATTATTTATGTATAAACAAGGTGGAAGTGTGGAAGTGGTACGTTAGAATAAATAATTCTAAGTAATTTTATCTGTCTACTTCACCACAGAGATAGAGTAACCTTTATTCTTACTAACCCTTTTTGATATACAGCAACACCATCAACTTCACTTCCTGTACAAAAAACTCCATCTAAAACAAAATGGTAGTGCATTCGGGGGTATAATATTATTTCCGAATTCGTTACTCGCCGGAAACACTTTGTAACTAGTAAAATTAAGGCGGGGGCCCTTCCTCGGGGATCAAAGGCGTATCGAGGGCTACACGTCAAACTGATAATGCTTCAGCCACGACTATACTGAATTATATACCTGTAGTTAAAGGGTGACACAATTGACTGGCTCTCAATAAAAAAGGATCTTTTTTCGTAAACCAAGTCATCCGGCTTTAATATCGTTTATAGACAACTGTGATTATTAAAAACCTTGCATTATTGAAACAAAAAGCATTGTAGCGTTTACCCGTTTTGACGTTAAGAGGCTGGTTTTTGCATATTAATATACGTGTATTTATTAACATGAAAAATGTAAATCTTCTTAAGTGAGAATAAAATAAAATAAAACTGAAATAAGCCTCTCTTACAGCATTGGGCGTGGTCCAGATTAATACCTAGGATTAACTTTACCTTCTTTCACTGCGAAGTAATAAAATTCAGCTTAAAAGTACCAGCGCGGTCGGTCTTACTTGTACTCTACAAATATTCCTTTCACGGCTGCCTCGAAGTATTTGTGAGGAGTGAGAACGATTTTCTTAACGTTTTTAAAAGGAAAAATTTTAGACAAGTATTTTAGTAGTAATGCAGATTAAATTAAAGTTTCAAGAATAATTTCATCTTAAGAATAAGAGTCAAATGTTTTTGTGTTAAAGGTTACTAATGTAACTAGAGTGAAATTTTGTTCAATAAAAGGTATTTGTTCTAAAACGAAAATAAAAACAATAAAATTATAACAATGAAAGCTCTTGTTAAATAAGAGGGAAAGGTAACATGAAGAGAGAGGGTAGAAACGGATAGGAGCTCATCTTAAATGAATCAAAAGTTAAGTTCAGTGAAACTAACTGCAGCTGGCCGGCGGCGGCAGCGTCTCACAACAATCCCGACTGCGTTAATCACTTATTTACGGCCCGGTCCACTCTGCCAGGGTATTTCTAATGAACGCCGAGAATTCTAATGAACCGTGGGAATTTCGATTGTAATGAACTCAGTCCGAACTACGAAAGGGGTGTGAACTTTGTCCGGGACAACTCCAAATATGTTGACGAAAGTATCTTTATCTGCAGGTTGGAAACTTGTAGACTACAGCTAGCTACACCTCTGACAGTATATATCTGACTGTACGTATGGGACAGTTTCAAATTAATTTACTGTAACTTTAACTGACTATTAAATTTCAAAGGTATGCGCTCTACTTACTCAATTTATGCAGATTTACGTCACCAATTAAATGTATAAATTTTGGTAGAATCTCATTTACGTCGGAGGCTACACTTCAAAATGGTTCAAATCTTACCTTTGATAAAACATTTCATTTACTGGTCAATTTCTTAGAGTTTTCGATGTCTTTTATTCTTAAATAAAATGTCTAGGCTTGGGAAGAGAAAAGGTACTTAAAATTAGAAAGAGTAGAGCGAATTTTTATATACGATAGAATCAGTATATCGATTGGCAGTAGATGTCTTTTAGCCACTAAATAAAAATACTACAACTAAAACCATCTAGCGGTGATAGCCCAGTTCGTCATGAGCCAGACTTGTAATCCGAAGGTCGCGGGTTCAAATCCTGGTGCGGGCCTGTACCACTAAATTCGTCTTTTCGGATTTATGTACGAATTTCTAATTATCACTTGCTCAACGGTGAAGGAAAACATCGCGATGAAACCCGCCCGTCTAAGAAAATTAATTTTCGAAACCAACCCGCATTGGGCCAGCGAGGTGGACTATGGCCTAAATCCCCTTCGTGTTTCGAAGGGAGGCCCGTGCCCTCGGTAGGGACGTATATGGGCTGATAAGAAGAAAACCATCTAGCTTACACTTTTTCAGTCTACGGCTCACAAGGTTTTACGGAACAGAGTGACTGAATAAAGTTTAATAGTTATCATAAAATGAGCAAGTGCTTACTGAAATGAAATTACGCATTAACTCTAAACATTCCCGCAGTTAAATGTTAACTGACTGAGCGCTATGAGTCCTGAAATATTTTTCATTAGATTAGTTAGTTTAAATTTAAACCACGGATAATAAAAGTTTGTTTCATTTTCACATGAATCGCGTAATTCGTTACACTAGATTTCAGAACGCGGCTGACTCTGATCTAGTAGCAGTCTTCTTTGTAATTTTGATAGTGAGAGAAAGAGACAATTAATACTTAAGTCTTGAGTATCTTTCAGTAATACGGATCTTAGACTTCGGCAGCCTTTGTGTTCGTACTGCTGGGCAAAATCATTTCCTTATTTAAAAAAACTTTTCTTGAACAATAATTATTCTTGAATTACCAAGAATGCTATTATTTATGAGTTCTAGATGACTGACTATTTATATACTTTTTTTAGCAAATACTTTTTTAGTAGGCAAAATAATAACAGACTGAGCAATCTCTTTTTTTTTAAACAACAAAATGTTGAATTTGTCTCTTTATCTCCAGTTTCTCTGAAGTAATTTAATTGGCTCCATAGACCTCCAATGGGTTGCGTTAATTTCAACCTTCTGAATTTAACCGATTGGGAATTTCATTTTTTGGATTTATGATCCAATCATCGAAAACCAAAAACTGCCAAATAGGGGAAATAATCTAAATATATAAAAGGAGAAACTGACTGACTGACTGACTGACTGACATATCAACGCACAGCCTAAACGGCTAAACGTAGGCACTTGAAATTTGGAAGGAACGTAGCTTAGGTACCGTAGAGGTGCACTAAGAAAGGAATTCCCGAAATTCCCACGGGAACGGGAATTAGCAGGAAAATCCTTTTGTATGAAAAATCTAAACCGCTTAAGTTAGACGCTTGAAATTTGGCATGCTTAGTTGCAACAGGATATTGCAAAATTTCCACGGGAACGGGAGTTAGCGGAAAAAAACTTTTTTATGTAAAAATCTAAATCTTAAACTAAATCAATATTTAATAAACTAAATGAAGGTCCATTAATGTACCGTCAATAAAGTGTAATCTGTTCAAAAGAAAAAATTAACACGCAATAAGTTGCGGGCATCAGCTAGTTCGTGTATAAGCGATTTTTGGCATAGTTGTAGGGAATGGTGTCTGAAGCAACATACTGAAAGTACTGATAAATGGGGGTGGAACTAACATGTAGGGGGCGGTTTAAAGGTCCCTTTTTAAAGTTTTTCTTAAACAACTTGTAAACGGTGGCTCATAACAAAAATAAATCTTTTACTCAAGTAAAATCTACATAAAATTATCTCCAAAAAGGTTCTGCACACTTTTCCGCTGGGATCAATGTTTAATGAGATATGAAGGAAAGAAGCATTTCCTGGAAATTGCAGTTTTTCCAGGATATCTCGGCAACCCCACCTGGGAGATGTAGGGACTTTCCCGAGTGTCATTCTGGAAGGTGTCCGAACACATTTCCAAAAGGTCCTTTTTTTTTCACCAGCCCATATACATCCCCACCGAGGGGCATGGGCCTCCCTTCGAATCACGAAGGTCCTGCTCACTAATAATTATCAGTGTAGGTCAAAATCTAATTTTACCTTATAAACTTCTTTCCTTCATATGTCTTTAAATTGATCCCAGCGAAAAAGTGTACAAAATCTTTTTGTAGAGAATGTTATGTAGATTACTTAAGTACAAGATTTTTTTTGCTATGGGCCACCGTTTACGAGTTGTTTAAGAAAACCTTAAAAAAGGAACCTTTAAACCGCCCCCTACACGTTAGCTCCACCCCCATCCATCAGTACTTTCAGTATGTTGTTTCAGACACCATTCCCTATAACCATGCCAAAAATCGCTAATACACTAATTATTTCCCCTATTTTTCCTACGTTAAACGGGCTATTAAATTTTTTTTATGTTGTGTTGATGAATGTACATACATACATAAGTTCACGCGTATAAGGATGCTCTGCATAACCTAACGGGGTAGGCAGAGCATCAGTGGTTCTAGAACCACTAGATGCCACGTTTGACACGAATTGTGGGGGTAATCGGATGGAACAAGTTGCGTAATGGTGAGAGGTGGTCAGTCTTTCGCCCGTGATACATCAAAAACGCTCACATCCTTATTAAAAAGACTTTTACTGGAAGAGAGGTAACTGGCACATTCGAAGTTTTTTTTCACTCCCAGTCCAGCATGGAAAGTTGATTAATTTTGCCGATGTAAAACTCAATAGCAACTACTTTAATTTCCCATCAACTCTAAAATAAAGTAGATTCGTTATTCTGCGTGACGCAGAGTGGGGGGATTTGCGGTGCATCTCGGGAAGTAATCCCGGGACTTCCTACGGAACCCGTGCAACTAATCGCGTGTCATTTCCGCTATCGACCTCCGCTGCACCGCTCTGAATACTTGATATTTGTCCTTTGTTACTACTCCAATTTCCAATTGTAATTACAAACAGATAGAATAGAACGTCCGATAGTCTCGATGAAGTTATATTTCTCTAAGGATAGTGGGATGTTATGTTGCAGTTATCGGTTTGCTTATTTGCGTCACTTTTAGGTTAGATTAGAATACAAAATATAATCAAGTATGGCTTTTATGTTTGCACCAGCGTTTTTGTTTGCCACAAGAATTTCGAAAAATTATATGTGTGGCCTAAATTTTTTCTGATCTGTATGATTCTTACCGTTAAGTTTTAGTGTGGCAGTGACAAACTTTCATGTTTAATAAATATAACTCTACTAGAAATCTAGGTTACGCTGTTCTGGAAGCTAGATGTGCTATCCGTCATTCTTTCCTACCAAAAAAGTTTAAAAGTGTACAATCAAAAGCAACTACCATAAAATTTTTACCTACATTCGCCTAACCTTTGTATCTCACGCTTTCTGAGTAAAACTTCAATTGGTGGTACTTTAAAAATTCAAGACAAACGCTTTTAGCGACAAGACGAGGCGAGAGGGTGAGGCAAGAGAAAAATAACTTGGGACACTTAGACCCAAGGTGCACTGAGTGTAGGTACATCAAACAGTGCCCGTTGACTTAGCCGATGGGGTTATTGGATAGATAAACTGCGCGACCGCACCCCAACTGCAAAAGGTTTAAAGTTTGGTCTGGAAACATTTTAGCGTACATATTTTTGTAAGGTCTCGGGTGAATTTGTACGCTTCACTTGAAACAGGGTCTTATTAGGTTGCTTCCACTCGAAAACTTTCGGTTTTATAAGTTGAACGAAAATAACTGGGTATATTGGGTGACGTTAATTAGTTAGCGAAATTTAAGGAGGTGAATCAGCCCACGAAACTGAGCAACTTTTTCCAAGGAACATAGATCGAAATTTGAAAAAAAAAAGTTGCCTCTCCATGTAATTTTTGCGATAAGATGATTTTCCTTCGGAAAGTCGAATTTTTCTTTGGGAATTTAGAATAGAATAGAAGAATAGAAAAAGCTTTATTTCGAGACAACACAGACATCACAAGATAAAAACACAGACAACACTTTACAGACACAAAAAAACAGAAAACTAATTAAAGATACAATTACAATAACTCTAAAATTAAAAAAAAACTTTTTTTTTAAATAAGCTTATCTGACACATAGGAGCAAGGTACTCGTCAATACGCCCAAACTCGATGAAGTGGTGTCGTTTTATTGCGAAGTTCCTATGGCCATCTTCCAGTTCCAGCATCAGATCAGCTTCTTGTCATCATAATATTGCATTGTCACGCGTCTTAAATATGCATGGAAAATTTCAGCTCAATCGGAAACCGGGAAGTGGATCAAATTTAACTTGCAAGATTTGTCCCACACATACTAACTAACTAACAGGGGAAGTTAAATAAAAGCTTGTAAAAACACAAACATAAAACAAAGTGCTGCACTGTTCTGCGTTCATATAGGATGTTAACGTTCAGGGAATGTTAACGTTTCGCTAACTAATTTAATGTGACCTCATATAATATGTTTAAGAACTAAGAAGTTCAATTATAAACAATGAATAAATAAATACCACGCAATGAAAGTTTCACACACTAAAGTTTCCCTCGTATCCCCGGATAACAAATATCTACAACTAATATTGCCGTCAATTTATTCTAAAGTTTCATAAATTGTGTGATATTTATAACAAGATCATCATAATAAACGCTCGTAGCCCAGTAGCTTTCGCTGATCTAAGCCGATCAGTGAGGTTGAGTACGTTCACAGAGGCAGGAAACCTAATGGGTTACCAAAGTGTCAATATATCATTAGCATTTCCGTGCTATGGAGGGCACGTTAAGCTGTCCATCCAGGCTTTTGTCGATTGAATACAGTCATTAAAACCAACTCAGAGGCCATTTGACGGTTTGAAAACTCTGACACCTGGTTTAGTCAAGTTTTCTACACACTTGACTATGCCTACAAGATAAGAAAAAGACAATAAGCTGCAGTAATACATAGCACGTACACATACCTCTGTAGTAAAGCGACAAGTCTGTAGGCGATGCGATGATAAAACGGGCTCTAAAGCGAGCTTCCGTCACCTATCGCAATGTGGAACGACCGCCACTATTACAGCGACTAACTCACGTAATGCTTCAGATAAAAACCGTACATACCCGTCGTGGTAACAATTTCAGTAGACTAGGATGAGCCGTATCAAACCGAATCGTAAACAAAAATATTTTTATAACAGCCCGTGTCATTCCTCTGCTGGACAAAGAATTCCAATTCCCTTAACTGTGATATCAATACTTTTATTTGGTTTTTTGAGAAATAATGAAATGAAAGTGAAAAACCTTTCATTTATACAAAACTCGTAGCAATTTGCTACGGGTCGTAGCTCTGTGCTACGAGTTGGTTTTTATATCAAATGACTATTGATTAATTCTATTCCTATGCAGTATTCATGCCAAATGGCTCCTCATTTTAAACCGCATCGATTATACATTTTTAAACGAGCTCAATCAGCTGCCAAATAAGAAATTATGAAACAGTTTGGCACGAAGTTCAACTTATATTCATGCTTAAATAAAGTTTCTTATTAAATCTTCATATAAAACTAGTCTTAGAATACCTAGGTAAAAAAACTTAGGTAGTAATAAAATAATATATATTTTAAATAAAATTATATATCAGTTATCCTTCATGGTTCACGGAGCATGGTGATAATTAGCAAAAAAGTATATGATCTTCTACTTAAATTAATTAACAGACTATCTGTAAAAACTACGGTTTTATAGCTGAAATTAACGTCATAACCTCTCCCGGCTGCCGCCTCGGGTTTCCAATTATATCTCTTCCAGTTTAGCCAACTCATATAAAAGTTCTAACAACGCGTGTCTTAAGCCCCGGTTAAGTGTAGTGTGTTCAAATAGAGTTTTAATATCTAACTTTTTAACCCATAACAACTAAGCGGAGTTGGAACTTTCATTAAGTATTATACTACTTAAGTTACGTTCTATTACATGACCCTTTGTATTCACTCACATCGACTCTACATTACGTCCTATTATGTGATGTTAGAGACAGGTATGAACAGCAAAAAGTGCCAACTCTGATTTAATCGGCAATGCAATCATGCTGCTGAAAAATCGTTTCAATTTGGTATCCACGCTGGAAACGCCGCACGACCAAACGGTAATATCCTATTACTGGTATAACAACGTTACTCTCGACTTAATTCCGCTCCCGGCTACCGGCCAGATTTACTAATTTCTCCTATGCGCACTGGCAACCATGAAGCTCAATCTAAGTGCACTTCTACAACATATTTTCACTAAGATTATATACCAGGTGCCATAACGTACCATTTTCTTTATAACACCTGTTTAACTAATTTTACAGTGTCGTTGGCGATCTAATCCCACAAAGAGATAGACATTAGAAAGCCATTACAAGCTCCATAAACATGAGCGTGTTACACAACAATGTTAGAACTGTTTGTATAGACAGTGAACGCTGTCTGGAAATCCTCTCAAATCCCCTGAGCGCCAATTCAATGGTTCACGTGAGAGGCTGACAGCCGACATTCAAAGGAGCTATTATTGAAGGAGAACCGATAAAGGTCAATTAGGATTCAACGTCGGCCTGCGACGTCACGTCTTGCTAGCCATCTGCTCGTCATGTGCACTAATTATTGTCCAATAAACCCCTTGGCAAGTCCACTTGATAGGTATTATCAAACATTTCACCACTGATGTTTGGGGTTTCAAAAGAAATTACTTAAGCTTTCATAAATTCCTCAGATTTTGGTCGATTTGAACCTACAGAAAAATAATTCTAAAGATTCCATAAATGCGAACGCGATGGCGGTTACACGTATAAATCCGAAATAAAAGCATATCAATGCATTCCAATTCGTACCTCCTTTAAGAGGCGCTTTAAATCCTTTTATACATCAAAGAATAGTGAGGTAGGCGGCTATTCAAGTCCCTGGTGAGCATCAATGCCTATTGCCGAGTCGCTTATCTGCGACGTACCGCCTCCGAGGCGCTAGTCGCTGAAAGGAGTGCGTTATTGCATGAACGTGAAGAATTGTGATTATCGCTTGACATGTATTTTCTCTAAATCTTACAAAGAAAGCGCTATCAATTAATATGTATTTAATATTATATTTAAATATGGAAAATTTTGCTCTTAAGGGGACTACAGCACCCAATAAAGGCAGCACACATAGGAATAGTGCCATCTCCGTCTCTCAACAGGCCTGGGCCGGCAGTGCGAACAGTGTCGATACACGAAGTTTACGGAGTATGAAAGCGTGCGTGCGTAAAAACATGTTCGAAAGTTAGAAAAATGAGATTTATGGAAAGGTAACAGCTTAAATCGAAAAATGCGTTAACTACTTATCGAGAGTGTTCAATCACGAACATTTTGATAGCAAATTCAAGTTCCTGTGTGCATTTTACTGTCGTTTTTACAGCTTAAAAGATACACAATATTGGTATTTAGAGGTGACTTTGTGAGCTTTTTCTATCGAACCAAAAGTGCTGAATCATTTTTTCAGCAAACTACTTATCTAGTTTATGTCCTGAATATTACCGTAGTATTTTTTGTCTTCGATTTAATGCAGTGCGTCATGCTTTTCTACGCATCATAAAATCGTAATTTAGGTGCTGTAGTCGCCTTAAATATACATATCATGAAAAAAGAATTCTTCAGTCAACAAGATTGAAATGTTTAAATGATGGTAAAATTGCCGTTATTTTCCACAATACATTTGTCCGTGGAACGATCAGTCAGTACAACCACGAAACCGATAAAGGTCAATCAGTTGTACCGCCATCAGCACCGCACCGCCCCCCGCAGCCCGCGCCGCTCCGGCATGCGGGTCACGTCTGCAATATAATGCATCAATGAAATCGAGCGCCCTCTCAAAATGTAATATAAATCCATTTTAATGGCAATTTAACTCGAATAACAACGACTCTCTGTTATTCCAGTTTGTTTTTCTGCTATCTAGTATCTGTCCAATTTAGAAACGAACACCTTTATCTACCATATTTGATCTACCATTTTCGTATTTATTTTTAAAAACGTAAAAATAGTTTAAGGCTCGATTGTGATTCATCTTTTACTATTGAATGAGGTTAAAGCAGTTTCGTCGTCAGGGATGCCAATCTTTGTGACAGGAGCGATGGTCGGTCGCGCGCAACGGCAGCTCTCCCGTACACCCGTCACGCCACAGGGGACCGTATTCAACAGACGTTTTATTATTTTTATGCTAATTCCCCTCTCGAACGATGAAATAAAATGTAATTTGAATTTTTGACAAATCTGTCTTCTCCGATTAGAAATAGACATCAACCAATGTAGGTATATTGTCAGGGAATTTATCGTAAAGACAGCAACGGAATCATAACCCCATAACAAAGTAACAGCTATTCCTTGTAAAGTCTTGCCTGGCAGTAAAACATAACTTCAGGACGACAACGGTGCATGGACGAATAAGCTTAATGGCTCGCTGACAGATTATTTCAGAAAATTAAATTTTAGCTCGTTGGACACAGACCATAAAGTTCATGCTTACAAATCTCTTTGTTATGACATCGTAACGAGATTATGTCCGTTCGTTGAAGACGCCTTGTCGTCATGATATCGCATGTTTTATTATTTGACGCTATAAACGCAATGCCTGCGCCGCCGTCTACGCTAAATTATACAGAAACCCTTTTAATGTAGTATCGAACGCACATCATCACAATTTACGACCAATAAATTCAACAATAGGAATTATTTATAGTGAAAAGATAATAGGTCTAACGCGGTTGTCAATCTGTAACGATGTGTGATAAGTTGTAAGGATGAAATACGAATAATAAGCTTTTGCATCGTTAGTATAGTGTCTGTAGGCACTCCCAGTGAGATTTCGCAGATAAATTGGGTATAATCCGCTGGAGCGTACCGAATCGGATTATGTGAACTAACGGGTGAATTTGTTAGTGACACGCTATCCGATATCGGGTCGCTAAGGAGACGAGGCGCAGGCAGGCATTGTCATCGGGGCGGTCACGTGCTCACGTGGCTCGTCCACCCGAGCGCCCTCGCTCACGTGTCCGCAACTGGTACGTATACCCTAATACTGGTAGGCTTCTGTTTACCCGTAACTCCTTCAAATAAGCTGCGGCCCTCGGAAACAACGTGCCATGAAGTCCTCCAAACCACTGGAAACTTGCTCCCTAACTCACGTGTTTCTAAATGAATATTACTACGTAGCTGGGCTGGCCTCGTTAAATTTTTTACCAGCATTTTTCTGGCTTCACGGAAAGTTTAAGAGAAGCCCGTGCAATTCAGTTCGGTAAAAATAAGCACAATAGACTGTTAATTTTTAACTTACGGTTACTTTTATATAACTTGGAATCTGATAGGTTTCTTTCATTTTGTTTTTTAATTATTTTCGAAGTTTCGTTTTAGACATTTTCAAATTGAAAAATTTAAACAATTTAGGTTTGCATTTATAGGTTAACTGTTTGTTTTTCAACCACATTCTAATGAAATCAGTAATGTTTTAAAAAGCACGGATAGTGAAAATAAAGAAAAATCAGTTCGACGAGATTTAGACTTTGTGAGAAACAACCCGGGTATATCTCCGGGTTAACAGGGTCGAATCGTGTTAATCTAGACATCCTGAGATACGCTTTGTCTCTATTGACTGCGTGTTATCTTATAACTTATTGATAACGCGAACAAACTACCTGCATGGTGGGATCCACCCAATTTATATTATAGTCACTACAATGTAGTGAGTTAATATCAAGCTTTAATTAAAAACATACAAATGAATTAATTTGATCTAGCTAATATTGACAATGCAAAGGTCATCTGGAAGGTATAGAGTTCTGCAAATAGAAACACGTGTATTCAATGAAATAGCTGCTAAATTAGAAATGGTTTATTTCTGCCTCGTATAGTTAGCAATCGAGTAGGGAATGCACCACGAATGAGATTCACGACGTGTACCTACGAGTCCTACGACTTACTTTAAAAAAGGACGACATTAATCCAATTCTAGATGTGTGGTAGGAGCTCCCCATGCATTCGACCACTCATTATTTCGGGCTGACGTAACAGCATTAACTTTGAAATGCGGTTGCGAATTTCATCCAAGGCTTGCAATTAACTAGTTGGCTGATATAGTGCGTTGGCCGGCGGGCCATGTTAATATGGCAATAATAAATTTGAAGCGGTTACCGCACAGCGCCCGCGCCGCTGTCCCCACGCAGCACATTAAAAGACTCCATGAATTATTTTGCACATCATTTAGCTCTCCATGGAGTACAATCCAGAATCCATTTTCGCTGAGTATTGCAAGAAAAAACTTAAAAGTCAACTTGCTTATGTCATCAAAACAATGGTTTTTAAATTAAGCATACTTACTACTTTTATGTGAATGCCATTACTTTACGCTTTTGATACGATAAGTCTGATCGTATTTCCTCCAATTACTGATACGATGGCTTATTTTAATTAAAAAGGTTATAATTTATTAAATATGGTAAAAACCATATGATACTTAAGTTTTTATTTAAACTCCAGTGAACAGGCGATGACCACCACCGCGGTTAGTTTTCATTACCCGCGGAAGCTATACTTCACCCGATAAAATGTGTTGCACAAATATATGAACAGCCTGACCGCAGCATATTGGCGGCGTTTACTACCGCGCGTACATAAAACCTTCATTAAAATTAATACTTACTACCTACCAACACAAAGGCTTTTTTAATATGCACAGTAAATGCGGGCTTAGTGATGTATCCGGTTTGCTAGATCTCTAATTAAAACTGTGTGAAAGCTAATGAGGTCGCCTGTGTGCATGACAACGCATAAATCCTGTGTAATGAACGCAGCGAGCGTTAAATAAGCCCGAGTCGCTCAAATTGTCCAAAATGCGATTATTCCATAACCGGTTGGACTCGACTCGCTTGTCATACGCTGCTACTGTAGTACATGGAACATCGTAGTACACGTCACCCTGAGCTGAAAGCTTAAGCTCCGCCTATTAGCTGCCCACACGTCCATCCATCGCTACATCAATCTCAAGCTGCACTTTTCAAAAACTTTGCGAGAAACCAAGTACTAATTGAGCTACAATACAAATAATAATAAACGCTATACATTCAAAGACACACACTCGAGGGTCCCTTGGGCAGACATGAAAACCTGTAAACCGAAAACAAACATGCATGCAGCTCAAGCACAACAAACAACGCGGTCAAATGTCAAAAAAGTGTTTAAATAATAACGCCAGCCGGCCAGCAAGCCTTTGCCCTCGCGTAATCCAAGTCAAGTTTTACCATCATCGGAGTGGCATGACGCGCGAGTTTGTCGCGGGCTGTGCTAGCTATGCTGCTTTTTACACATATATTCTCCCCGACCGAGAATCGAACATAGACTAGGAATACGTCTCAGAAATCTTATAAAATTTTATCAATAAACCTTGATTAGTATTTTATCGACAAGGATTATTTTCCTAGCTACGGTATAGTGAGTTTCTTCAAACAGCTCCTAAAATATTGTCCACCGCACACCATAACTTTTGCATAGTTTAAATGTAACAGACTTTATAGGTCCAAAAACATTTAGAACAAAGCGGCGTCATATGGACAGAACATTGCCAGCACACCACTTGACACAATTTAATTATGCAATATGATACTCAGTCAATAAACATTTGCGTTTAATGACTGGCCGGCCGGGACGGGGTAGCCGGGGAGGCTACTACCAGATAAAAATTCCATTTCCCAACCATACAGAAAGTCATCCCCAGCAAACAAGCGCTTTTCGATTTGGCGAATTTCTGTAATCTGGTATTTTAGCACTCGTAACACAACAAAGTAATTTTATTGTCCTTTTTGAAAATAAAAATGATGACACCAAGTTTAATTAAATTTTTACCACAAATTGTGGTTTTAAAAAGAAATTAACTGTCACACGATTTTGACTGTGTTTTGAGACTGGCTATAAACCCAGAATAAGAAGAATTTCATCATCTAAGAATTGTAATCTGGGAGAGAAATGTCTAATCCTACATGATGATTTGTGCGTTACACTTATTGCCTACGTTACTCTTAAGCAGTTTAGATCTCCATTTCTCCTCCAGTGTAAAAAAGGTAATTTTCAAATCCTTAATTAGCCAATTCAACCTGTTTGTCATTGTTTCAGTTTGTCATCAGTGCGGCGGCCATCCCAGCTGGATCCTCATTACACGCGCAGTGTACTTGCGCGCGCGCTAGACGTGTGGCAGCAGGCCAGCCGCCTCACCTTCACGGAGATCAACTCCGACGACGCTGACATCGTCGTCTCCTTCGCCAAGTTAGTAAACTTAATCATTCACCATATCAGCCACAAGACATCCACAGTTACTTAAGTTGCACAAATGATTCGATTTTCACCACAATATAGAAAAAACGAGATACGAGGAATTTATACTTGTAGCAATATTGTGAAGCAGTACAAGCTTTTTTAAAAAAAAATCGTAGATATGAAAGAACTAGGCGATCTAACGAATACCAACGCAAAAAGCTTAACTTTATGGAACCAACACGACACACCAATAATGGCAACATTACGATCAAAAATTGTTTTCCTGTTTTCGCATAATCCTTACTTAATATTATAAATGCGAAAGTCTGTCTGTCCGTCTTTCACGCCTAAACTACTGAACCGATTTTGATTAAATTTGGTACACCGATAGATTAGAGCCTGGGAAAGGACATAGGCTACAATTTTATCCCACAGTTAGGCACGATATAACCTGAAGTCCACGCGGGCGGAGCCGCGGGCAGAAAGCTAGTATAAGATAACATAGAACTTTGCAGAATAAATAATTCAAGGAATTCAGAATACAAACTATTGCTGATTTATCATCTTGTTGATAATAAATAATCATCAACTGCGGATTTAGAGAAACTTCGTATCCATTTTAAGGGGATTTGCGCGCTCCTCGTGCGAGGCATCCGAATAAGGTCTGATGAAAATCGCACATAACATGACAATACGCTATCCAAAGACATCCATATAAAAGATTCATATATTTTAACTGTCCAATCGAAAATACATAAAAAGCTTTTTCCAAGCTAATTAAAAATTCAGAACTTTCGAAACGCATGAAATACTCTTTTATTTTGTAAATCCCCTGACAAATATTAACAATGCTTATTGGATTACGAACATTTTTGGGCATTACAGGTAGGAAAAGTACTTTTTACCGGCGAAATACGTAACAAATAAGCGTGTAAAGTTAAAATTGGCACGCTGACGCATCCCCCCCGGCCGGCTTGGGACGTTCGTTCGCGATTCACTTTCATTCAGGGGACGTGACTCGCTAAATCCACTTTGCTACTTATCTAATACTGCAAACGGAAAATTGCTTCGTGTTTACTGGAAATAGTTTACCTGCGAGAATATACTGCGAAATAGTTTCTTCTCTCCGCGAGAGTATTTTTACGGAACAAGTTTTTGAGCGAGATCTTAGTTTAAATTAACTTTTTGTCTTGCTAATGCAGTACGCCGCCTCCCCTCATGTTTCGTATTCATCGCACGCGACAGTCATTCGTTCCGAGAAGCCCTCTCTATACATTTTCCTGTTTAAAATGTCAATGTTCAACACTATAATGTAGAAATACCCAGACACATTTTGTGTTTTCAAATGTCAGCATCAACTATTCGGCGAGCTTGGCCTTCACCAGTTTATCCTTTCGTCAGGACAAAGCCCACTCTCTCTTTTTTCTGTCTGTTGCACAGGCAATCAAAATTTTTATTTTGACTTCTGCATCACGAAATAATTCCTCTATAAATCGTCCACATTCGACAAGGAGTGAAAGAAAGAAAAACATAGAATGCACCAGCTGCTAACACTTCCCAGGCAGGTATACCCTTTACTGTAAGAGTCAGTAACTGGGACTCGAAAGTGAAAGGTTGACTATAGTGAATTTAATTAAGATTTTTAGCTACATCTAATACCCCTCAGATTAGTTATAATTGGCATCATATGGCATGGCTCTACGCATGTTTGTAAGTCATGGTCACCAATGATCGTCGAATCATCTACGCCCATAGCGAAATTTGGGAATATACGTGTATATGGGTGAAAGAATAGATGGATGGACTTACAAATAAGTTCATTAGCCCTTCCAATAGTTTTATAAGCTAATAAATTTTGAATGACGCCTGATTATTATAATCAAACCAAATATAAATTAAGAAGTATCGACATAAGCGTGGCGTGGCGTGAAGCGCCATCGTATCGAATCCTCTGACAAATGACGCTCGCGGCGGACAGGCGGCGCATATCCAATGAGCGCAGAGCGAAGTTTCCCTTATTAGATCACCGACGACGGTGCCGATATGAGAAAGTAGTGGCGACAAAAACCCGTGGACATATTGCGGCCGCCATATTGCGGCCTGTGCAAACTTGCAGTGCCGACCGCACCAACTTCACTGTGCTCTGCATAAAATTTTCTTTTTTCCTGAAGTAAGACGCCCGCCGGCGTCGTCGTCACCCCAAACTTAGACGCGTGCTTGGTTTGTTAGTGGCTGCTGGCCTCGATCGGAATTCCACTCACGACTTTTGATATTGTTTTGATAACGTTCGCAGTGCTTTTTTGTAAACATTATTTCGCGTGAACTCATTAAATTCAAAATAATTGGCTGCTTAATACGAACCTCATCGACGTCCTTCACAACTACATCTTGAGTCTAAAGATCGATATCAGTTTCTTCACGAATAAAAAGTTTGCTTTTGTGTAGAATGTTTTCAGTTCCTATGATGAATGAAAGTTGGAAGTTTTCCGACAGTAAACTGATGGATGCGATTGTATCATATCTAGTAGAAAAGCTGCCATGGAGTGTATTTTTGATGTCGTGTGTTGTGTACCCATACGGCGATCAAATGCGGTGATGCGTATACCTGTCTTGGATTTTATGCGTGCCGTTAACTTATATTACTCTATATAAAAGTCTTCCGCTTCTGTCGATATTCCACGTTAAAGTAGTTCAATAAGCTGATAAGTATATGTTCTATCTTATTTTTTAGTAGACCTATTTATTTGTTTCAAACCTAGCTGCAGAATCATTTAAGACATACCTATTTCAGTCCTTTTAAAACTTTTTTCCAAAATAATGGTCAATTTCACTGTAACAGGCTATAAAGTGCTCGAGTTTATAATTTGTAGCGAAGTTCTTGGTTTAGAGCTTAATTTTATGAGTTGTGTTTCTATCATCATCTCAGAGCGAGTGGACCGGAGTGATTGCAAAGTATAGCACCCTGTAGACTACGAGATTTATATCCTCCATAAACCGTACTACCCCGTAATAAAGGATACGTACACAGTTATATGCTCCGTTCTACTACTTGCGAATATTATGAGTACCATTACTATGGGAATGTTATGGGACAATTTCACGTATCTGTGGACGACAGGAAACTGGTTGGTTTATTACAATGTTCCCGTTACTGATTCGACCCATTTTAAACTATCTCTACATATTATGATAAACGGGTAATACTACCATGGACCTAATATTACTATTCTACACTATGTCCATGGATACTAAACTACAAAACAATTGAAGAAGCTAGCAGGACCAATCTACAAGTAAATATAGTCTTTGACAATATTTGTATATAACAAAACATTCAAATTCAATTTTATAAAAATTTTGAATTAAAAATATTTAAAAATCTAGATTAATAAATCTAGATTATTAAATCTAGATTTTTAAATATTTTTAATTAAATTTTAGCGCAGCTCTATTTTGACTTTTTAAGTAAGTCATGTTTTAGTTGTTTGTGTGACAAAAAGCGCAACTTATTACTACATAGAGTGGCGACCACAGATATCTATGGTGGCGACCATTTATTATTTTCTTGTTTTTTGTTTGTTTTTGAAACATCAATATTAAAACCTTCTAACCGCTGACCCGTTTTAGTAAAACATGCACCTGTGTGATCTGTAGGGAAGGCGCTGCTATAAATCATGCCTGACTCGGAAACTTTCCATTCAGGAGCCATTATATTTGATGGCGTATGTCAGCGAGACACTCATTCCGCCACCCGGGGAAAGGGTGACCCCTCGTGTAGACACACACAAATAGGAACCTTGACAAATGTATTCCTATCTATATGTATCTTTGTTGAATAAATACCTGCCAATTTAACTTTAATTTATAAAAAGGAAAGTATTTTCTTACTCATTTAGGCATCAGTGCCCAGCCTACATACCCTTGGATTATTAAAGATGAAATCTTGAAAAGCGGTTTTATTTAGGTATACTGAAGACAAAATGCATGCAAAGAGACGTAAAGTCATGATTGCATTGGTTAACAACAAAACTTCCTCGTGGAAACTCGATATAACGCATCGGTCATTTAATATTACGAAAAATATGCATGGGAAAGTTCTTTCCGCTGTTTTGTCGGCGCGAAAAATTATTAGATGGGTAGTGGCCGCCTAGGGGACACAAGTTTGATTGCAGTCTCTCTCCGCTCCATCTACTGTTGTTTGTTACAAAATGAATATATTACTCCATACACAATTTTCATCAACTGTAAAAGCTTGCAACAATGTTGCGACACCCACTTATTACTTTGCTACTTTTCCTCCGCTCCGACATGGATTGCCAGAGCTAAATTAGTTTTCCACAGCTCCGTACAAATATGTTGCTTCATTGTGTTATGTACTCACAACATGTTGTCTTCCTTTTCTCTTCAACATGCAATAAGATTCCTAAGTTTGTAAAAAATAATTCAAAACCAAAAACTGTGGCTGACCTCATGCAGCAAACTGCAGTTATTCAAAGATATTCCAAGCGTACTTTTATAGCCAACAGTCTCAATTCCAACTTTACAGTTAATATATTTTGTTTCAGACGTTACCATGATGACATGTACCCTTTCGACGGGCGCGGCTCGATCCTTGCGCACGCGTTCTTCCCGGGCACGGGCCGCGGCGGCGACGCGCACTTCGACGACGACGAACTTTGGCTGCTGCAACCCAAGAACGATGACGAAGAAGGTAATAATAATCTTTTTAATCACATTACCTTATACTTACGTACAATGAAACAGGAACAAAAGTTAGAAATAAACGTATCGTTTCAACAACAAATTGTTTTAAAATTGATCGTATTTTAAACGACGTTTATTTTATCAGCGGAGCCGATCCTGTTAATTAACTTTCTAAAAGTAGTTTTTCCGAAAACTCTCCGTGTACCGACAGCGAGCGTGTCGCGGTCAGCTCCGGTTTAACATGCAAATGACGGGGCGGAAAACACACGGCACCACCAGCTCACTTCACTTTGACGTATGCTTCGCTCAAAGGTGTAAATTGGAGTTCAAAAACCTTACTATAGACTAGCAGATAACAATAAATCGCACCGACGCAAATCGATGCTTCATTCCGTGTATGCAGATAGAAGTTGCGGAGCACACAAACTTGATTAGCTACCAAAATTGCATCATGGAATTCATTAGTTTCTAGCCACGTACTGCAGGTTATAGAGGGACCGTTTGGAAATTGAGCCGGTAGGATGCAAGGCATGTAGTGTGTACAGAGTAGGCAAACACGCAACTCGATATGAACCGCGACCGCAGCGGGTGGACACCACGTGGACACCACACCGCGGCTGCACCGCACACGTGATAATTTACACAAGCGGACGCTTACATCGCCGCTTCGGATTGTGTCCGCCTACCCATGTGTAAATAGTTAATACACCTTTGTGTGCTGGAAATATTCCAATATTATCCTAGCGACCGGCCTGTTCAATTATATAACATTAAATTTATTGTTAACAGGGACATCGCTCTTCGCTGTGGCCGCCCATGAATTTGGACATTCTTTAGGTCTCAGTCACAGTTCAGTGAAGGGAGCTCTCATGTTCCCCTGGTATCAAGGGATTCAACCGAACTTTGTGCTGCCTGAAGATGATCGAAATGGAATCCAAGAGATGTATGGTAAGCATCGAATCACATTACACCGGACTGTTCCTTTCAAAAAAAAAAGACAGAGTATACTTAATTAATTTTCTTGTTTCAGGTCCAAAAGAGAACAAGCGCACATGGGCGAAAATCCCATCATATAGACCCGTAGAGCAAACCACGACCACCACGACAACAACGACCACCACAACCAGAAGACCGTTCGTCCACCATAGGCACCCGAACAGAAACCACAACCACCAGCCCGGATACACGCCCTACCCGCGCGACCCTACCAAATACCCGGTTTACTATCCCAGACCCCATACTCCCGAACGAAACTATCCCGACCGCAGGCATTACAACACGACCGAAGACCATCCACGGCGAACTAATCACCATTACCCACGACCTACTGAGACGACTACCCATCCTCCGACGCACAGACCGCATTACCCCGACCTGAAGCCGGAATATCCCAACTACTACCCTATCGACAAGAACCGGGACCATCACCCAAAGAAACCGATCATTCCTGTAAAGACTACAACAGCTAAACCAACATCTCCCTCGGACAAACCAGACACTTGCGACACCAGTTACGATGCTGTCGCTCTTATACGAGGAGAACTCTTCATATTCAAGAATAGAGTAAGTGGCAATTTGACAATGGAATTTAGAGTAAATAAAGAATCAATGTATCCTTAGTTTTCATATCATACCCAATTTTCATTCATTCTCGTTTATTTATTTATGTTTTGATCACATTTAAACGTGTCTTATATAGATAACAATTTACCGAGCCCATACTAATCGTGTCAATATTAAAATTTTATGTAAAATTTCAGTACCACTGGAGGATAGGACCCCATGGACGGTATCCTAGTTATCCTATAGAGATATTGAGGATGTGGCCTGGTTTGCCGAGAGATTTGACTCACGTAGACGCAGTTTATGAAAGACCAGATAAGAAGATTGCTTTCTTCGTAGGTAAGAGCATTTGAAATCTACTACGTAACCAATCATGTGAAAAAAAATCAACAAAACGCCACTTTACATTTGACTTATTCGTATCGGGTTGGTTAGACTGCCTATACACCACCATTATAGGTTCGATTCCCAGTTGGAGCAAACATTTGTGTGAAGCAGTTGTTTGTTTTCTGGTCTGGGACTTATTTGTGTCTATGTTATAATAAAGGCCCATATTGTATATAATACAATATGGGCCTTTGAGTATGTGGCGTTATTAATTATTTTTAAACTTGCAGAATTACGTACAAACGCCTACATTTAGATCTACAAATCATCTATAATTTTATTAGACTTACGAATACTTCTTTATTATTTCCTTCGTATTTTTTTACGAAAAGAAAATGTCTTTATTTTTGCAAATGTTTTAAAATCGATTTGTTGTTTCAGGGAAAGAATTATATTTATTTGACTCGCAATATTTGGTGCGAGGGTATCCTAGACCTTTAACTGACATGGGTTTGCCTGGAAGCCTGGATAAGTTAGACGCTGCGATGGTTTGGGGACACAACGGGAAAACGTACTTCTACAGCGGGACGATGTATTGGAAGTAAGTTCCACATTTGCTGTATAAAGAGGCTGGTTACAAAGTCATTTTCTGAACCATAACCCTTTTCCTTATACGTTCGTATTTATTAAACTTAACTTAAAATAAAGTTGCCTTAGACAAGTGGCATCAGTGGTCTCTGCTTACCCAAATGAGACAAAGGTGTGAGATTAGTTGCCTTGTATAGACACAATACATTAATTTTCAGTAAATTATACATTATTTTATACATTATTAATACATTAATTTTCAGTAAAGTAAAAATTGTTTTTTTTTTACGTAAGTGAACTAACTAAACTAAACAACTTCCTCCTAGAGGAAAGGGTCCAAATATGTATTAAAAAATCGCCTCAATGCCCAACGCATTGCAAGTAGATTCTTTTATGAGCCGTATTATCCCTTATTATCTGGTTTAAATTAAAAAAACTGACTTGATAATCGATTTTCAGATATGACGAGGACGATGGTCGCGTAGAGTTGGACTACCCCCGAGACATGGCCATGTGGAAGGGCGTCGGCTACAACATTGACAGCGTCTTCCAGTGGAAAGACGGTAAGGAATATTACTTAATGACACAAAATACTTTGCGGGGTAGTCACGTTCAGCGGTAGTAACGCTGCCTCTGTATCGACAGTACCTAGATTCAATCCCCGGTCATGGTAAACGTTTGTGTAAAAGCCAATGTTTGTTCTCGGGTCTAGGTGTGTCTGGCTTTGGTTGTGTCCCCATTTACGAGTGAAAACCTTCCTGTGGGCCTTTGAAGTCTGTGTCGTTTAAAAATTTCGACGTATTAAATGATTGCCTTACATACACTGCAGGGAATAATAGATATGTCGTAGAGAAATTATAAAATCAGAAATTTTCCTATACTTTTCCTTTAAACACAGTGAAGAAAATTTAACTAGAGTTCCCTGACGTTTGATGCTTTTTACAGGTAAGACGTACTTCTTCAAAGGCAAAGGCTTCTGGAAGTTTAACGATCTGCAAATGCGAGTGGAACACGAGAGACAGTTGCCATCAGCGCCCTTCTGGATGGGCTGCCCGACCGAGCGCGCCGGCCGCCGCGCCCCCTATCGCTCCCCGCAGGCTCCCGGCTCCACGCTACGCTCCCCAAGCGCTGCTACCACTTACAACATCAACAACAAACACTCTCTTCTAACTTCTGCCATTCTAGTACTCTTAAGCTACGTTAGATACTCTTAGTCAAATATATTTTGTAGGTACTGTAATTAATTAACTACCTTTTCATGACTGCATAAAATTAGCTAATTTAGCTATACTTACTTACTTTTCGGACAAAGTTATGATATTTACTATGTGTGAGTAGACAAGTACATATCGAAACTGTCTCATTAAAGACTTTAGAATTAGTAAACTATTGCGCAAATTTTGCACTGCCTGTTAGTATTAATCCTTCATTATGTAAACCTATTAGAATAATTCTAGTACCTAATGACGCAATTATTGTTTATTGTTATATGTACATTTTGATCTCAATAGGATCGAGTGCTTGGTTTGTACGACATGTAAGGTATATAACACCATTCATTTAGCTTATGTACAGTTGGTATTGTCCCTCGGTGTCATTATTTAATGTGAAATAAAATATATGTATCTTTTTTGTGAAAAACAAATACCTATAAAAATTACTCTCTATTTAATTAACAGTAATTTAAGAAATCATTGAACCCAGAATGCCTTATAACTTATAATATATAAAAATAAATTATAAAATATGCATGTAAGTACCATATAATTATGATATTAAAAATTTAATTAATCTCTAATTGTAATTATGTAACTTTAAATTATTTATCTCTTATGCTGGTTAAAAGAGGTACACATATACTGTAATTTGTAAAATAAAATATTTTATTATGAATTGGAGTACATAACTAAGATGCCATATTGTGACATTACATTATTATAATTAAGATAAGTAAAATTTTATATGAAGAATGATTTTAAGACATAAGTTGAGACTATGTAACAAAATGGCCTTACATTAACTGTGAAGAAGATTGACATATTGAAGTTAGAGAGAGTGTAGAGTGGTGCAATGCTAATGAAAATGAAAACTTCAATGGAATGAAAATGGTGCTTAACATAGTTAGCTATTGTACAGAATAAATTATCTTTGAATATTTTTGTATGTTGCTGTTGTATCCTAAAAATAAATACATTTTCTATCTAAATATATGCATAAATATAAATACACTACTCCTTCTATGTAATCTTATTTAATTAAAGGTCAATGTAAAATAAAATTCTTGTAGAAGCATACTTCAATTACACATCATGTTTTATATCCTTATGCAATCGGCAGTGGAATATAATATTTAAATTATTCGTAGGCTCATACTCACAATATCAGGTATAGGTAACTAAGACCACATGATTGTACACGGTTTCCATATAATACAATATCTTGACCTATATCAGACTATCAGTCACTTTCTATTAAAAATTATATGGGTATTTCAATACAAACTCTGAGCTTGTACATTATATTTTTAAAGTCATTTGATTTAAAAATTAATTTTATGATTTCACCATCCAGTTTCATATAAAGTTCTATATAACTCACAATTTAATAGGTAAATACATACTTAAAATTGCAATAAAACTACCTATACCTACTGATAAATCTAGAGAATTGCTCTACTTTATCAATTAGGGGTTTTGCATCTTTGTCACTTTTTACCTAGTGAGTCACTCACTAGTGTAATTTAAAGTTTTGAATAAGGTTTTATAATGGGTCTTATTTTCCTTTTGTCACAAAATGTAAAATAATAACTGTGATATTTACTTTTATGAGAAGCCATGAGTTATTGGCGATAAAAATAATTCAAAATTTTATATCTTTTTTAATAAACTCAATAGATTAGTAAGCATCAGATATAATAAATAGTTTAAGAAATATAGTGTTTTGTAAGAGCATAAACCAATAAAATCTTTCTTAAAAGGAAAACTGTCTTCACCTTTGCTACCTTTCTGACCACATCCTAAACAACTATTACCTTAATACATATACTATTAGTTTCTTACAATGATGGATTCAATCCAAGCAAGTCCAAACCATCCTACAGTTACATAAAACCAAACATTTTCATTTCGTGAATTAGCATCACCTATACAGTCTATGATTAAGAGGTACAATTAGTAAACCTATTCAATGGAGAGATCTTTACTCTTGCAGGACATATAGACAAATAAGGTAACAATTTGTAGGTGCACAAATATTATGTAAGTAACAAGTAGCAAATGTCATAGAAATCAAATGTTGAAGCCCTTTAGCAAATAAGTGCCTTATTATTAATGCCTACTAATTATAGATTTAAACACATGAGCCACAATAAGAAATTACCAATTACACAAGATCTTACCAGAGAATCTAAGTAGGTACTTATAAAATGGTCTCCCAATCTGCTCTTTACGCATTTTAATCATAGAAGTTAGGCAGGCAGGCAAATTAATAATAATAGCACCAGTTTAATTTTATCTTTTTTATTAATTAATGAAACAGTCTTACCTAAAACAATTTTTGTAATAAAAATGCGAAACGGCGCGTCGTCATTTTTCGTTTTCTTGCAACTGATTTTCATCTTTAAAGCCCAGTTTGGACCAATCTTCTTTTGCCATGAGGTTATTTTCCATTCTGCAGCCGAGGTATTCTTTAGCTTCTGATCTGCACTTGGAATTGTCACTATCATTCTTAAACAGACATTTCATATATTTCGTCATGGATTTCTTGCACAAACCCTCATGATCCAGAGGAAAACTACCCTTATCCGGTGGGGTCGGAATAAACTGCTTCTGACCAAATGTCATTGCCGTCGACATCTTCAAATGATACTTTCGGTATTGCTTTTAATGAATTTAGACTTTTTTGCTTTAAAATGCTCAACAAATGTTTTGAAATCACAAATAAATACAGTATTTTGTAACCTCGATCCTCGAAATGCATCGAAATGTCATATACAGCTGATTGTCACTTTTTTTTTTTTTTTGTTAATTTTTTTTTTTGTTAAATTTATCCCTTTCGGGAAAGGCAAAGGAAACTATGTCCATACAGCCATGTCTTCAGTGAAAAATCTTCTTTCTTCAACTTAACCTAAGCCCTAAGCTCCTCAAGTTCTGCGTAAAACCGGATAGCGTCTGTTTTACGAAAACTGGCGGCGAGAAGCACAACCGCGAGGATCTTTGTCGGTACCAAACGGAGCAGAAACACTGTTATCACTTGAATTTTTCATCACTGCACGAATTTTTGTCAATTTACTGCATAATACACTATCACTATTACACATTAAACAACTTTTTCACGCCGAAATCGAAAATTCAATTGACAAAGCAACCGCTCACGCCGAGTTCCCGCCAAAGACCGCTGATTGTCACATTGTGACATTGAAATAACAACAAAACATATTTAACACCACCATGACTTCAAAGAATGTGTAGGTATCAAATGGGAAATAACAGTGTATCCGAACCTGGAATTGTCTGTGGTTGTTCTATTTTGGGCTACGGTCCGAATGACGATAATATCGATATTATCGCTCAAACATTGGTCCGATTGACCTGTTAGCGCGCTCACAGCGCTGACAGTGACGTCACTCATGACGTCATTACCGACGCCATTTTGCGCTAACAACGACCATGCCTCGACGCGTAATCACTGTGAGCGATCTGTCAAACATCTGTCAAATGCGTGTCAAAATAAACAAATTGGACTGTTTTTCATGTGTTTTTTTTAAAGGTTTTTCTTTAAAGTTCTTCTTTCTTTGTTATTGGCGTGGGTGATGACTAATTAAACTCCTTCGGCAGAAAAAATGCATCTTCAGAAGGTAAACAAAGATTTTGAGGTTAGAAATACCGTAAGCGCGCTAACGTTCTGGTCCGATTCGATAACTGTCATTTGTCGATTTTAGCGCTGTCATCCATTCGGACCAGGCTGTAAGCGTTGGCGCGCTGTGATCGCCAAAATCGTCATTCGGACCGTAGCCTTCTTAAGAAATAAAGTGTCAATCAATGTCAAAAAATGTTTTGATCACACACGTGTAGACGTGCGATGTATTTTTAATGCTAAATAAATTCAGTATTTGTCTAAAATGTCCAGACTTATTGTGAAGAATTTACCCAATAAGGTAGGCTGTGTTTTAATACATACTTAATTAATCCTAATTTCTGTTACATTTAGTGTTAATTTAAGGTTTCTATGTAAGGTTACAGCGGAACATCTCCGAGAAGTTTTTGGACAAAAAGGAGAGGTAACTGATGTCCAATTAAAATATACGAAGGATGGAAAGTTTAGGAACTTTGGTTTCGTGGGATTCAGAAATGAAGAACAAGCTACTGCTGCTAGAGAGTACTTTGATGGCACTTGCATCCGCTCTATGAAAATTGCAGTTGAAGTTTGTGCTAACTTGGGGGATGAAAGGAAACCCCGAGCTTGGAGCAAATACGCATCTGACAGCACTGCTTATAGAAACCTTCACAAGGATGAAATTGAAGCACAAAACAAACTTAAACTTGCAGAAAAACGGCAAAAGAAATTTGAGAAAAACAAAGATAAAATAAAGGATTTGCTCAAAAAGGTAGCGTTACTATTTATCATATACATATGTAAACTTATTAGCTAAAACTCTCATAGGTGAATCAATTAATCAGCTTTTGCAATTTCATGTTACAAAAACTTTGGATTGAAGTTTTTACAGATATGAGTAATTTGATTTCAAAATCTACACCAATTTTGAAAAAGTGCATACTAGAATGAAGTTGTTTAGATTAGTTCAGTCATGGGGGACCATAGAATATTTTTTTCTAAATTCTCTCAATTACCTTACTGCATTTCTACATCGAGCATTAAGGATCATTCAACAATTACATGATCACCGGAAGGGGGGGGGGGGGGTGCTTGTATATACATCTGGATTATTTGGGGGGGGGGGGGGGGGAAGAAAAAATTATTACGTCATCATTTCACTGGATTAGCTTTATTTCTGTGATTCTTTCACATTTTTTTTATAAAACAAACAAAATGTATTAACACTTTTTATAAAGAGGTGACTAAGAGACTCAAGGATTTCAGTGATTGCAATTTTGGGCGATAGGCTGACAACCTGCCACTTCAGTGATTCACAATTTCTGAAATGTCCCTCAACATTTGTCAGAAGTTTTTTTTTTTTATTATAAGATGGGTTAACCATAAGGTCAAAGATGAGGTCGACGATGGAGCGAGTTAACCCAGAAAATGCCTATAAAGGCACTGGTACTCCCACGCACCGACGGAACACAGCAAGCTGTTTGGCGAAAACAACTGTTTTAAGATTACGCTGTGATCACATAGGGGGGGGGGGGATTAAAAAAACGGCCAAAAATGATCACGTAATTGTTGAATGATCCCTTAGGTTCAATACAGTAAGTTCTTAAGAACTAAAAACTCATAAATTCACACTATGGATTTAATCTTTCTCACTATTACAGCACAAAGACGATCCACTATTCGCAGAATTCATAGAAGCACATACAAATGACAAAAACTCTTGGATCAAAGATGCATTTGAGAAAGCAGCAAACAGTGATGAAGACAGTGGTGTAGAAGAAGAGAAGGCAGATAATAAAAGTAATGAAGCTCAAGAAGCTGAAACGAAAAAAGAAAATGACAAGAAGAAAGAAGAAAAGGTTGCTAATAAGCAGATTAGTGATCTTGAGGTAATTTTTGTATCAAATGAATATTAACACAAGCGATAATGGCACTCCCTATATCAACTCATTCTTGAACGATAACTAAGCAGACACCTACAAATTCAAAATCATTAAGAAATGCTTTTCTTGCAAATCATTTAGATTCCCTTAGTTGTGGTTCACCCTGTTTTGAAAAACTGTAAAATAAACTTATGCCTAACAGACGAAGGCCTCCTCCAAGATTATATACTCTTATTTCTCTTTTATAGTCAACCAATTAGCTACTTTCTTTCTTGCTTCACTTATCCTGTCTTCGTTTTATTTTTATTTTTTATGAAGATAAGCGATGTGTTATCAAAATCTACTCCAATTTTGAAGTGCATACTAGAGTGAAATTTCCAAATTTTTTCAATATTGATGTTTACAGTATATGAAGTTGCTGATGAAAAAAGTAGGAGGCACTGTAAAAGAGGAAACTCCAGCAAAAGAAATTAAAGAAGAAGACCAACAACCAAAAAAAGTCAGAAACAGACCACTTTTTCACATAAAAGTAAGTTTGAATAAAAGTAAATTAAAATTCCGTGATATTAAATTCAAAAACATAAAAAATCTTTGACTTAATTTTAAAAAATGCAGTGTTTTATTCTACAGTAACCTTTGTTTTTCTTTTCCAGATAACGGGGCTACCTTTTAAGTGTAAAAAGAAGGATGTTAAAGAGTTTTTTAGACCATTAGTGCCTTACTCTATTAGATTGCCTCTTGGCAAAGGAAAGAAGTTGTCTGGATTCTGCTATGTTGGATTCAGAACTGAAAAGGAATTAAAGAAAGCTCTTAATAAAGATAAACTCTTCATAGGTGACGAAATCTCTTTTTATAGCTTTAATATTAAGTCCAAGTAATATAACATATTATTTATACATAATAATTAATTAAATCACATAGTTAAATATATAAATCAGACAATAAATTAAATCAAACAGTGAATGTTGTTACAAAACAAATTAATTGGTAAACTAGAGCAATGGGATATTTTTTATCTATTACTATATTTTTTATTTATTACTTTTTGTCAGTACTCAAGGTCTTAGAAAGTCCAAATTTACTGATAAATACAAATTACAGGTAATCACCGTTTACACATAAGCCAATATGAAAATAAGGCAAAAATGCAAGCAGAAGAAGAAGACCAAACTGTTAGAAGAAAAGAACAAGAGGTATTCATATTTTTGTTTTAAGATTACAATACTAATCAAAAAGTTAATTTAAAATTAAGTTAAAATTCCGGCTTTGATATCCATTCTGTATATAGGCAGTAATGGTTCAGAGTATCAATAGAAATTAAAGTTGGAAACAAGTAAGTATTTTTTTTGCAGAAAGGGAACAATGAAGAAAGCATTGGAGAAAGTGGAAGCATATTTGTGCGTAATCTTCCTTATGTTGTGTCGGAAGAAGAGCTTACGAGTCTCTTTGAAAAATATGGTAAGCATAAGCAACAGAATACCTATCTTTAGGACAATAATCTTAAAAAAATCCTGTGCTGTCTCCAATTTAATTTCTTGTATTCTCGACGGACATCGAATTTATATCGCAGATTTTAAAGAGTTTATTGGCGAAAAGCGAATCTGTCTCCATTGCCATTGCCTGCTCTGTAAGTAATAGAGTCAGAATTCGCTTTACACCGGCGTCGACGCCACTCCTAGTCCTAGCTGTATCCAGGGCCTAATGCTGTAGAGTCTCTGTACAGTGAGGCAGAGGGTTCTTCTCGAATTTAGATTTATTTCACCTTTACAGGCTTTATAGTGTTTTTATTTCCTCATTGTGGTTCGGAAAATTTCGAAACTTTGAAAAATTTATAATTATTTTTTAGAAAACGTCTTAGCTCTATATTAAAGCAAAATAAGCCATAATCCTTTTGAATAATCCTTTTGTCCTTTTGACAAAATGTTTGTTCACATTTGCACCTTATGACATACTACATACTTGATACAAAAATGACGTTAGTAAAAAAACATTAACATTGTTTTTGACATCAAGTGCCAATTATGTCAAGATAGAGTTTAGCGCCTACTATCTTCTAAGGTAAAAATGTGAACAACCAAAACGAGAATGTAATTCAAAGGAGCTACGGCTTATTTTCTCTTAAAAATAATTATTGACAATTTATAGATATAACGATATGATGCACACGGATATGTGCTTTCGGGAAACGACGGCCGGTTTGGTCTAGTGGTAGTGGCGCTGCCTCTTGATCAACGGGTCCTGGGTTCGAACCCCAGTCGGGGCAAATATTTGTGTAAAAAGCAGATGTTTGTTCTCGGGTGATGGGTGTTTGCGTTTGTCTTTATGTGTGTTCCGAGGGACCCACGACACAAGGGATAGTGTGGGCCTTTGAGTGTATGGCGTTTACAAAAAATCGATGATTGCCCGAAACATAATAAGAAATTAGAAGCACTTTAAGACCGTGGCGCTTTTGAATAACTAAAACGTGTTATACTTTTAGGTCCGTTAGCAGAAGTGAACATGCCTATAGACAAGGTCCTCCGTCAGCCGAAGGGTTTCGCGACGGTAACGTTCGTGCTGCCGGAGCACGCTGTGCGCGCCTACTCCGAGCTCGACGGGGCGGTGTTCGCGGGGCGTATGCTGCACCTGCTGCCGGCCAGGGCTGACAAACTTGACGACGACAGTGACGATGGTATGATTATTTATTTTATTTGACAACTAGCTTTTCGCCTGGGACTTCGTTCTCGTGGGAATTTAGGAGAATTATGTAGCATGTTTTAATCCAGGGTGTCATCTACATCTATACCAAATTTTATCAAAATCGGTCCAGCCGTTTGAGCATGAAAGAGTAACAAATATCTGTACATACATTTATACAAACTTTGTGTTTATAATATTAGTAAACATTTACTAGCTTTCCGCCCGCGTGGACTACCAGTCATATCGTGCTGAGCTGACAGATAAAATGTAGCCTATGTTCTTTCCCAAGCTCTAGTTTTCTAAATTTCATCGAAATGAAATGAAATGAAATTTATTGTAGTAAATGTGGTTAGTAAAACTATCATTAGTACTTAGATTTTAGGTCACATTATGTCCATCTCATTTAATCATACTGAATGATGTATAATATTAATATAAATTACAATTATAATTAAAATTAAATGTCAATAAAGGTAAATGTCAATAAGGGCACAGATAATATAATAGTATAGTATTAGGGTAAATGTCGATAAAGGTAAATGTCAAAACAATAGCTATGGCTCTAATTATTAATATTAATGTCAAAATCAGTTCAATAGTTAGGCGTGAAAGCGTAACAGATAGACAGAGTTACTTTCGCATTTATAATCTTAGTAGGGAAGTAGGGATTTTATTTGACGATGATATACTCCTACGTTATTAAGTTATGGATTTGTACAGCTCCCACGTTGGATTGAGAGTGAAAGAAATCATTGGAATGTCCCAGTTGTCAACTCTTCCCAAGCATATTGTAGAAGCCAGTAAGTGGGACGTGTGGATTTTGCTGTGTTATGGGCGAAAGGCTGACAACCTATCATCACTAAACTCATTTGTTATCTAATAAACCTCAGAATGTAAGTCAAATATGGTGTTTTTTAGCTCTACATTTTTTTTTGGGATAACAGCTTTAATTTTGTAAATTATCTTAATTTCTAAACTTACACACTAGCAGCCAATTGTAGTTATCCACATTTTAAAAAGAAAACACCGAACAGACCAGTCCAGAGAGGGATTTGTACATAAATATATAGAATCATATGATAGAACCATCTCATTAAAATTAAATAAACTTAAATCTTCCTGTGTTTTTACGGGTCTTCTTTAAAAAGGTTGGGAAAGAGCTGCCTTATCGTACTGAAAATGTCAGTGATCCATCCTAAGTCGACACCATGACATTCCAAAATAGCTAATTAATCTTATAATGAACTAGCTTCCCGCGCGGGACTTCGGGAAAATCATGTACCCTATGTCCATTCCGGATAATGTAGGATTCTAATGGTGAAAGAATTTTTCAAATCGGTCCAGTAGTTTCGAAGCCTATTCGATACAAACAAACAATCAAATCTTTCCTCTTTATAATATGTATAGATATTTACGATATTTTATATATTTCAGAAGGGCTCTCCTTTAAGGAGAAGAAAGCTAAGAAGCTGAAAGCGCAAGCGAAGTCATCCCACAATTGGAACGTCCTGTTTCTGGGCGCCAACGCCGTGGCCGACGTGGTCGCTGCCAACTACAACACCACCAAGGAACAACTTCTCAGTGAAAACAGTAAAAGTAAGACTTGTTTTCGAATGGTGAATTAATAATTTAAAGCTTAATTTTATGCATATGTTATAATAATAAAATCATTTATTTTCAGGCAACTAAGGCCATAGATAAATACCTTACATATAAAATACAGACTACAGACTAACATACATACATATAATTAACACTATTTCCCGGGTGTTTTTCCGGGGGTGTCTATAACCGGGAATCTCCCTCGAAAACGGCGGAACACCACGCCCTCCGGCCAAAAGCTCTCCTTCATGGCTGTCTCCAGCATGAACGTCGGGAACCGCACCACAAATGCTTTGAAAATAGCATGGTGATGCGATTCCAACGGTTTCTCTCTCTGGAGACCTAAGGGAACTTTTGTCTTCTGCCGTATGTACTCGACGACGTGTTGCACCTCAGTGCTGTAGTGCAGTCGCGACAAGTACACAGGCGTGCTCGGAGCTTCAGCCCGCAGACTCACTTCCGGGTCCGTCGCTGCCGTCCCGCAGCGATTCTTTTTAGCCGATCGCTTGCGCTTCTTCTGCATCTTGATGAAGCCATCTTCGTCACGGTGTCCCACTCTTGGAGGAGGTTCTGTCACAACAACTGGTGACCGGCGGCGGCGCTCCTAGGTTTGACTTGTCAATCCTCTGGCTAACCGCCCAACCTAGTCAAACGTATGATAAACCAGTCATTCTGGGAAGAGACTGCAAAGACATACACAATAGGCTATGTCATACATTTTAAAAATGTTTTTAAATCGGTCTGGTTTATATTTATATTATAAGATTAAGGGTCCTTTTCTCAAAACACAAAATAACGTTTTTTTTTGCTAAGACATAATAGAGGTATTAAATGCTCACTACGCTAATCTAACACCTATATATAATTATGGGAAGTTTTCCTTTGCCAAGCCGTCAGCTAAGGAAAAAAAAAAACATTTTTAAGTTTTTTTTCCCAAATCTAGGACCTTAATGCTACTAATACAAAAAAAAAACAGAACATTTTAAAAATTTTGTACATAATCCAAACCTGTTTTATGAGGGTTCTAAAACACGAAAAAACGCTTCGAGTAAAGGTAGGTAATGTCCCTTCCTCTTAGTATGCCTCCCGGGCCATGCTCCGACTGCGTACCAGAATGAGAAACGCTCGAAGGGAAACTTATTTTTTTTTAATCTGTTGAATTTTGTTTAGACACAAGTGCGGCCGTACGATTGGCACTCGGAGAAACTCAACTGGTGGCTGAAACTAGAGCTTTCTTAGAAACGAATGGAGTATATCTAGACGCATTCAATAAAGTAAGTCGTTAAGTATATGTTTCTCCTTTCAGGTAGACTGTAATGTAAGTAACGCCACACATTCAAAAAGGTTCTCTAGTAGGTACCGCGAGTCCCACATGCCCACTAATCCACTACTCGAGAACAAACATTTTTTACATAAATGTTTGCCCCAACTGTGAATGGAACTCTTACTTTAAGCCCTTCGAAAAGCAAATTAAAAAAGAAATTACGTCCTTACTAATATTATAAATATTTGTTTGTTTGTCCTTCCTTCACGTCGTAACAGCAGCGTAGAATACTTTTCCACGTGAACGAAGTCGCGGTGAAAACCTAGTAAATCATTAATTATTTATTCGACGTTGGTTATGTAATTCCTATTATTTGAACAATACTCTTAATTCGCAGCCCGCCAAAAGAAGATCAAAAACATGTATCATAGTGAAGAATTTGCCAGCCAACACAGACGGAGATGAGATAAAGGCATTGTTTGCAAAACACGGGCACATAGCGAGATTCCTAATGCCACAACACGGCATCACGGCACTCGTCGATTTCGTGGAACCGTTTGAAGCTAAGAAGGCGTTTACTAAACTAGCGTACTCACAATTCAAATCTGCTCCTCTTTATTTAGAATGGGCTCCGGAAAACGTATTTTTAAAACCAGCTGAGAAAACAGAGGACGATTCACAAACTATAATTGAAACATCTGATGACACGACGAAGGAAAATAAGAAAGAGATAGAAAGTGAAAAGATAGAAGAGGAAGAAGAAGAGTTAGGAGAGCCAGAAAATGATACGACATTATTTGTTAAAAATCTTAACTTTAAAGCTACTGATGAAAGTTTGAGAGCGGTTAGTAATTCTTGACTGATTCGCAATGATCTTTATAATCCAAAATGTACATAGGATGTCTTTTAATTGGCTAGCGAAACTTCCCCAAGAAACTGAACAATTTTCCCTAAAGAATCTTTATGATATTCTCAAAAAAATGCCGATTTGTATGTATGTATGGATTGTATGGAGAAGCAACAATTTTTTTCCCTGTTTCGACATATCCGCCTGGGGAAAGTTGTTTAGTTTCATGGGCAGATTTACTTTCTGATTTTTCGCCAACTTATTTAAAATCACGTAATAGAATTTATCAAAAACTTGAAATTTTACAGCACTTCTCGGAATGCGGTAAGCTGCATAACGTGACAATAGCACGCAAAAAAGATCCCAAAAATCCGGGACAGTCCCTCTCAATGGGTTATGGTTTTGTGCAGTATTATTCCAAAAGAAGTACCAACGAAGCGCTAAAGTCTTTACAAGGGTCTGTTTTAGATGGAAAGACTTTGGAACTGAAAAGATCAGAAAGAGGAAATACGTGAGTAGCATTCGACTGGTTTGACAAAATTTAATTTTCAGTTTTTTTTTTAAGTAATCGTTTGCTCTTGACCACAATCTAGCTCAGAGGCGAAGATGTTGTCGAGGGTGGAGCAAGCTCTCCATGAGATGCCTGTACACTCGAACTAAAAGATATTCGGGTTAAATGAGCCGGGAAATACAGATGTAGGCAGAGAATTCCATTCTTTACCAGTGCGCAATATAAAAGGTGAAGAGAAGCGCTCAGTACGGATTCGAGGAATCTAGACAAAGTAAGGGTGGTACCTACGTCCGGTAGAAGGGCGGGGCAGGCGGAATGAGTTCGTGCAGCTCATGAGCACACTCCCCAAGTACATCTTGTAAAAAAAAATAAGCAATCAGCAATGTATGCATTCTTCACTTCATACGGTACCAAGGTACCGTATTACAGAAGGAGACTCAAGTCTTGATCTACACTCAAGTATTGATTGTATCTTTCGCTCACTATCAAAATGACAAAGACGACTGCTACTTAAGGCGACTACAACACCTAAATTACGATTTTATGATGCGTAGATAAGCATGACGCACTGCATTAAATCGAAGAAAAAAATACTACGGTAATATTCAGGACATAAACTAGATAAGTAGTTTGCTGAAAACATGATTCAGCACTTTTGGTTCGATAGAAAAAGCTCACAAAGTCACCTCTAAATACCAATATTGTGTATCTTTTAAGCTGTAAAAACGATAATGAAATGCACACAGGAACTTGAATTTGCTATCAAAATGTTCGTGATTGAATACTCTCGTTAAGTAGTTAACGCATTTTTCGATTTAAGCTGTTACCTTTCCATAAATCTCATTTTTCTAACTTTCGAACATGTTTTTACGGACGCACGCTTTCATAGTCCGTAAACTTCGTGTATCGACACTGTTCGCACTGCCGGCCCAGGCCTGTTGAGAGACGGAGATGGCACTATTCCTATATGTGCTGCCTTTATCGGGTGCTGTAGTCGCCTTAAGTGTAGATCAGAGTCTGAGTCTCGTTCTGTAATACGGTACTAACAATACACCTAGAGAGAAAATAGCAACCAGATTGTAATGGTTAGTCACAGCACTAACTATTACTTGTAAATAAACTAATAACCGATACAAAGACATAATTTGGTGCCCCAAATAAGGTATCTAAGTTCGTCCTACTTTGACCTTTGCCACCAGCGGATGAGATTCTATGATTGAGGGGAAAAGTATCGAGAAGTACGAATACTAAAGTGATGCTTTCCGCTGTATGGTGATCGGTTGAGAATAACACCACCCCATCTCTTTCCGTGGATGTCGTAAGAGGCGACTAAGGAAACACAAATGAGACCTACCTCCTAGTAGGTAATCCATCTTAGGCAACGACACCTCAGTTTGTTTTTAATCTTAGGTGGCGTCCTATGGTCTCACGCGGTGTGGTAGGCTCTGTAAAGGGCCGTCTGGTTCGCGACCACCATCCTACCGAAGTCCGACGCCAAACAGCTTGCTGTCTTCCGTCGGTGCGTGCGAGTACCAGTGCCTTGATTTGCATTTTCTAGGTTAACTCGCTCCATCGTCGACCTCATCCATGACCATGGTCAAGATTGGGGTCAAGAGTTAACCCCTTTCTCCAACAGCAATAAAAAATGCTGTTGGAGAAAGGTTTTGGAGGTGCTATGCATAGGCTGTTGGGCTCTTGCTATTATAGTTTTTGATTATTCACTACTTTATTAGGAATTCGTTACTTTGTTGTCAGGTAGATAGATAAATAGATGATAAAAACTGTATTCACTGCTATTACAATCTTTTCAATAGGTATTTCCGCTCGGGTAGGTATTTTCCGCTCTTAGGCCCGATTACAAAAAGAGACGTATTCAAGTCTTAATCTTTGCTTAAGTATTATTGTCTCTTTCTCTCACTATCAAAATGACAAAGACAATTGATACCTTAGTATAAATCAGAGTCTGAGTCGCGTTCTGTAAAACGAACCTTAGTCTCTCGATTGGACCATTGTGCGTTAGAAACTGAATTCCGTTATGAGCATGTAGAAATAATTTGGCTGGTTGCAGAGGTTATTGCGCGTGAGCGCGCTATTTTTTCCTTTAACCTTAGGGATGACTAAGGTCCGTATTACAGAACGCGGCTCAGACTCTGATCTATACTTATGTCTTCTTCTTCTTATCGTGTAGGTATAGTCAAGTTTGTGGCGAACTTGGCTAACCCTGATGTCAGAGTTTTCAAACCGCACAATGGCCTCTGACTTGGTTTTAACGACTGTAGTCAATCGACAACAGCCGGGACCGACAGCTTAACGTGCCCTCCGAAGTACGGAAACGCTCGTGGTAAATTGCCACTTTGGTCACCCATCAGGTTCCCTGCCTCTGTGTACGTTGCTTGACCTCACTGATCAGCAGTCGTCTTTGTCATTGAGTGAAAGAGACAATCAATACTTAAGTATAGATCAAGACTTGAGTTTCCTTCTGTAATACGGGCCTAAGAAAATGTTGTGATCGTTATGATTTTGTGGCCCCCTGAAACTGTCACTGATGACCCCTCGGTCCGGGGCTGTACCTCATTAACGAAGCCGCCCTTTTCCTTTACTGCTCAGCTCAGATTAGCCTCAGCTTCATAAAACAAAATGGTATGACGGAGATATTATTTGGCGATTGAAAAACCGACCTTAAAACATTTTCTTATCAATAATCACATTTCAGGAACGAAGTAAAAACATCACGTAAGAGCAATAAAGAAACTGTGCAGAACGGCACCAAATTACTCGTAAGGAACGTTCCATTCCAAGCTAACAGAAATGAACTCCACGAAATATTCAGGTAATAATCACAGTGTTTCGCAACTGATATCAGTAATAGTATCCACTCGTACATACGGCTGCACATCAGACTGTACAATGTTGACTCAGACTTGGTCCTTATCTCGTCTGCTAAAATGACGGGTTTCGTAGTAATTTTTACCATGATGTTGTCTGTACCTACAACGTATGCACGCATTCGATACGTAGCTAGCGATAGCACGAAATGGCTGGAAACTTGGTAATCAAACTAAGTACTTAATCAATTATATACTTATATTTTATCCACAACAACGAACTCTGGAAATATATATATATAAAATTGGAGGTCCTAACTCACTGATTTATCAACGCCCAGTCCAAACCCTCAGACCTAGAAAGCTGAAATTGGGGAAAATGGTGTCTTTTATGACACGTGCAAGGAATAAGAAAGAATTTTACGAAATTCCCACGTAAACGAAGTCCCGGACATACATGAGATGAACTGTATATTTAACCGATATGCTCATCGGAACAGTGTAGGTATAACTTTGTGTTATCCTGTATTGAATTACTATTGTACCAATACTTGCTACAAAATAGATTGAACCTCACAAATACCTACTGACATATTCAGAAACTTTCTTTTGCAGAGCATTTGGTGAAATCAAAACATTGCGTCTGCCAAAGAAATTAACTCCAGGCTCTGAACAACACCGTGGTTTCGCTTTCGTGGACTATTACTCCAAAACTGACGCAAAGGTAATATTTCCTAACTTTCTACTTTGATAAATATTTGCCTGAATCCGTTACGAAATTATTTGTTGTAAAGCTGTAAAGGACCGATAATTTCATATTTTTATTCTTTGAATCTTTTGATTATAAACTACATAGTTAGTTTCAAATTCTTCTTATTAGCGAGTCGATGGCAAGTAACTATAAAGTTGTGGCCCAGAACGTAGCCACTTGGACGGTGGGTTGAGTAGCATTCATTAGGTTTTGTTGCGTGCAGGTGGTAGGGCACGCACTGCATGTTGCTAGGTGGGCCATGGTTCACATTACTTACGTAAGTTCTTTTGGGTAGTCTTGTGATTACTTCTAAATAAAAAATATGTCGCTCCTCTAACATAACAAAACTATAAGGGTTCTTTGGTGACTACGAACCTTAAAAATGACGGTTACAGCCTAAATTAAATGGCTATGCCTAGTTTTGGCGCCTTTTTTTATGGCAAACTTACGCCACCTTGTAAGGTGTGTAGAGTACTTCCATACAAACAATAGTTACTATTGCAGCTCAGCTCTAAAGTACATCCGTCCCGTGTTATACGCCACTATCTATAACGCGTATTTAATAGGATAACTGAAGGTATGCGCTACTTTTAACGGTCCTGTACTATTTATTTCATGCCACTAACTACACCAGTCGTCTTAAACATTCTAGGTCGCAAAAAATAGCCACGTCCTGATTTTTTGGGATGTTGTTAGGATAGATACCAATAGTGTTAAAACAAATTTGCAACCTCGAAAGACCTGTGCTAACTTCGTGGTGCTCGAAAAACCTCGGAATTTTCGGCCTGTTTTTAGTTTCTCGCTTACACAATCTAAAATATGCATTTTACAGCAAAGTCATCTATGACACTTCTAAAGAAGATAAAATTGTCAACAATCTGAGCGCAACCACAACTCTGTATGTCTAACAGATCTCGAGAAATAACAGTTCGAACATATGCATTTTTTTCCAAAAAGTTATTTTATAGTTAGCTAGACTTTCGAACAAAACACTATCTAAAATACTCATTCTACGGGAAAGTTATTAGGAGTTAAGTTATAGTTATAGATCAGTTATTTAGCTTTAATTTAAGTGTAAAAGAAACTTTAGGACAAATAGTTCTCGTGTTATCAGGTTAAAATACGAATATTAATAAGGAAATCAGATGTTTAAGAAAATGATATTGAAAACAATAAAAAGTATGTGAAATTTCCCATTTTCGAACTGTTATTTATAGAGATCTGTTAAACATACAGAGCTGTGGTTGCGCTCAAATTGTAAAGTGTCATAGATTACTTTGTTGTAAAATGCATATTTTAAATGTTGCAAGTGAAAAACTATAAAAAGGCTGAAAATTCCGAGGTTTTTCGAGCACCACTAAGTTAGCACAGGTCTTTCGAGGTTGTTTTGGTTTTACACGATTGGTATCTATCAATCCATCCCAAAAAACCAGGGCTATTTTTGCAACCTGACGAGGGTCGATTTATATGTCTACGGTGACTGACGTAAACGCCAACATGACGTAACTTGAGTCAAATAGAGTTTGTACTATGAAATAAATAGTACGTCCGATAAAAGTAGTTCATACTTTCAGTTTTATTATTAAATTCGCGTTATAGATAATGGTGCTTTTGACATTTTACTCTTTTGTCATTTTGCGCTTTGGACGTTTTCTTGACGTTTGTCGTTTTGCGCTTTCGCATTCTGCGCCTAAACATTAGGTACCTGTTTAGTTCATACATATTTTTTTTTGTTTCAGAGCGCGTTTGAGGCGTTATGCCAGTCCACACATTTATACGGGCGAAGATTAGTACTAGAGTGGGCAGATCAGGCTGACGACACCGAAGATATCAGTACCTTACGCAAGAGAACTGCACAAACCTTCAACGCAAACGCTCCAGGCGGCAAGAAATCTAAAAAAGCCGTCATCGATACTGAAACATTTGTAGAACCAAGTAATGTTAAAATGTAATATTTATTTATGAAAAATAGAACTCTTATCAATTACCGTAAATCAAACTGTTTTTTTTGTTAATTTAACTCCAATGCTAACTACGGTCTAACATTTTATCATGCATGAGGAAAATATAAAAAATATAATAAGTATGTAGTCCTTTATTTCTCATGACATGACACAATTTATTACAATTATTGTAGGTACCAATATTTAAAATGGATGGCATTATGTGTGGATTATTTCATCCATCACTTATATAATTAAACACTGTAAAAATTAATTGCTGGAAAGCAGGACCATGTTTTAGTATGTGTGTTCACATAAATAAATATTATATCTACTCTATTTACAAGAATTAAAATTTTCAAGTAATATTTATAATAATCCTAGTTATTTTTCTTTAACTTCTAAAGAAGGAAATATTAAAGGGAACCTAGAAGGCTATTATTGGTACAGACTTACTTATCTATCAATCTTAGTTTCAATATATTGCTGATTTGCAAAGCATAAAAACCAAAAATATTATTGGAAAATATATTTACATTTAGAACTTGCGCTGCTTACAACACAAGAATTTAAATACACCTTTATTTATTTATTGCCTATCGCCCGCTACTTCTTTTGCATGAAAATGTGACAGTGTTTGTCCAGTGCCTGAATCCACCTCCAAACTGATTGAGTTTTGAGGTGTGAAAGTAGAACAAACTCACATATTTTAACATTTATAATATTAGTGTGATATACCACAGTGAAACCTTTTCCATGCTCCTATTAATAAGTATTTAACTTCCCTGTTCATCTGTTTAGAGGATTTAAAGTAAAAAATGTAAATAAAGATATTTAGTATAAACTGATAGTTAATCCAGGAGTGCAGATCACATCGGGTAAAACTACATTTGACATTACATGTAACATTGATTTTGAGTTTGCCCTTTTTGGGTGTAACTTCTAGACCCTTCCCAATAATCTTACATATAAACACAAAAAAATGGCAATAACATCCTGTTTCATCTGCCCAGCAAATTTTAAACAAAAAACATATACATACAACACTCTCAGAAAAAATCATAGAAATACCTATTTTCTATAAACATTACATGAATTAACAATCTTACTAACAATATACACAATCATTTAACCAACACAGTGCTAGTGCACACACTACTGAATCTAAAGACTTTGTCAGCAGCACATTCAAATTCAGGAATGTGTTAATAATTGTATGGCTTTACAGTAGATCATTATAAACATATCCTGCTATTTTTAACTAACACTGCACTCAATTTATGTTAAATCAATTTGCTCAAATAAAATGAACAGTGTAAATAACATATAACCTTTCACAATTAACTAAACAATAGGACTGATTGTTGTATAATTGTTTAATTTCCAAAAATTATTTATGTGTGAAATACAATCTCAATCAATTTTTACTGTAGAATATATTTTTCTAACAAATATGCTTGTCCCAACATAGCCTACTGTCCCACAAATAATACCAAGTGCAAGACTAAACAAAGCCATATAACCAAAATAGAACACAGTCTGGAATAGGCCATACATCTTTGTTTTGAAAAGGAAGTAGTAGAAAGAGTAGAGGTAAACATAGATAGCAGTGCTTCCAGCAGAGAGGAAACTAGTCCATTGCCAGCGGTAGTCCTCTGCATTAAGCAGGAAATAAGTACACACAATGGTAACACAAACTGTGACAATCATAAGGATCAGGAACACAAGCAACATAAATCCATAAACATAATAGATTTTATATGCCCAAAACGATGTAAAAATAAAATACATTTCTATGAAGATAGATCCAAACGGTAAAATTCCACCCATGATGATAATAATGAAAGGCTCCATGTACCATTTTTTCTCAGGGATAGGTCTAGGCACTGCATTTATTCTACAGGGGTAATCGGGCTGACCAGCTAAGTTTCGACCAAGGACTGTTCCTACCAAAGTAAGGGGCAATATGACAAATGTGCAAATGGACATAACAGCAATCATACTACCAAATGGAATAGCTCTGGAGGTGTGATAATAAATTGCAATGAAATTTATGTAAAATGCAGTTCCGCAAACTAGAGCAGGAAGAAGGAAAGCAGAGAGTAACATTTGCTTTATCCATAGCTTGCCTCCCATCCTTGCATACAAAGACCCACCAAAGTAACCATTAATGGGAGATGTAGCAGAATAGATAAAAATTGCTGTGGAAAGTAAAGAACCTCTCTCTGTGTAAAGTTCACCAAAAATGGTAAAAATTATGACAGCTAGCACTACTACAGTGAGCTGATGGCCTGCACCTACAAGAGCAGAGAAAATTGCAAGGTGGGGGACAGGTCTGAAAACATCTCCGTGAACTTGCTTCCACCCATACTCATCCCCTAAATCTTTTTCTAGATCATCAAGATCATCATCTTTAGAATACCTATCATAATCTTTGCGAAGTGTTCGCATAAGAATCATAGATACTAAACCAACCAAAAAAATCACCATCATGAAACTATTAAAAATACTAAACCAATGGATCCGATGTTGGAAGAAGTTTGGGTCTAAATACTTATCAAATCTGTCTTCAAACTTAATATTGCTCTCTTTCCAGTTCACCTCATAAGTGAATGATATCTGAGCATCTAGTGCTAGTCGTGCTTTGTTTTCAGCCGTTAGGTTTACTTCTACAATTCTGTTCCCATTGTATCCAATATCAAACTTCTTGTGAGTCCAAATGTAGTATTGGTCACCATCAATCTCGCCGAGAATACCCCATATCGGCAGGTCGTCTATGTACATCTGGTACCAGTAGTGATTTTTGACAGCATACACAAGGGCTTTATAGGATTGCTCATTTAATTGTATTGCACAGAACTGTTGTGCTGGAACTGGGTCTTTGAAAGTGATGTCGAGACCGCTGAACTCTAGTTCAACGCCTTGGAGTGCTTCTGACAAGGTCTCATGGTAGTGACCAATAGTAACTTTAGTGCCAACACAAAACGGTAGCGAAAAATATGCATACGTTTCTTGACGATTATGGTACGGGCCAACGGTGTTCATCCATAGCACCACTTGTTCTCCGTCTTTGTACCAATGATTATGTTCATCGCAATACACTATAGTCCACAAAATAGATAAAATGTATAGGAATTTCATTGTTTTACTAGTATTTAACAGCAAACAGTTGACAAAAAATAAACATAACACGTAGGTAAAATGCCGATGTCGGGCATTTACATTTGTGAAAAATGTTGCCATATGATAAAACTGTTGGCTGTATCTTTGATATAGCTCAGTGTGTCACCTAGGTTACAGACTTGTTAATAGAAATACATGTCAGTGTTGATCCGCCAATCTAAGCGTTTTAATTCGTAGTAAATCCAATAATGCATTTATCTTACAAATTGGTAGCAGAGCGTGGTTAACGCAGGTTTATTTCGAAATAGTACTTACTTCTGGTTAGTACTGGGACAAAATGACCTCACACTACAGAATTGATCCGCTTGACAAAAATAATTATGACACTTGGTGTGTTCAGGCCCAGGCTGTTCTTATTAAAGCAGAACTATGGGAATATGTAAGCGGGGCTATTTCTGTGTCGGACGATGCGACACGGAAAGCGGATATGAAGGCGCGGTCAGAAATCCTATTGCTGATGTCCCCATCGCAGCTTAAACAAGTAAGTGGATGTAAGACGGCTAAAGAAGTCTGGGATAAACTTAAATCCATTCATGCGAGCTCTGGGCCAGCACGTAAGGCAACACTGTTGAAGCAGCTCGTACTCAAGAAAATGTCTGATAGTGAAGATGTGCAGGATCATCTTATGAACTTCATGGATGTTGTAGATAAATTATCAAACATGGGCGTTGACATTCACCCAGAACTACTCAGCATCATGATGCTCTATAGCCTGCCACAGAATTACGAAAACTTCAGAATCGCCATTGAGTCGAGAGATAGCTTGCCAAACCCTGAAACATTAAAGGTGAAAATAATTGAAGAAAGTGAAGCTAGAAAGAACACAGAAGGTAGAGAAAATTCGAATTCTGAAGCATTCTACAGCAAAAACAAAAGAACTTCGAATAACAAAAACAAGTTCAAATATAGATGCAACAAGTGTAAGAAAATAGGACACAAAGCTGCAGACTGCACAATGAAAGTGAAAGTAAATGAACGAAATGATGAGCAGAATTTTAATGTACATTTAAGCATGACATCTGCACAAAAATTAGATGCAGAGACATGGTGTCTCGACAGTGGATGCACATCACACATGTGTAGTAATAAAGAAATATTTGAAAATGTCGATGAAACATCAGGTATATTAAAGCTTGCATCAGATAAACATATTACTTCAGTAAAAGGTAAAGGGCGTATAAGATTGAAGAACAAAAAGGAAACATGTAACCTAAATGACTCATTATACGTTCCCGAATTATCCACAAATTTATTGTCAGTTGGCAAAATAACAGATAATGGTTATACCGTAACATTTTTCAAGGATAAAGCTCAAATTAAAAATGCAAATGGTAAGATAATCCAGGAAGCAGCAACACAGAATGGTCTGTACTACGTGAAATTTGATGGAAGTGATAGAGCGCATGCAGTAAATAGTGAGGAAGAAAGAAACATAATGCAGTGGCATAAGAAGCTCGGACATTTGAATGAATCTGATTTAAAGGCAGCGTCCAGATCAGATCTAATTGGTGGTCTTAAGATTGGAGAAAAAGAAAAATTGGGCGACTGTGAAACATGCATTAAAGGCAAGATGTCGAGATTGCCATTCCATTCCTCAGCGGGCATTAAAACTAAAGCGGCTCTAGAAGTTATACACACAGATGTATGTGGACCTATGCAGCATAAAACATTAGCAGGGTCACAGTATTTTGTAACTTTCATTGATGATTTTACCAGGTATTGCTGTGTATATTTTATCAAACACAAAAGCGAAGTATTTGAGACTTTTAAAGAATATAAAAACCATGTGGAGAATCTAATGAATAAAAAGATAAAATTTCTTCAATCGGATAATGGCACCGAATATCGTAACAACGAGTTCGATGTTTATTTAAAAGAATGCGGTATTCAGCGCAGACTTACCACCCCATACACTCCTCAGCAAAGCGGCTTGGCAGAAAGGCGAAATAGAACGTTAACTGAAAAGGCTAGATGTCTAATGCTAGACGCAAACGTTCCTGAAGCTTTATGGGCAGACGCTGTTGCTACAGCTAATTATTTAACTAATAGATGTCCAGCAAAGGCTTTGGATGGAGACACGCCATTCCGCAAATGGTTGGGAAGAACGCCATCCGGTAAACATCTTCATATTTTCGGCCAAAAAGCATTTGTTTTGAAAAAGAAGAGAAGGGAGAAGTTTGAACCGAAGGCAACTGAGGGTGTTTTCGTGGGTTATGCCAAATGTGCCAAAGGTTATAGAATATACATTCCAAGCAAAAGGACTGTAGTTGTCACCAGAGACGTTAAAATAATAAACAAAATGTTCTATGAGCAAAATAAAAAGAAAGATGATGCTCAAAATAGTCAGAAAAAAGAAAAAGATATGAGCATAGAAATTGAAATTAGGAAGAAATCTAATAAAAATTGTCCTCAAATTGAAATACCTCATTCTTCAACACAATATGATCATGAACAATACCCATCAGAAGAATATTATGAATCCATTGAGGAGGATGGTGATGAAGAATCTGAAAATGAAATCGTTAATGAGCCTGAAACATCTGAAGAAACAGACTCAGATAATCTCAGACGTTCTCACAGGGAGAGACAACCTCCGGTTTGGGCAAGAGATTATGAAACGAATACTGTTGAAGAAGCGAACATTTTGAATGAAATAAGTTGTATTTCAGATGAAGATGAGGAAGATGACGATTACTGGCATGATGCTATTAAGTCGGAAATAAAAGCTCACGTAAAAAATGGAACATGGAGAATCGTGAAACGCGAGAAAGATATGAAATTAGTCGATTTCAAAATGATATTAAGAAAGAAAGTAGGTCCGAAAAATACGGAAATTAGAAAAGCCAGACTCGTCGCAAGAGGTTTTACTCAAAGACCAGGTATAGATTTTCATGAAACCTATTCACCAGTTGCAAAATTAAGCACCGTAAGAAGCGTCATAGCAGTAGCAGTAGCAGAAAATTTGAAACTCCAACAAATGGACGTGACTACAGCGTACCTGAATGGCGTACTGGATGAGAAAAATTTCATGAAGCTTCCAAATTATCTAGATGAGTACGTTAGAGAAATAATGGTAGAAGAAAGTATCAATGATGACCTGACTACTTTTAATAAAGCAAAGAAAATGCTTGAGGATATGAAAGCAATTAAGGGGGATAAAGTTTGTCAACTAGAGAAAGCCTTGTACGGTCTCAAACAATCAGGACGACAATGGTACATAAAACTCAGTACAGAGTTAGAAAACATGGGTTTTGTTCAAAATGAAAACGATCCCTGCTTATATCGACTAGAGAAAGGAGGAGCAACAGTTATTATTGCGATTTATGTTGATGACCTTTTAATAGCATACTCTAGCGACAAGTTGCTGAAAGATATCAAGATTACATTAAACAAAAAATTTGAAATGAAAGATTTGGGTGAACCAGAATTATTACTCGGAATGCAAATCAAACGAGAACAGAGTGGAGGAGTAAAGATATACCAAGAAAAGTATATAGAAAAGGCTTTACGGAAATTTGGTATGGTAGATTGTAAACCCACTGTAACACCGATTGAACCCAATCTTAAATTGGAAAAGAACGATAAATGTAATGAGAAGCTCCCATATCAACAATTGATAGGAACGCTTATGTATGTGGCCATAGCAACTAGGCCCGACATAGCATACGCAGTTAGCACCCTATCGCAATACAACAACTGCTATGGAGAGGAACATTTCAAAAGTGCCAAAAGAATCCTCAGATATTTAAAAGGAACTAAAAACATTGGGCTCATATATCTGAAAATTGATACAGAATTATATGGCCAAGCTGATGCCGACTTTGCATCCTGCCAATTGGACAGGAGATCATACAGCGGGTACTGTTTTAAATTATCTGGCGCACCCGTAAGCTGGGAAAGTAAAAAACAAAAGACAGTGGCACTCTCTACAGCGGAAGCTGAATACGTCAGTATTGCAGAGGCAGCTAAGGAAGCCATACATTTGAAACGCCTGATCAACTCTATTTCTAAAATGAAACAGGAAGTCATAACAATTCTTAATGACAATCAGGCGGCTATCCAACTAACCAAAAACCCAGTTGTCGGAAGTAAGACAAAACATATTGACACCAAGTTACACTTCATAAGACAACTAAAGGACGTAAAGGTTGAGTACTTAGCAAGCACTGAGTTGGAGGCGGACATCCTAACGAAAGGATTACCAGGGCCAAGATTCAATACCCTGAGGGCAGCCATGGGACTACACAATTAGACCAGTATATCCAAGACAGGAGGAGTTTGTTGGCTGTATCTTTGATATAGCTCAGTGTGTCACCTAGGTTACAGACTTGTTAATAGAAATACATGTCAGTGTTGATCCGCCAATCTAAGCGTTTTAATTCGTAGTAAATCCAATAATGCATTTATCTTACAAAAACAAACATCAATTCGCATTACTGTTTACATAAAAAAGTCGATAAAAAATTGTCTTTGAGTTTCATCGATTCGATTGGTCCGAGCACTCCGAGCAGCGCGCTGTAACTAGTTGGGGGTTTTTTGGCGGGAACTCGGCGTGAGCGGTTGCTTTGTCAATTGAATTTTCGTTTTCTGCGTGAAAAAGTTGTTTGATGTGTAATAGTGATAGTGTATTATGTAGTAAATTGACTAAAATTCGTGTAGTGATGAAAAATTCAAGTGATAACAGTGTTTCTGCTCCGTTTGGTACCGACAAAGATCCTCGCGGTTGTGCTTCTCGCCGCCAGTTTTCGTAAAACAGACGCTATCCGGTTTTACGCAGAACATGAGGAGCTTAGGGCTTAGGTTAAGTTGAAGAAAGATTTTTCACTGAAGAAGTGGCTGTATGGACATAGTTTCCTTTGCCTTTCCCGAAAGGGATAAATTTAACAAAAAAAAGATGGGTCTTTGGCGGGAACTCGGCGTGAGCGGTTGCTTTGTCAATTGAATTTTCGTTTTCGGCGTGAAAAAGTTGTTTAATGTGTAATAGTGATAGTGTATTATACAGTAAATTGACTAAAATTCGTGTAGTGATGAAAAATTCAAGTGATAACAGTGTTTCTGCTCCGTTTGGTACCGACAAAGATCCTTGCGGTTGTGCTTCTCGCCGCCAGTTTTCGTAAAACAGACGCTATCCGGTTTTACGCAGAACATGAGGAGCTTAGGGCTTAGGTTAAGTTCAAGAAAGAAGATTTTTTACTGAAGACATGGCTGTATGGACATAGTTTCCTTTGCCTTTCCCGAAAGGGATAAACTTAACAAAAAAAAAAAAAAAAATTAACAAAAAAAAATGTAATTAGTTGGGGTCTTTGGCGGGAACTCGGCGTGAGCGGTTGCTTTGTCAATTGAATTTTCGTTTTCGGCGTGAAAAAGTTGTTTTATGTGTAATAGTGATAGTGTATTATGCAGTAAATTGACTAAAATTCGTGTAGTGATGAAAAATTCAAGTGATAACAGTGTTTCTGCTCCGTTTGGTACCGACAAAGATCCTCGCGGTTGTGCTTCTCGCCGCCAGTTTTCGTAAAACAGACGCTATCCGGTTTTACGCAGAACATGAGGAGCTTAGGGCTTAGGTTAAGTTGAAGAAAGAAGATTTTTCACGGAAGACATGGCTGTATGGACATAGTTTCCTTTGCCTTTCCCGAAAGGGATAAATTTAACAAAAAAAAAATGTAATTAGTTGGTGACAGTGACAGTCAGACGTCCATGTTTCAGATTGAGGTTATGTTAATGTTTATTAATTTATTTAGAATTTAATAATTTTAAATCAAAATGGAAATAGATATGGATCGTCCAAGTTGTGTACAAGCTAGACTAAAATCAGATACAGGAGAAGAAACTGGGAGTCCGTTAGATTTACCATTAAATATCACGAAAGATCAACTACAACTTATATGCAATGCTTTGCTTCAGGAGGTAACCAAACCAATTCCAAGTAATTAAAAAAATAAAAATATATGAAATTTAATTACTAGTTCCAAATCTAAAGTTAATAAATTTCGTAGGAAGACAAGCCGTTTTTATTTTTCGTCAAAGATGTAGAAATAACATCAACTCTGGAAAATGCTCTTGATCTCAAAAGTCTGAACTCTGAAGAGGTAGTTGAGATAATTTATCAGCAGCAAGCGCTTTTCAGAGTCAGACCAGTTACAAGATGTACCAGGTATGACAGAAATTACGTCAGATTCTTATTTTTTATTTTATTACATTTCATACCATAAATATTCTGAATTATTATCTATGCAGTTCAATACCGGGTCACGCTGAAGCAGTGATTTCGACGAGTTTCAGTCCTTCAGGAAAACAGTTGGCCAGTGGATCAGGAGATACAACAGTCAGATTTTGGGATTTACACACTCAAACACCACTGCATGTCTGTAAAGGTAGATATTTCAAATGACCTATTAAATAATGACGACTTACCGCTGGATATTTCATTTACAATTATGCTGAGTTGGGATCCCATTGCCGTCATATTGTCTACCTATGAATAATGACATCAATAAACATTTTTTCTTCCTTCCTAATAAGTACATTATTAATGAAAATCCAAATTACATTAATTTTTCAGGTCACAGTAATTGGGTTCTCTGTATTAGCTGGTCTCCTGATGGCTCCAGGTTAGCCTCAGCCTGTAAACAGGGCAGGGTTATGCTTTGGGATCCAAGAACTGGAAATCAAGTTGGCAAAACTATGCTTGGACATAAACAATGGATCACAGCATTGGCTTGGGAACCGTATCATAGGTACCTATTTGTAATGTGATGTTTTCCCATAAATGTAACAGGTTCCTTTATAATCATGATGCAAATTAATAATTGTGATTGTAGTATTTTTTTATGAAAAGTATGTTGTACTTGTATAAATGCATTACTTTGTCTTCTAGAAATCCAGATTGCCGAAGACTAGCAAGCTCTTCCAAAGATGGGGATGTCAGAATATGGGATACTGTGACAGGTCTAACACTCTTGAATTTGACAGGTCATACCAAAGCAGTCACTTCTGTCAAATGGGGAGGCAGTGGTCTCATTTACACTTCTTCCCAAGACAGAACTATCAAGGTAAACAAATCAATTTAGGAAAAATTAATACAACATTTAACATTAAATATTTCAAATGCTTATTTTTCCAATTCCTTCTGCTTGTTAGGTATGGCGTGCAGAGGATGGAGTGCTATGCAGGATATTAGAAGGTCATGCACACTGGGTCAATACTTTGGCATTAAGTACTGACTATGTTTTGAGAACTGGTCCATTTCACCCTGTTTTAGATCAGCAAGGTGTACCAAGTGACAGTAAGTCATTGAATAGTTTGCAATTGTACAAATTTTGAGTAATTGTAAATGTTCAGGTTTAAGATAATTCAATTTTGTACAGAAAAAGTTCTTCAACAACGTGCTTTAGAGAGGTATGAAGCTGTGTGCCATCAAGGAGCAGAAAGATTGGTCTCAGGCTCTGATGACTTCACACTCTTCCTTTGGCTCCCAGAAAAAGAAAAAAAGCCTTTAGCCAGGATGACAGGACACCAGCAACTCATTAATGAAGTTAAATTTTCTCCAGACACCAGGTAGAACTTATACAATTATTAATATTTAATGAACATACATAATATATAAAAAAGCCAGCCTATGCTCTGGCTCACTTCTGGATAAGCCTTTCTGTCATGGGAGTGAAATGAAAATTTCTTAACCATTTCTCTATTCCAAATAGGTTAATAGCATCAGCTTCATTTGACAAATCTGTGAAACTCTGGGAAGCAGCTACTGGAAAGTTCATCACCACCCTACGTGGACATGTACAAGCAGTCTATATGGTGGCTTGGTCAGCTGACTCAAGATTACTGCTCAGTGCAAGTGCAGACTCCACATTGAAAGGTAATTTGCTGTTTCAATAGCAAATAAACTTATTTATACACACTTGACAATGTTTAAATCTGCAAATTTATTTTTAGTTTGGAACATGAAAACCAAGAAATTAGAGCTTGATTTGCCAGGCCATGCAGATGAGGTATATGCAGTTGACTGGTCACCAGATGGATCATATGTGGCTTCAGGAGGAAAAGATAAGGTTCTAAAATTGTGAGTATTATGTACATGTAAATATTTATTTATCTTTTAAGTCGTCCAAAGCTAACTAAATTGTCTTTATTGTTACAGGTGGCAACATTGAAACAAGACACAATTTAAAATGAAAATTACTTTATTTATAGAAATAAGATACACAATCAATAAAAAGCTATTACTTGATTTTTATACTCTTTTTAACATTTGCCTTAATGCCAGATGCTTCACCACCATACCTAGTGATTTCGGAACGGGGCTCACGTACAGCACCCTTCCTCCTTATCTTAGCCTTTCTATACTTTAGCTTATGTTTAACTCTAGGGTTTCTCTGTTCCTTCTTTCTATGGGGTGTAAGACCCTTATTTTTAGCTATTTGATAAGTAATTTCACGCTTTTCACCGAGATCATCAGTGACCATATCATGTGAAGATGTTGAAGGTTTATTTTCGTCTTGTTCTACATCATTAGGTGATGTAATATCATTATCAGAGAAGCCACTTTCATCTGATTCATCATGCCTCTGAGCGTTCCCTTCCACAGGCCTAAAGAAGTCATTTCCTTCATAAACATTCTCATCATCTGACACTCCAGTATCATCTCCTTCATCTTTCTCTACTGGACTCACAAGCTTTAGTTTTTTAGGTGCAGAGTCTGACAAAGCTTTTTCAGATTTCCGTTTTTTACTTTCTTTCTTTTCTTTAAGCTCTGTAATATGTAGCTCCAGATTATTTTTCACAGCAAGCAAGATTTTATCTATCTGAGGTTTTATAACCTCCAAATAAATGGGCTCCATTTTATTCAACATTTGTCTGTACTGATACAACCTCTTTATAACTGGATGATTTTGTATATTTATTCGTTGGCTCTTTAAGAGCAAGTAGTAACTAATGTTGGTACAATAATTTAATATCAGGTTATAGTTTGTTTTAACAAATTTGGATGCCAGACATTTGGGTAGCTTTCCATCTTTCACAAGCTCTAAAACTGGATGTAAATTGTCTTTTGCTACTGTTAATTTAGTTTTAAAGTCATCTATAAGTCCAGAAAACTCAGGGCTTTCTTTTTCAAGTAACTGAAGTTTTTGCCTTTTTGACATCTGACTCAAATCATTTTTAATTATAGTTTCCCTTTCTTCTACTTCTGTAACTTGTTTAGCAAAAAAGTCTAGAGTAAAATCTTCATCGCCTAGTTGTTCCAAAAGCCTTTTTTGTATATTTTTTGCTTCTTCTTCCTCCATAAGTGCTGCTTCCTCATCATCTCCAAATCCTCCATAGTCTTCGTCCACATAATCTGTGGCGTAATAGGATCTTTTCTTCTTACCCCATGCCTTAGGATCTGGCAAATCATCATCAGACTTTTCTTGCCCTTCAACATCACTATCAGCTATGCCCACATCTTCCTGTTTGTCAGAATCATCATCAGATTCACTGAATGCATACACTTCGTCTTCACTATCCGATACTCGATGTTTCCTTTTACGGACTTTATCTAACAGTTTTTTTTCTTTAGGGGTGTATTCATTTTCGGAATCTGAAGGCTCATAATCGCCTTTCATGTCATACTTGGTGTTAATTCTGAAAGAAGAAATATTAATTGATAAAGAACACATTCCTACACACATACAAATATTTATACTAGTACCAGATTTTACCGTTTAAATGTGTTACGGTAAAGATTTACTAACCTTATTTTATCTGCCATTTTTACAAAAAATATCAATGAAAAGCAATGACCATGTTCTTTTTGAGAGGTTATTTTTTACCTCTTGTCTAGTTTCTAGTGTATTCTAGTTGACCGAATATATAAAGACATCAAAATATTACTGCCAGATACCACTACTCAAATCAATTCACTAAAAAGAAATACTGAATTTGGAGTTGATCTATTTTTCATTTGCATTTCACCAATTCACACAACACATACGCCATGGCAGTGTTGCCACATTAGGTAGATCACAATTTAATAAATGTGAAATCTGTATTTTCCTCAGACTAAGGAAACCAAGAATAGACCTGACATATGCGTCTATACGAACAGTTCGTTATAGGAATGTGGTGTATTTCGACAACATAAGCATTGACATATCGGCGTCTCTTTTTAACTAATGACTTCCGGTATATGTAAAAAAGGACAACAGTTGTTTTACGATTACCGTTAATGGCAACACTTGCTTGGTGACGTCACAAAATGCCTCACCGTGGCCGGTCGCCATGTTTTGTTCCTGTCAACAACAAGTACATGTGTTGTCATTGCGGCTTGCTTTGTTCCGAATTTTGAAGAAAAATTGTGTTATTTCTTGAAGTTATAGAGAGTGAACAGTGTCTGGACGTGTATAAAAGTGCACTTAATATGGTCAAATGCAGTGTCATAGGGTGCCGCATGAAAAGCACCAAAAAACATGCAAATATAACGTTGCACAGGTAATTATCCGAAATCATTCAAATTACCTTGGATTATCCATTATTTTGAAAGATTATGATGTTTGTGGGAAAGTTCATACAGATACACTTGCTTTTTTGTAATAATTGACTGCTTACCACTTGATATTCTGCGATTTTTTAACCAACTCGATTTTTTAACAAGCCGCCATTTTTGTTTCTGACTAACTTTAGGTATGCACGTTTTTTTCGTAGGTATTTCAAGTCTATTCTTGGTTTCCTTAGTCTGAGGTATTTTCATTTTGATTTAAATTCCGTAAAAATATTCCATAATTTGATTAAAAATCCGTATGAAAATTAAACTACTCAGTTACTTTCCCTATACCCTAATTCATCAGTTGAAGCTAAGTCTATCTTTAGAGTAAGTCCTTAATAATAATTCATCCGTATTGAACTAGCGAAATCCGTACAAATACTGATAAATCCATATATATGGCAACACTACGCCATAGTATTATATTGTACGACATTTTTTAAATTTTTGTAGTATGCAAGGAGTATATAACACTGCGTTTTAGTAGTATGCACGTAGTATGTTGGGTTGGGTTGGAGAAAGCCTTCTATTCATGAAAATCATAAAAGATGTGGCTGTATGACTCAGTGCCTGCCATTGCCTATTTTTTTGAGTTTTCGTTTAGACTAGTGTTGCTTAACTATCGATGGTTAACCTTGAAAAACAGTAAGAATATCGATAGTACTATCGATAGTATCGAAAGCCAATAGTTTGCGATACTATTGGTGACAGACCAAACTATCGATAGTATTGAAACTATTGAATTCTAATAGTATTGATAGTTTTGAATCAATACTATCGATACTATTAGAATTGAATAGTATAAATAATATTAAATTCTAATACTATCGATAGTATTGATAGTTTTGAATCAATACCATCGATACGATGGTATCGATATTATTAAAATTTGAAGAGGTCACATAGTTGACCGTGCACTCTTTGTTGCAGCTGATTTGTATTAAAAAAATGAGTTATGTCATGTTGTTTAGAATAAACACTGACATAATTTTGGTTATTGACAAATAATTAGTATTTTTGTGTATTGTCTTGCTTGGAAGTTAATATTTTATGAAAATCAAGTTTGTTTATTTATTCTGAGAGAGGATTTTTTTTTAAACTCTGCGTCTACTTGCCATACCTTGATCTTAGTATCGATACTCGATAGTATCGCAAACTATTGATAATATCGATAGCCCTATCGAAATTCTTACTGTTTTTCTAGGTTACGATAGTATCGATGAACTATCGATACGTTCTACTATTGGTTGCAACACTAGTTTAGACGTTTTGGGTCTTTGGCGGGAACTCGGCGTGAGTGATTGCTTTGTCAATTGAATTTTCGTTTCTGCGTGAAAAAGTTGTTTAATGTATAATAGTGATAGTGTATTATGCAGTAAATTGGCTAAAATCCGTATAGTGATAAAATATTCAACTATTAACAGTGTTTCTGCTCCGTTTAGTACCGACAAAGATCCTCGCGGTTGTGCTTTCGCCGCCAGTTTTCGTAAAACAGACGCTATCCGGTTTTACGCAGAACATGAGTAGCTTAGGTAGGGCTTAGGTTAAGTTGAAGAAAGAAGATTTTTCACTGAAGATGAGGCTGCATGGACATAGTTTCCATTGCCTTTCCCGAAAGGGATAAATTAAACAAAAAAAAAAGCAATTTGGTTAAATGCAGAGGTCTTTGGCGGGAACTCGGCGTGAGCGGTTGCTTTGTCAATTGAATTTTCGTTTTCGGCGTGAAAAAGTTGTTTAATGTGTAATAGTGATAGTGTATTCTGCAGTAAATTGATAAAAATTCGTGTAGTGATGAAAAATTCAAGTGATAACAGTGTTTCTGCTCCGTTTGGTACCGACAAAGATCCTCGCGGTTGTGCTTTTCGCCGCCAGTTTTCGTAAAACAGACGCTATCCGGTTTTACGCAGAACATAAGGAGCTTAGGGCTTAGGTTAAGCATGGACCTATTATTAATGTAGGTCAGGACAGCTGAGACATGTCGCCCGGAGAGATCTCGCATATTCAGGTCGATAGCAAATCGTTTGTGACGACAAACAAGCAAACTTTCATCGTTTGTGACGGTATACTTTCGCCAAAAAATCAAAAAAACATGGTTCAGCCAGCCGGATTTTGCACTTTTCGGAGCACATCAGATCTCAACTCCTGAAGGGTTTTCGGGATTCGTTCCTGATCAAAAGTAATGTGACGCGTATGTGACAGAAATCCAAACTGATTTCATCTATCGTGATGCAATACTTTTGGAGAAATCTTGAAAAACAAGTGTCCAGCCAGCCTGATATCCGGCTGGCTGAACCACTTGTTTTTCGTCGATTTCTCGCTAACTAACGCGTTTCACTCTGAACTTTTTTGATCAAAGGTTTGTGATGGCAATGTGACAGGGTACCATGCAGGTTTGAACGCCCGTAACGCATGCATTTTTGAGATATTCCAGAAAACTAAATGGTTCAGCTGGAAAAAGTCAGGCCAGCTGAACCACCTGTTTCTACCACTTCCAGGTGCGCTACACTCGAGGAATCTAAACCAAAGGTTTGTGACAGAGATGATAAATACGATGGTTCGTTTGTGACGGCTCAAAATGCAGCCCAAAAAAAGTTATAAGCGATTCTTTTTTTTCCATACATTGATTAAACTAGGTGACCATGCTTTCAGTATTGCAAGGACAGTCCCTAATTGAATTAAATATTAAATCTTTAATAGAATGAGCAAGGCGTCGTGTAGATGACTAAAATTATATTAACAATTAAATTAAACAATACTATATAAGTCATCTTTCAATATCACCTAATAAGGTAGGTACACTTAGACGATAAATTATATTGCGTAATGAGAACGAATGACTGCGTGCAATATTATTATGACTTCTTAATGCGGCGGTACTGGTTACGCACCGCACACAAGAGGATAATATCCAAGAATGATGAGCCAAAAGCTACGAATAAAAACAAGTCACTTGTGAATCAAGCTAAAAAATGCTACGTACGAAGGGTTTCCATCGCGGTTGATTTTTCCAACAGTTTGTCAATGACTTAATCGCAATGGTCATGCCTAAAACAAACTGATTGGCTAATTTGTACATATTTATTATATTTAAATGTGGGACCAAATTTGTTGTTCATTTAACTTCTAGACATGGTTGCTGTGGCCTGGCCTTATAATCAGAAAAGGTTATGTTATGAAAATACATATAAAATAAAATAACATAATTTTTTTAAAATCACATTTTAATTAACAGTGTATAAAATATTACTCAATATTCACTAATTATGCATAACAATTTAAGTCTTAATTACCTTGTAATCACAGATTGAGAAAATATTAACTATTACTTACTAAGGGCGGCTACATATACATTCTGAAACGAGTAACGAGCACACATGTAAGTCGTGTGTGGAAATAAAGCTGCCGAATTAAGTGGATTTACATGTTTGAGGATTCCAATTCGGAATTTCTGATGTGGTGGGCCTTATTATAGTAGGTAGGTAAAGCTGCTTTGTTAAACTAATCTATAATATCCATTATACTTATGTACTATTTCCATTATTACTGTGCTTTACTTCTTACAATTATTATATAATAATAATATGCACCAAACATGCGTACATGCGTGTACTATTATTTCTTTGGCTTTACGAAATATGACTTAATATTTACTAATATTTATATATAAAAAATAAAGTCTTTTTAAATCTCATAATCACAGACTGAGAAAATAGTTTCTTTAACTAACAATAGGTTTGAACAATTTGCTTTATATACACTAGGTTAGGACGGTATTACATAAAGTACTCCATAAATATTGTCCATAAGCGTGATTGACTAAATTATTTTGAGATTGATTGTATTTAAAATAAAAAGTTAAGTGCCAAAAAAGCCCTCGTTTGCATAATTTGTTCTCATTGCGCAATATAATTTATCGTCTAAGTGTACCTTATTAGGTGATATTGAAAGATGACTTATATAGTATTGTTTAATTTAATTATAATTTTAATCATCTACACGGCGCCTTGCTCATTCTATTAATGCTTTAATATTTAATTCAATTAGGGACTGTCCTTGCAATACTGAAAGCATGGTCACCTAGTTTAATCAATGTATGGAAAAAAAAGAATCGCTTATAACTTTTTTTGGGCTGCATTTTGAGCCGTCACAAACGAACCATCGTATTTATCATCTCTGTCACAAACCTTTGGTTTAGATTCCTCGAGTGTAGCGCACCTGGAAGTGGTAGAAACAGGTGGTTCAGCTGGCCTGACTTTTTCCAGCTGAACCATTTAGTTTTCTGGAATATCTCAAAAATGCATGCGTTACGGGCGTTCAAACCTGCATGGTACCCTGTCACATTGCCATCACAAACCTTTGATCAAAAAAGTTCAGAGTGAAACGCGTTAGTTAGCGAGAAATCGACGAAAAACAAGTGGTTCAGCCAGCCGGATATCAGGCTGGCTGGACACTTGTTTTTCAAGATTTCTCCAAAAGTATTGCATCACGATAGATGAAATCAGTTTGGATTTCTGTCACATACGCGTCACATTACTTTTGATCAGGAACGAATCCCGAAAACCCTTCAGGAGCTGAGATCTGATGTGCTCCGAAAAGTGCAAAATCCGGCTGGCTGAACCATGTTTTTTTGATTTTTTGGCGAAAGTATACCGTCACAAACGATGAAAGTTTGCTTGTTTGTCGTCACAAACGATTTGCTATCGACCTGAATATGCGAGATCTCTCCGGGCGACATGTCTCAGCTGTCCTGGGGGGCTACCATCTAAGCGAAGTTGACGCTGGGTGAACGAATGGAACGTTGACGATTGCTTCTTTATAAGGAGACCTTGATTAATGATATGAATCAAAAACAGCAATGTACATCATTTCATTCGTTCAATCAGCATCAACTTCGCTTAGGTGGTAGCCCCCCAGACCTACATTATTATTATACATCCATGAGGTTAAGTTGAAGAAAGAAGATTTTTTACTGAAGACATGGCTGTATGGACATCGTTTCCTTTGCCTTTCCCGAAAGGGATAAATTAAAAAAAAAAATGCAAAGAATATGTCACTGCGTTTAGTTAAATGTTGGTTAAGTTTTGGGTTATTTTTTTAGTTTTTGAAATCATTTTAATGAAGAAATTATTATGAGTGCTTTAACGCTAAGATCTATTTTAATATATTTAATAGTAGCCTGTAAATGGATTGTAAGTAAACAGTTATCGGTCCCGGAGTTAGGTCCTAATTCATTAAAGATAAATGATTGCCAACGTTGTAAGGTACTCGTAGACTCTTTCAATCATGGGTTAGAAAAAACATCCCGTGGTAAGTTTGAAGGAGGCGATGCTGATTGGGAAGAAACTAAGTTAAGATCCTACTCACGAAGTGAAGTCAGACTTGTAGAGATTCAAGAAAACCTGTGTACCGAAGTGAAGAAGCATCAAGATCATTGTTACAGCATCGCTGAAGAAGCCGAACAAGCTCTAGAAAAGTGGTGGTTTCATGAAGACCCCAACACAATAGACTTGTATACATGGCTCTGTATTGAAACTTTACAAACATGCTGTCCACAAAAACATTTTGGTAGTATTTGTGAGCCTTGTCCGCTTGACAAACACAATAAAGTATGTGGAGGACAAGGTAAATGTGACGGTGAAGGTACTCGTAAGGGTACTGGAACTTGTGTTTGTCATATAGGTTATACTGGAAAACTTTGTGAAGAATGTGATCAGAACTTTTATGATACTGGCTCAAGCATGTGTAAACCTTGTCACAAAGCATGTGACGGTTGCTCAGGAGAAGGAAATGCTGCTTGTCATGCTTGTAAACCTGGTTGGAGTTTAGAGTCTAGTTATTGTATGGACATAAATGAATGTTTAGATCCTCATTCGTGTAAACCACATCAATACTGCATTAATCAAGAAGGAAGTCATGTTTGTAAAGCTTGTGATACGTCATGTGTGACATGTTCTGGGCCTGGAACATTTAACTGTACATCTTGTGAGCCCAGTTCTGTGTTGTGGTCAGGGATGTGCATTAACCAGACAATAAGAAAAGAACTTTTATTAGAAATGTTTAGAAGAATAGCTTTATATTTTGGTTTGCTACTGATTACAATCTTTGTATGTAGAAAATCAAGAACTTTAGCTTCACTAGCTGTATCAGTTATATCTGTTTATGTTTATATTTCAGAAAAAACATCTAGAATGAGTTTTTTTGAAGTAATTTCAAGTTTTTATTCTTAAAATGTAATTATTGTAGGTAAATCAACTTGGATTATATTTTTGTTACTTATAGTTATATTTAATTTATAACTAGTTTAATTTTATAAAGACTATATACAAGTAAGCACAAAAAGTGAGATTAATGATAATTAAGTTATAATTTTACTGCAACACGCTATAATATAAAAAACCTTCTGAAAATAATGATTGTACTTTTTATTGGGATAAAAGACATTAAAAGATTGTGTTTAAAGGTGTATTAAAAATACATTTTATTGCAAAAAGGTACATTAACTACATTTTTGTGTCATTTATATACAAAAATTAAATACATACAAGATTTTTGATATAGTTACCAAATTGTGAAAATACTTATAGTAGTACAGTTTTACTATCTTTACTAAAAGTTAAGCAGACTAACTTATTTGTAATACTAACAAAACAATAAATTGCTGAGAAAAAGCTTCATAGGTAACATAGCATTTTTCTGATTTTAAAGTTTGGGTAACACTCATGTAGACTAATTCAATGACAGCAGTTTTGCAATGGCAATAAGTTTGTTATAATGTCCCCATTCTGGAGTCATTAGGAGTTTATTACAATTGATGTAAATTACTAATAATTGAGTGAGAGAATAACAAACAAGCTAAAAACTCAAGATGTTTTTATATGAAAACCCTATTTTCAATATTGTTTATGATCTCTAGATACTTTAAAGTACATTTTTATTCATTCCTGTAAAACACAAATTGCTCTTACTTAAAAAATAACACTAACAAATCACTTATGCCTATAGTCAAGATTTCAAGCAGATACAATTATTGTGCTACTTTCTAAAGGTGTGTTGATATTATTATAAATGTATTTTTTGCCCTTATTTATACATTATACAAGTCCAGATGTTTCAATTCTGTTTTAACTTAATATATATTTAAGTCCAAAGCAACAAATACATAAAAGAAAAATAAATTAATCCATATACTTACTGAATACTTGAATATAAAACTATTTCTTATTTTACTAATTTTGTCAGAAATATTTTATTGGCAATAGTTAATTTGGCAGCAGCAAGCATAAGTATACACTTCAGTCTGAATAGTTATTACTAAGAAAAAATAATGACTCATAACTTTAAAGTGCACACAGGAAAATAATGTATCATTTTTCTAGTATCTTACAACAATTTGATAGCTAACTTGATCTGGTGATGTTCTATTTAATAGACAGTGCTATTCATTGTGCTTGAAGAGTTAATCATAAATTATAGTTAATACTATTAATTTAATTGGACTTGGATACCATAACATTTAAAATTTGATAGTAAAAAAATAAAAGTGGTCTTTGGTGAAAAGAAAAATGTTTCATTTTTTTAACAGGGATTTACAGTGAACTTAACATAAAAATATATTAGGTACTCAACAAAATAAATGATACAAAAGTACAAATAGGGTAATTGTTTTTCAACAAACTTCACTCATATTATTAAATGGAAGTAACTTTGTTCTACGATTTTTTTTTTGGTAATTTTTTTAAGTACTAATCATAACACCATTCTTATAATACTACCAGTGTAATATGAAACGTTAAACTAGATTTTATGCTAGCGAATTTTCCAGTGTTTTTACAATTGAAGAAATACTATATAATAAGATGGTGCTAGAGTAAAATAATACAAAATGGGAGTACTACTAAATTAAATAATACACACGACTAGCATTTAAAATGCTAAACGGACGAGTTGCATTGTCCGACTTCTTTACTGGTCCAACCGTCACATAACCATTTACAATAACATTTCATTCAATATTAAATTCAAGGTGTAGAATGGAATAATTTGATCGAAAAGTCACACAAATCAGAAAGGCTTAATGCTCACAATCCCTAATTTCAGTCTGCTGAAGTTTACACTTATTAATTATCTTCGGTCCCATCTCATAATACTCAGGGAATAATTAAGTTTGCTTATCATTCATTCATATCCAATTTATTTACGTGACCGCTGTACAGGTTTTGAACAAATATATTTTATTTCAGCTACTGTTTTCATGCAATACGGCATGGTATAAGGGAACAGTCTTATAAATAATACCGAATTACAACATTGTATAAATGTAAATTTTGACACCACCTAAAATTTGTGTACATTATATTTCTACTATTTATTAGTCAATACTTCTATCTTCAGTCTGTATTTTTTCATTGTGGAATGTATCATGAAGTAATGATAGAGAAACTTCTATGGGTTTAACTCAAAAATAAATAGCGCCGTTTAGCAAGTGCTTAGTTCTCTTGGGTGTTTAATTTTGTGAATTTTGCATCACTAGATGTTCAAAATATATAAAATGTAAAATTGTTGTAGATCTAAATTCAGGATAACTGAATAAATAAAACATATATTATCGTTATTTTAACGCATAACTTATGTTTGATTACAGGTCACTCATGATTTTAATTAGTCCTGTTTTATGGTAAATAAAATTAAACACAATACTTTTTGGACAAAATGAGTAAAAATATTTTCTTTAAATATACTACACATTTCCTTTCAAATTACCACAACCGACATTGTGGTAAACTCTCATAAAATAATTCGGATAAGTTATCAAAAAATCTATCTAACTCAATAACGCATTATTTTTCAGTGGTAAAAGCGAAGAAGAAGTGATAAAGAAGTACGTATTGTTAGAACTGCTCTGTTTTTGAATATTCGTTTTGCGTAAGTTCACATCACATTGTGATACATAACATACTATAATTATTTTAATTGTTGCAATACGCTCGTCGACGGCAATGTAAATTATGTGTTAAAATCTAATGTGATTTAATTAGTTCTATGCATAAAATCGTTTTTTTTAACATAGTAGAAAGGATAAGGCCAAAGGATAAGGCGATAAGGCCGCCTTATTGTATATGCCTTGGGTTTATGTAAATGTATTGTTATTTTTAGTTATTTTTCTGTTTGTGTGTACAATAAAGTATATTTGATTTGATTTGATTTGATTTGAAGAAAAAATATTATACCTTATTGGTAGTTAATTTGTTGTTGACCTGAACCTCCCCTAAAAACGAAGTCTTCTGCGACTAATAATTACTGTATGTACATATTGGGATAATCGTTAATGGAAATAGTTGATCGATTAGAGAAGAGCCGCTGCCGCCGCTTTTGCAGGCTTAACTTGACTTAACGACTCTCCCAAGGAACCGATATGAACATCAAAAGAAATGATTTTTTTATATTTTAATAGTTTGTATAGTTTAATAATTAAGCGTAGTCGTACGGAGAATAGAGTTAAATGCCTGAAATAAATGTATTGACTACCCGCCTGTGTCTCTGTGTCTTGACGAGTATATGGTATTATATGCCTTATATTAAATAGCCGGCCGCCAGCTAATCAGTGGCTATATATTGGGTGACTTACAATCAGTTACCGAAAATTGTTCAATTTAGTGAATCAGTCATTACACTGAACAACTTCCCACGAAAATAGGTCGAAATATGAAACAAAAAGATTTCGCCTCCACATAAGTTGTGCGATTAGCTGATTGCCCTAATACGGAATTGGAGAGCCGATTTGTTTTTGAGTATTTACAAAGGATCCTTCGGGAAAGTTGTTCAGTTTTCTGGGATAAGTCACATTGAGTAATTGAACTAGTTGACTGATATACAATATGATATATTTATTTAAATAATTACTAATATACGTAATATGATAAATTGATAACAAAAACCGAAATAAAATTTTAAATTGATCAAAAAATAAAAAATTGCAGCCTATCAATCTATTTTGTATCACTTTGTTACAAAACGACATTTATTCATTTATTTATGTGGCGGTACTGAACCTCTCTGTCTAATTGAGAGTTTTAAACATTCCCCAAAGAACCTAAACGAAATCCTTAAAAAAAACGTCTTCCCCTACAACTTCGCACAAGTTGTATGTAGAAATTACTTTTTCATATTTCGACCTGTATAACATACCTCGGGGAACATTGTTCAGTTTCTTGTACTGATTTACGGCCGAAATTTTCTTTAATTAAAAGTCACCCCATATAGCTGGATACCTCAGTCATGCATGGGCGTGGCGCGGTGATGCGAGGAGAGCTGTGCCGCTAGCTGCCGCTGCTGCAGCAGGCAGTAGAGGATGCCGGCCTGCGCCATGGCGTCCACGGTGCCGGCCGCCAGCAGGTCGGTGCGCTGCTTGCTGCCGGCGCCCGCGCTGCCCGGCCGCAGCAGCGTCGGACCGAACACTGTCGCCAGGTTGTGCAACGACATCTTGTTCTCTGCTTCGTGCTGGTTCACTCTGGAATAATAATAAAAAAGTTTATTTACAGACCCACAGATCCATATAATGCTAGTAACGATGTTACTTAGGCACTATGTTAGTATAAATTATAAGAAAACACGAAACACAATGTAAAATGAGGGCAGTAACTACCCCAGATGAATAAATAATAATAATAAATAAACGCTACACACTTAAAGGCCCACATTAAAGGTTTTCCCTTGTGTCGTGGGTTCCTTACATATAAATAGACACACGAATATCCATTATTTAAGGAGGTCAATGGGTTGGGGTCAAGCAACGAATATCCATGACCCGAGAACAAATATCTACTTTGTACACAAATATTTGCCCCGACTGGGAATTGAGGCCAGGACCTGTCGATCAAAGGGCACCGCCACTACTACCCGACCAAACCGGCCGTCAATTATAGTCACACTGTTGGTTAGCTTGAAGCGCTCCTAGGCCAAAGGCGCTTATTGATCAGAATCGATTAACGAGAGAAAGAATACGTGGCTACTAATCAGATACATTTCCGTGCTTCAGCAGACGCGTTAAACAGTTGGTTTAAATATTGATTTAAACCAATAAAGTCCGTACACGTGTCTTTGCGCAAGTATGTGCGTGGGTACACGTGTCTGTGCGTGCGTATAAAAGTTTCTGATATAATGGCCCCTGGGCCATCTAGAGGTTTGAAAATTCTGACACCAGGGTTACTCAAGTTCACCACATACTTGATGATTAAAAAGGACAAAAAAGTAAGAACTGCTAGTTTGAAGTCATGGTAAAATATCATATTGGGCGACTTTAAATTGGTTGGAAAAAATGAAGGATGCAAATCAGCCCACTAAACTGAAAAACTTTCCCGAAGGAAGAATTGTGCAATCAGCTGTTTGCCTTAGTAAAATTGAGACTTTCGTTCCCTGGCGAAAGTTTTTCAGTTTCATGAAAAAAAAATTATTATATTATTTTATTTTACATTTTCGGGAAGATTTACAGACTAATCATGTAAAGTCTCGCCTACTATACCCTGTTTTTTATTCTCAGAGACTAAATTGACATATGCAAATGTCAAATTTACAAATAATGATACCAGTTTTTTTTAATAGTGCTGTACCTAAATTGTCGATTTTTGAATCGAAACTTTAAAAAAACGTAATAATAATAATTTTGTCTTTATTAGATGATTAGCTTCTTAGTTTTCTATGATATTAACATTTTAAAAATTATTATCAAAATGAATTTATAATAAAACCTCTTTTGATGCTTATAAACAAAAAAAGACAGTTGCCATCAGTGTTGTTCCCAACAGTAAAATACGACAATTCACGCTCTTATTTATGACAAAATCACTAAACTGTTAAGAAATACGGCACTTATTTAAATATGACAACAGCAAACAACTTTAAAAAAAGAAAAATCTATCGGTAACTATTCTATTAGTTATTTGTGTATGTTAGCGAAAAACACGGCAATTTCTATTTTTGATACGGCAAACCTAAAAACGCGGGACGCCCTCAAAAACTTTGCAAAAAGGGCTATTACAAAATGTCTGATTATCTATCAGACAGGCAGCCATGGGAATGAACTGCTCAAACTTTGCAAAAAGGGCTATTACAAAATGTCTGATTGTCTATCAGACAGGCAGCCATGGGAATGAACTGCTCAGCTCTAGAGTTATTTCAGATTTAGTTAAAATTAGTAAATAAGAAAATTTGTAATGCAATTTAAAAGAGCAACCTCATAGTTTCTAGCCTGTTCTTCTCTGAGGAAGACTGCACCTTTGCGAATAGGCGTAGAGTCAGTAGGGTCAAAAGAACGAATGCGTATGTATGTATTTAAATCGTTTAATGTATGTTTGTATGTATTTCATTGTAATCTTGACTTGTTTTAAGTGACATCCTGAATGTCCTATAAAATAAAGATTTTTCTATTCTATTCTACTTTTTTAGATATGAATAAATTAAATTTAAAATGTACTGCGTTTTATTATGTTTTCCTATACTTCTAAGGGATAAAAAAAACTGGCGAAATGCCCGGCCGGCATTTATTTTATCGATATAGCGGTACATGAGCATAATAAATACTACTTATATCGATTAGGGACATTACGTTACGTTTAAAGTAAGTATTTCCTCCCTTCTCTTTAAGCAATATAAAACCGGCACCTAATTTTGATAACATCGGTTACCGTTAGTGGCACATCACTATTTAAGATTTGCAAAAAACTGGCATCCCAGGTATTGTCAATTTAGTCTCTGAGAATAAAAAACAGGGTATAATTTAATGCCACCCCATATGTACTAAACCAGGTCAGGTAACGTGAAAGAGACTGAACATGCTTACAGCTTTATCAGAAAAGCGAAAATTCCATTTTTTTTTTTACTCCATGACTGTTGTAGTCACATAAGTATCACCCATCCACGTAAACTGTTTCAAAATTAACTCACTTGACGAAATGGTTGAGGAGGAAGTCGATGCAGTTCTTGTTGAGATCCGGTAGTTGCGCGTAGCACTTGAGCAGAGCGTGGCGCCGCGTGTGCGCTGGCCCCGAGTCCACAGACACTCCCGCACCCTTTAAAAGGAGAATTTATTTAATACTAGTTTCCCGCCCGGGACTTCGTTCCCGTGGTAATTTTGGGAATGAGTTATACATATAAAACTTCCTCTTGAATCACTCTATTGCTGAAAACTGCATTAAAATCCGTTGATTAGTTTGAGAGATCAGACAGACAGCGGAAGCGATTAGAAATAGAGGGTAGATGACTGATATTGAATATTATATATTTATTAAGTATATTAAAATACAGAATTCTAAATGAAATTTGAGATTAGTCGAAAAATAAAAAACTTTAAGTTTTGTCTAGTTCTTTCTTACAAAATGAAATATTTTATGAAATTTATATGGCGTTACTGAACTGTGGTGTCACCGTTTTGTATTTTCCTCTCTGTCTAATTTAGAGTAAAGAAACTTCAATTTAAATTTAAAAAAGCGAGTTAAAAGCTATATACGTGCATGCGTACACGAGTTTTTTTTCGTTTTTTCGTGTGTGTACATACACGCGTCTGTGCGTGCGTCTGCATGTTGCGTGCTTTCAAGTAGTAATATAAAAAATTGAAAGCTGTCAAATAAAATCTTGACTCTGGAATTAAATTGTAAATGAAGAAGAGATTAAATCTATAAATTGAAAAAAACTCAGTTTTAGTTGCACAGCATACTTACTTGGGTAGCGCCCCAAGCGCGCAGTAGCTCAGGGTATAAGGCGTCGGTGAAGAGGGCTTCAGGCAGCTCTCGGAGGTATAACTTCAGCACCCCGGTCACAGAGTGGATGTCCACTTCCTTCAGTAACTGCTCAGCTTCGTACGCATCTAAAATTGAAGACCATACATTTTTTTTCTTAAATTTCACTCTAGGTGGCTATGTCAGCCTCATCAAATCTTGTACCTATTACACTTTATTTTTTGCAGAAAATTCCTGTATTTTTTACAGAAGATCTGAAGTGGTCTCAGATTTAGGATCTGATAACATAACATACCTACAATTTATTAATTTTGACGTCAGGTTTGGTCCAGTGGATAGTTACGTCGTCTCAGAATCGACGTTTTCTTGGTTCGCCTAATCAGGGTCAGGGAAAACCTCAGTATTTGAGTGTGTATTAAAGACAATACATACATGTGTACGCTCACGTCTATAATCCCTATTGGGGTAGAGAACATCACTGGTTTTAAAACCACTTGACGCCACGGTTGACATTAATTCAGTGGATTTTAAGATGAAATATGATTTAAGTGGTGAGAGGTTGTCAGCCTTCCGCACACAATATCTCCTATATCCTCGTGTCCCACTTACTGACTTTTACAGTATGCCTATAGTTGGTGCCAGATTGATTGAGAATTTCGGACATTGACCTTTCGGCCGTTTGACCAGGGGTTGTAAACCTACATCCCCATAGGTTCAGGTTACTTTAATGCATACATAAATTAATTATTTTGTTACTAGAGAGTTGCCTGCAACTTCGCCCGCATGGAATTCGGTTATCGCGTTCCCTTGGGAACTCTTCAAAATTTTCGGGATAAAAGTAGCCTATGTCACTCTCCAAGGTTTAATCTATCTCTATACTAAATTTTATCAAAATCGGTTCAGCGGTTTAGGCGTGAAAGAAGGACAAACAAACAATATCCGAGAATTCTACGTACACACGCGAGCGCTATCCGTAAACAAACGAATAAAAACAAAATGGCGTGCCGAAGGTGACACACCGCTGGCTGTCACCGGTGCGTTTTTTTTGAAACAAATTTGCGTCAATCGCTCTATTGTGGCTGTCAAGATTGATTGAAATATTCTTTTTTTGTAATAGATACATTAAGAAAAGAGTGTTTTTGTTTCCTAACATGAAATAAAATATATTGAAACTCATTTTTTAACGAAATATACACATTTCTTTTTACATACAAATTGGTTACTTTTCAATTGGCGCTTTTCGTCTGTCGGCGCGTTTTAGGGTCATTGTCCGAAATTCTCAATTCATCCGGCACTTACTATAGGAAGAGTAGGCACATTCTATGTTTTTCTTTTACTTCCAGTCCAGAGTGGAAGATAATGTTAATAAGAAATGATACTGACTGGTCTCGAAGCTCTTCTTGAGTCGGTTGAGGTCGGACGCGCTGCCCGACACGCGGTACACGCCCACCTCGTGGATGCCGCGCCGCTCCACCTCGCGGACGCACGCGCTTATTATAAACGGAATGTTTCGCTTTTCGCGCCTGAAAATGAATTTTATTTTTTTAAGAATGGGCTCGCTTTTTTCTACAATCTAGCTCAGGGACGAAGATGCATGCTTATACAGAAGTTGCCTATTCAGCACATTTACCTTAGACAACTATATAATAGCCTAACCATCTAATAATGCAAATAATAATAAATCTAAATATGTTGTTTTATGTATTACAATACTGATTTTATTGCAGGAATTTGACGTAAATAAATATTATTAATATTAAGGGAAGTGATTGATAATTCATGTCACTAAAGTGAAACTGTAAGCACTATTTTAATTATACCATCTTAATTTACCATTGTAGAATTGCAATAAATACAGGGCTTTAGGTAAATCTCTTTCAACCTCTCGGGTAGTTAATCAGTCCATGAAACTGAACAACTTCCCCAAGGAACATATGTCAAAATACGAAAAAAAATTGAGTTCCCATACAAACTTCATCAGCATATAGCGCATTTTGTATGGGAGACCAAAATTTTTTTTTCGTATTTTGACCTATGTTCCTTGGGGAAGTTGTTCAGTTTCATGGACTGATTTAGCACTCGAGAGGTTGAAAAAGATTTACCTAAAGCCCTGTATATTGAGTATTGTGTGTTGTTCTTCTTATCTATTGTGTAGTGTTATGTGGTTCTTTTTATCGTCACTGTTTTTTCTTTTGTACTTGAACGCTTGTATTTTTATTTTATTAAGAATGGGTTCGCCCTTGACCACAATCTGACACAGGGCAAAGATTTTGGTTCTGTTCGTGTGTGTGTCGTGTTTGTCTGAAAATATATGTCTTTCTAATTTCTATTATATTGATGTGTACTGACTTGGCGACATGCGTGATCTTGGCCCCAAAGAGCGCGCCCGCCTTGGCTTGCGGCACCCGCCGCGCGGACCGCTCGGGCGGCAGCAGCCGCAGCCGCAGCGGCAGCGAGCCCCCGCCCAGAGACACGCTGCGGGTCACCCCGCCCCCCGCCGCATTGCCGCCCGGACATTCCCACTCCTTCGACAGCTGACACACACAATACACTCGATAACAAAGGGGAAGAAGAAGACCAAATCAGAGGCCATTTGGCGGTTGAAAAACTCTGACACCAGGGTTAATCATATTCGCCACACACTTGACTATACCTACACGATAAGAAGAAGAAAGTATATTTAATGTGAATACGTCTTTAAAGCTGCCATATGGGATACAATTCATCAACTGATGAAAATATTTTTTTTAATTACACAACTCGCTGGCTAAAATATCAAATATTTTTTTTTTATATTGTGGACGATTGTGACGCATCGCGCGTATTCAAGTACAACTCTAAAATTAATCATTTTGTATTACCCCGCCATTCATTAACTTTAAAACGACTGAAACAATTTGACTAAATATAAAAAATAAACAAAAAAAACAGCATTAAAATCAAAATTTACTAAATTGAATCTCACATCAAGGAGCATCTAGTTCAATGCGAAAAGTTCTGAACTCCAATACTACATTAATATACATTCGCTATCGTCGCAGTTGACAGTCCAGTTAACATATTTTTAAGATGAGTGAGTAAGATGACTGCTATTCACATAGTTAGGGAACAGAGAAGGCTCTTATATTTAAATGGAGCTATTTATAGATTTAGAGAATTATGCGACACTCAGTTTACGGTTTTTAGAGCAAAATTAGTTATTAAATGAACTAACCTTAACAACGCATTTGCCTCTTAGCACGGGTCTAGCAGCATCTTCGTACAATAGCAAACGTAGGTTTTGCGATCCTTCCAGATCGAGGGTGAAGCTCTCATTCCACCGCGGTTGCGCGCTCCGGCACACAAGCTTCGACTTCGCCTTGCGGAAGTAATGGCCATACGAGTCTACCTCCACAACTATGTAATAATCTGGAAATGGTGTAAGTGTAGTGTAAACATCAAGCAAGGGACCAGTAGATGTGCATTGAACGTAAATAGCTGAGGTAACGGACACGTATTTTATCTTGTTTGCGAGAGAGATATATGGAACTAGTGGCGTGACCGTGCGCCGCCATACAAACATCAGTGGTAATACAATATCATTTGATTTGTTAGAGTAATGTTCAATAACCTTGATAATTCGCTTGCCTCTGACACTCTGACTTAGTTTTAACGACTAGTCAATCGACAACAACCGGGACCGACAGCTTAACGTGCCCTCCGAAGCACGGAAACGCTCGTGATAAATTACCACTTCGGTCACCCATCAGGTTCCCTGTCACTGTGTACTTTGCCTAACCTCACTGATCGGTAGAGATCAGCGAGCGCCACTGGGCTTCGAGCGCTTTAATGAACGAAATCAAGCCTTTTTCATAAGTTATACGAAAGACTAAATAGCTTGATAACTAGAGATGGGTAAACACCCGGGTTAAAACCTAAGCGTGGGTTAAAACCCAATTATCACCCATTTCAATCCACCCAAACCACCCGTTTACCGGGTGAAAACAAAAATGATATGACACATGCAAAGGCCCTAATTTTTTTTAATCCTAATATTAAGTTCAAACAAAATCAGTAAAATCACTTTATTGTTTGAGTTTTATTTGCATTCTTTCAAACATTTATAAGATTTTAATTGAAGTGGAAGTGATAACCATAAGTTTTATGATATACTTACGAACTATTTTGGAAAAATTGACTATAATGGAAATATACAAGTATTTGGAAAGCTGTAAAATATTATTTACTCTTGAGTTTTCTCTAAAAAAAATGTGTAATCTTAAATACTTTTAGCGTAAGCTGTTTTTACCCGTCAGTTTGGGTGATAATGGGTTTAAACCGGGTTAAAACCCAAACCACCCAGTTTTAACCCGGGAGGGTTGAATGGGTTTTTACCCACTACCCATCTCTATTGATAACTAATACGCCCCAGGGTGTCAATATAGTGGGGGTTTGAGTGTATTTCGTAGTGTATAACGGTTGTGGTTACCGGCCGGCGTGTCGAGCGGCGCGCACATGCCGCCGATATGCAGCTGCAAGTCGCCCAGCAGCAGCGAGTCGTCCCGGCCCGAGCGCAGCAAGTACGACCCCATGTCGGTCTGCAAGTAGCTGCGGCACGCGGTCACCCACGCTTGCAGCTCCAGCATCGAAATGGTGCTCGACCCTAGCGGCGGCGCTGATGATGCCTGAAAGTTTCCTTGTGTCTTCAGACGCAGTCAGAGAATTCATAAGGAATAGAATTCACTGCCTGCGTCTGTATCACTCGGCTCATATAACCCGAGTCTCTTTAAAGTTCGAGTTAATAGGCATCTTCTGAGTGAACTTGTCACATCCTCGACCACACCTTCGCCCTTGGGCTAGATTGTGAGCGAACCCATTTGTTTTATAAAAAACGCTATATTAAAATCACAGTCACGGTAGCGAGGGGTCGTGCTATATGTGACAGAACATGTTACATACATTTTATTTTATTTTAATTAATTGGTTTGCTAACAGTTGGCTTACACAGTGATAGTTAATAGCTCATACATGGTCCTTATGTTAAGTGTAGTGACTACTTACAAGTAAACACTTCATGCGCTATAACTAGTAATCAATGTTATTCTCACAACTACTTCAAGCACGACGTAGTTAATGTATTTCTATGTAAATAACAGATTATTATTTTCTTTTTTTAAAGCTACTAAAACCTTTGACTACAAGTTTGTATTAGTAGTAAAAAACATGACAAAGGGGAGGGGGTCCAAAGACTGGAAATTATGTTTCACGTAATGTATAACGGTCCTAAAGGAATTCTAAACTAAACAATTTAGACTGGTAAAGTTACCGGTCACAAAAATACGAAGCGTACAAAATAAATGTTAGTTTATTCCAGAGCGAGTATAAAATGTTAAACGTGTTAAGAACCTCAAAAATCGTTAACAAAAAATAAATAAATAGACTGTAAAAAAGCGAAAAATAAAAACAACATCATTTAATGTGCTACGCAGTACCTACTGATCTGTTTGAAGTCGGTAGGTACAGATCATCAGTAGGTACATAAAGAAAAGAAAAATAAGAGACATACATAGAGACTCCTCCTTCTTTGAAGTCGGTCAAAAAGTGATTCGCGCGTCGTGATTCTTTTAATTTCCTAAGGACGCACCTGTAAAGCGTGTATTGAGTCGATCCACTGCGTGCGCTCGTATTCAGAGCTGAGGAAGAAAATATGTTGCCTTTGTAAGGCGGCCGAGCCTGGCGCCCTCGCTCCCACGCGGAAGATGAGGTTCGGAGACGCCAGCACTAGCTGTCCTTCCAACTCCGCCAGCTTCTTACGCTGCTTCTCTGCTGCGCCTCTACCGCCTAATCGCAATTTCTGTAAAAGAAGAGTTATTTAGGCCCGGGTTTTGTAGCGATAGATAATTTTATGATAGACGCCAGCGCAGAAACCGTCACAAGTAACCTCCTCCTCTTTAGTTTAGACCTTATTCAAAAACTTCTTTTGTTTTTGGGAAAATTAAAAACTTTGCAGTTTTTTGCAAAGCTCCTACATTTTAGTTAGACCATTCGAATCGCTTTCAAAGTTCCTATCGCTGTCATCCATATAGCGCAATGCACTAAGCCTTTCTCATTGCTGGTATCGAATCTAATGATATAGAATACGGCGTAAGGAAAGGCCACTTAAATCAAATTCAACTTTAAAACCATGTTACAAGTTCTATGTTGTAAACTGACCTTATCATCATGCGCGGCGCGTTCTTCCGCTAGAATCTGGTCTCTTACAGTGGAAGCTTGCGACTTGAGTGCCACTATATTAGCGGGAGAGGCTTCGCGAGCGTCATTCGCCGCGCCCCCCGCTTCCTCGTCCACCACCACTATGTCCGACAGGGGAATGAACCATTTCAACTCAAACGTGAACTTGTCTCGGCCAGACGCCTGCAAACAATTAATAATTGTCAACGAATAATGAATATTGATATATGGGGTGACTTTAAATTAGTAAGCGAAACTCTATGGGGTGATTCTCCCTATGAAACTGAACAAGTTTCCCCAAGGAATTTATATGAAATTCTCGACAAAATAAATTCGACTTCCCATACGAAGGCAAATTAGCTGATCACAAATGTTGTGTACTTGCTGCCGTACTCAGAGACGTCAATTAAAGCTAAGAAGTAATTAAATGTCATGCTATCCTTGTTTATATCAACAAGAGTGAAAGAGACAACATCAGAGTTTAACAGTACTTGTTTAACTTTAATTGACGTCTCTGAGTACGGCAATTAGACGATTTTTTATTTATGTATACTTAATTTGACTTATTTTCCTTGGGGAAAGTTGTTGAGTTTCGTGGTTTCACATCCTTAATTTTAATTTAAAGCCGCCCAGTAAATACTGAACAACCACTCTTGAACCTTACAGAAACTAATAGAATTCATCGATTTTTTTAAAGATCGAGGTATTAATTATATCATTCAAAGCATTAAAAATACAGTATATCTTCTACTTCTTTTATAGCTTAGTGGGACAGTATATCTTAGAAGAAGAAAACATTTACAATCAGTTAATTTGTCACTTAATGAAAGTGGCCGACTTATATTATTGATTATATCCGTTTAACTATATGTTACCCAAAAGAATCTGAAACTAAAACGTAATAAAAAAAGTAGGTAGCTAATTGAATTGGAATAATAGTAATCAAGAAATTTACCTTGTACTTGGCACAGGCAATGACGTCATTAAAGAGGAATAGATGCCTCAATTTTCTGTGACCATCCGAAAGTTCAACAATAAACGAGTTCTTCACGAGTCTTCTTTGTGCACGATCTGCATTCTGGAACATAAAAACACTAAAAAAACAGCCAATCTTCTGTTTTATAAATACGGCCGGTTTGGTCGATTGGCAGAAGTGATAGACGGGTCTTGGTTCAATTCCCAGTCGGGAAATCATTTATGTTAAAAGCAGATGTTTGTTCTCGAGTTATGGCTGTTAGTTTCTGTCTATGTGTATGTTCTAAGGAACACACGACACAAGGGCAAAACTTTTGTGAGGGTCTTCAAGGGTTTAGTGTCTATTTACACTACACACAACACAGGGCTTTAGGTATCTCTCTTTCAACCTCTCGGGTGGTTAATCAGTCCATGAGACTGAACAGCTTTCCCCCAATAATAGGTCAAAATATGAAAAAAAAATTGAGTTCCCATACAAACTTCATCAGCATACAGCGCATTTTGTATGGGAGGTCAAAATTTTTTTTTCGTATTTTGACCTATGTTCCTTGGGGAAAGTTGTTCAATTTCATGGACTGATTTAGCACCCGAGAGGTTGAAAGAGATTTACCTAAAGCCCTGTATACCGTGTCTATTTACTTTATTATATTTATTCTTATTGATAACATTTTTAGTTAATACTTTTTTATCAGCCCTTATACGTCCCCCCGAGGGGCACGGGCCTCTCTTCGAAACACGAAGATTAGTTTTTAATTTAAAGATATACCAATACGAGTACTTACGGGAAACATGGATTTTGTTTGAATAATATTGAACTCATCAAGGAAATGCTGTGTCATATTAAGAGCGTCTGTCAACATGGCATGGTCGGGATGACTGGCTGGTGTATATTTTATGAGATCCTGTAAATAACAAACAATTGATATTTTAAGTTGAATAATTTAACTATCAATAAATTCAACTACTTTTTTTAAAAATTTAATAAAATAATCGTGTTGACGATCGTTGTAGTAAAGCTTTAGTAACTAGATAGGGTCTTTTTGGTCTTCAGTAATCATTATGTAATTAAGTGTTAACATGACTAGTTAACAGGGAATCCTGATCCGTGAAATCCTTAATCAGGGTCAAGTGTCCCCACAATCTGAAACCGGGCAAAGGACTAGGAAGAAAAAGTTACTTAATCGGTGTGAACTCACGTGTAAGACAAGAGCGTTCTTCTGCACGCGAGCGACGGGCTTATGCAGCAAATCGTCAAGTGACATGGGCTGTCCGCGGCAGGCAATCTGACGAGTCAGGTCGGCGAACCGCGTCGAGCTCGCGCATCGCCGCCGCACCGCGTCCGTAGCTCGACCATAGTTATGGAGAAACGCGCCATATACGTTTATATTTTCAGCCTAAAAAAAAATTAAAACACGTAAGCTAACTTCAATCTTAGCTTCAACATCGTACTTGTGCTTGAAGATGTCTATTGAAAAATAATTCTGAGTTGACGAACACATTGCGTAATAAATAACAATAAAACATTAGTCGTCATTTTCAATTTCGAATAAGTAAATCTATAATAAAAAAAAATATTTTTATGAAAATTATTAAAGAAAATAAATTCTTTATGAAAGGAGAAATTATCAGCTCTAGAATTATTTCAGAATTAGTTAAAATTAGAAAATAAGGAAGTTTGTAATTATTGTAAAAGTGATTTTTAAAAAGAGTACCCCTCAGAGTTTCTTACCTATTCTTTTCAAGGGAAGACTGCACCTTTGGTATTACTACGAGCATTAAAAGAAGTAATGTTATTCACTACTTTGACTTATTTTAACTTCCTAAATGTTCTATAAAATAAAACTCTTTTGACTTTAACACAACTTGCGATCAGCTGATTGTTTCAGAATGAATAGTCGAATTTTTATATTTTTTTAATTTTGTCAACTAATTTAAAGTAATATATTTTTACTAAAATCCATAGCAACCAATGCGTCAAATAAAACCCCCTCGTAGCGCGTTCATTGGTCAAATTTTTCGACAACATCCTTTATTTTGTACACTTACCATTTTCTTAAAATGACTTCCAACGGATAGAGGCTCTTCCCAGCTAGCGACAGCAGTCTTCAATCCCTCGAGGAAGCTTTTATGCAGGTCATGAAGTTCTGAGATCTTATAGAAAATGGTATTGAACTCTTCCTCGGTGATAACCGGTTGGGATGTCGACAGTGTCGCCTTTATGGCGTTCATATACTGAAATATTTAGTGCATATTATTGTAGGAAATGTATGTAAAACATCCAGTATAAAAGAGCATTGATAACATTTAAAAAAGGTGCAAATAGTGATTTCAAATCTCTTAAAATAGGAAGTCTACGAGCGTGTAATAAGTAGCAAACTGGATATCAGAAATTAGCAAAGCGATGACGTCGGTAGTTTTATGTATCCATCGGTTCGTCGCATGGAAAAAAAAATCTTTTCTACACGAGGCAAGAGATGAAAATGTAAAATCGACAAAAAGTCGTTGTCGCCCCGCTGCCTGCTGTAAAATCGCTCTTAAAAGGACGTTGCTAAATAAAATACCTTCTCCATAACGTATAAGCACTCGACGTAGACGGTCTCACTTTCGATAATGCTGGTGACAATGCACCGATGCATAGTAAGTCTCTCCGCCTCTGCTTTACTGTTGTTCGAGGGCTCCTGCAAAGAAAATACACCAGCATTCACCTTAAAATGAAATATATACGTTTTATTAAATACGAAGAAATAGAGACACTTTAAAATAGGAAAGAAAACGGGCGACCCGAAGACTTGCAGATTTTTTTACCACAGAATTTCCTTGGAATAAGCCACTGGTAAAGTATTACAATGCGACGCGTTTAAGGAACAGTTTTTTTTTATAATGGCTAAGCAATTGCTTTTGCCCAATGCAATTTAGGGAACTGGGATGAAAAGGAATGGGAAAACTTTTTGGATTTCTAGGACTGAAATATAAATCTACTACCTTGCTTTTTCTCAGCTTGTAAATCTAAACATAAATCGTACCTAATTCAAAATTAAACATTATTACTTTCAATAAATAAGCTTATATTGTTTTATAATAAATGTTATATTGTATAACAATAGAGGTTGGGAAATCGACATGGAACAGAAGGCGAGTTGTGACACTGTCACAGTGACAGGAAGATTGATTTGTCATACAGTGAACAGAAAAAAAGTGGTTGAAGGAATACTTAACTCATGAGCACATAGAGTGGGAAAAAATATAATTTATACAAGTCAGAGGGCATGTAAAACAACTGAAAACCCTAGTTCTGAATAATTCAGATTATTTATAAGTATAATATAATACTAGTATTTATCTATCTATCTGTCTAGTTTTTCACGTCGGTCTTCGTTTCAGGACAATTAGGGAATATAATAAACGCTACACACTCAAAGGCGCACACTAAGGTTTTCCCTTGTGTCGTGGATCCCTTGGAACATACATAAAGACATACATTAACACCCATGACCCGAGAACAAACATCTGCTTTTTACACAAACGTTTGCCCCGACTGGGAATCGAACCCAGGACCCATCGATCAAGAGGCAGCGCCACGACCACTCGCTCAAACCGGCCGTCTGGCGGGAAATTATGTAGCCTATGCGTTATTCTGAAGTCTAAGCTATCTTAATGCAAAGTTTCATCAAAATCCGTTTAGTAGTATTTACGTGAAATCCATCCATCCTCAAAAACTTTCACGTATTAGTAGGATATTGTAAAACTCAATGTTTGGTAGGCAAAAACTTAACCGTGCGATAGGGCGGGGCGGGGCCAGTGTAAAGTATTACATATTCCTAAAATTATAATGAAAATGGAAAACAGTAAATTACATAACCAGTGATTAACCATTCTGTAACAACCTTCGAACCAGCACGCGGCACACAATGGGCATTAGAGCTTTTGTTTGGGGTAACAAACTATATAACACTGTAAACATTTGCCTAAACTTAGATTGTTCAAAAAATATCTTACCATTTCGGCCTTTACCTCCATCAACACGCACGAGCCATGACATTTCGTTTAATTTTATTTGAAATATTAGCTCTGACTACTGCTTATAGCCATGAATCGGAAAGTAAGATTTATCAGTATTAAATTGCTCTTTAGAGTAAATCTATCGCTCTCTATTTTTTTCATTGTGTTTTTGTGTTTGTTTCAGGTGTTGAGATCAATAGATTGGAATTTTCTCCATATTACGACACCATCATTTTCAGTGACGTGGCAGATATTATAAACGATTTTGAAAACAACATTGTGAGTGTAGAATTTATAATTTATTATTTATGTTGTTATTTAAGAACCCGAGCGACTGAGCTGAAGATCTGGATCGTGGGCCCAATCAGTTTTCGTTTTTTTTGGAATGACCTAATTTCTTATTTTGTTAAAATATGAATTAATTTCCAATTGTTTGCAAGTAAAAATAAAAAGATCGAAGTTTTGACTCACAGGAAGGCTTAGTTAGTAGAGTTTAGCTAATTACCACGGGTAACCGAGAAAACCGGTAAAAAAACACAGCTAAAAGTACTTCATCTAGAAATTTTAAATTCCACAGTTTTTTCTTAGGTAGCGATTGTCGCTTGCCCTTAAGAGAGAATTTTTATAACTACTGGAAACAGTGAAAAATGGGTAAAACTCTTAAAATTTTGCACATACGTTCCTTTAAAAAAGCAAGCACCTGTTAAGGAAGGAAATCCCAAAGAGCTATGAAGATTTTGATCTGGTCAACCATTTTTTTCTTTCTAAATCGATACATGAATAGCTAAAGTAAATACTAACGAAACTGTGCAAACGAAGATTTCCTTGTTAATGTCAAGTTTCCGAGTATAAGCTGTCAAAGTTGCGTCGGTGGCGCCAACAATAGACAGATTTACAACTTACAACTAATTTACTTATTTTAATGGCTTTTTTGCCTTTCTGGGACACAAGATTAAACTGCGAACCTTATTTAGTTTCGCCATGTCCGCCTGTCCGCGGTTTTTCTCAGAGACCCTTGGTTCTGCAAATTTGAAATTGGCATTGTCATACAAATTGATCACGCCGTTAAAATTGTAAATCAAAATACCTTCCACACACATAAAAAGGGAGATTTTTTTACTCGCCAATTCTATTATTCCTAGAGGCGGCAATGGATTGACTAAACTATCATTAGGATGGCTGATTTAGTATCAATAGCGTGTAGATCACATAGGCGAATGGAATAAAGCCGGTCTGCCTGCATAACGTTGGTGCGTTTAGTAAGAACAGCTGTTGAAAAACGCGTCATGGTTTAGTAAACTAAACGATCATTAGGATGGCTGATTCAAGGATAATATGATACTCTACAATGTAGAGTCTACACTGTAGCTATACGCACAGTATAAAAACTGACACGATTCGTTGGTGCGTTTAGTGGATATAGCCGTTCAAATAGCTTGGAATTTATATCCATTAGCAATATTTAATTTTGGAAGCAATATTTTCTGGATACAAGGATGAGCCTTGGTACACTTGTTCAGTGTGGAAAACGCCCAGGAGTCACCCGCTAGCACCCGACTGTGGGGGTGGAGGGTGGGGGGAACTTTTCAGTTTTCGCGCGCACTGTGACTCGTCATAACTTCTAATTTCGAGCTACTATGGCAAGTTTGGTATCATTTTTAACTAAATCAAGGTTGCTCAGTTGATTTCTGAAACAAAAATTTACGCAACGCGGCAGGGACGCAAAAAATTAAAGAAAAATACAGGACAACTCTAAGACACTTCTAGAAGACATAAAAGCGTCCAATTTAGAATACAATTAGTGTTTAGTGTATAAATCAAGGAAAAGCTAAAATATTTTGCAATTTTCGTCCACTTTTCCAGATACACTAACTACATAAATAGCTTTGTAATTCCATATATAATTATATAGGATTACAAAGTTAAATTTGCAGTTATTGAATCTGTGTACCAGTATAGTACCAATCCTTCCAATCTAGCGTCTTAAAACGTCCTCCAGAGCATTGTTAAACAGTTTCGGGGATATGAAATCACCCTGTTTAACACGTCTGAGCAATTGGATTGGTCTTGTACGGTGGTTTTGTACTTGGACTATCATCATTGCCATATTATATAGGCTTCTCAGCACCTCCACGTATCGCCAATCGACTGGCAACGCTGCAAGGACTCCAGAACGGCCATTATATTCATATCCAACTAATATTATAAACGGGGAACTTTGCTTGTAAGGATGTATGTATATTTGTTCCTCTTTGACGCAAAAGCTACTGGATCGATTTTGATGAAACTTTGCAGTAATATAGCTTAGACATCAAAATAACATATAGGCTACATAATTTTTCCAAATTCCCACGGGAACGAAGTCCAGGGCGGCAAGCTAGTTTTACATATACTGGTACACAGAATCATTAACTGCAAATTTAACTTTGTAATCCTATATAATTATATATGGAAATACAAAGCTATTTATGTAGTTAGTGTATCTGGAAAAGTGGACAAAAATTGCAAAATATTTTAGCTTTTCCTTGATTTATACACTAAACACTAATTGTATTCTAAATTGGACGCTTTTATGTCTTCTAGAAGTGTCTTAGAGTTGTCCTGTATTTTTCTTTAATTTTTTGCGTCCCTGCCGCGTTGCGTTAATTTTTGTTTCAGAAATCAACTGAGCAACCTTGATTTAGTTAAAAATGATACCAAACTTGCCATAGTAGCTCGAAATTAGCAGTTATGACGAGTCACAGTGCGCGCGAAAACTGAAAAGTTCCCCCCACCCTCCACCCCCACAGTCGGGTGCTAGCGGGTGACTCCTGGGCGTTTTCCACACTGAACAAGTGTACCAAGGCTCATCCTTGTATCCAAAAAATATTGCTTCCTAAATTAAATATTGCTAATGGATATAAATTCCAAGCTATTTGAACGGCTATATCCACTAAACGCACCAACGAATCGTGTCAGTTTTTATACTGTGCGTATAGCTACAGTGTAGACTCTACATTGTAGAGTATCATATTATCCTTGAATCAGCCATCCTAATGATCGTTTAGTTTACTAAACCATGACGCGTTTTTCAACAGCTGTACTTACTAAACGCACCAACGTTATGCAGGCAGACCGGCTTTATTCCATTCGCCTATGTGATCTACACGCTATTGATACAAAATCAGCCATCCTAATGATAGTTTAGTCAATCCGTTGTCGCTTCTTATACTACATGGTGTGGAGTGTCATTGGATACTTTTTTTTAAGATAAAAATAGGTTTATGAAGAAAGTTTTTTAATTCAGATATCTAATTGCGAAATATTAAGTTTTAAATAAATTGACAATTTTTGTTAGACTAACCCAAGTGTTCCCCCCGCGCCCCGCCTTTACCAGCTAAACCGTTGTTTTCAAAAATAGGAATAAAATCACAGTGTGATTTTACATACATACATAACGACTTATCAAGTTAACGGGTAATGATTGATCACGTAATAAAATGTAGTTTTTGAACTACGAAGCGTGGCCCGACACGCTCTCGGCCGATTTTTAAGATTTAACAGTTCCGTGTTTTTCAATTGAGTCGTCGAACTAATAAAGTATTTTTCTAGTTATTACACAAATTATGAAAACTACTGAACTAATTTTAAAGTCAGTGTAAATTCAGACTTTTCTTTCATGCTCACGGGCACGAGCAACTGTTACCTATTATTTAAATGTTATATCTTTTTTTATTCAATATAGTTTTTTTTTTGCAGAACCCATTGGATATTATACTTGGCAGCGCTAGTGAAAGTGAGGAAACTATAGAAGATTTGCTTGCCGAATATCAACATTACATCGATAAAGCCCATAAGCAACGACAGGAGTATCTTGAAAAAACTAAAGCCAAAAACAAAGTACCTACTACAAGGCACGATAGGTACAGCAAACTTAAACAAAGCGCGGGAACAAAATACGATGACTACTACTACAACAACGGTTTCATGGCCACCAACAAATTATCGCCAATGGCATACAATCCTCCGTTAGACTTTGTAATCCCTGTAAATTCTAAACTTAGATATTTGAATAAGCTTGATCCAGTGATTTTACCAAAAGACAATCAAGAACCTCCATACGAAAAACGAATGATAGAACTGCCTCCTGTTATACCTAAATCTAGGTTTGAGTCCATAAAATCACCTTGCTTCTGCAAAAGTGGTCAATATCCTTGTGACTGTAAATGTAAGCAATGCTTACTTCCAATGGATTCACTGCAACCCAATTTTATTACGCATAATTTGGACACCAAGGGTTTACTGACTAATGTTGACTATGCCACTGAAGACAGAATGCGAGACATGGCTGACAATACACTCAACGTAAGAATCAAAGTTGACATTCAGTTCCCCAAAATATCAGAAGTGTTGGGAAAGTCTTTAAAAAACCGAAGTCGCGATGAAATCGCGGTTTCTAAGGAATCGTCTGTGAATCTCCCGTTTCCATATTTTAATTTCCCAATTCCCATGGACTTGTTCGGTTACAAAAAATCTTCGAGATTTAACAATCACGATTCTGCTCATAAAATAACAATACACAAGAAAAAAAAATCCCGTCCTAACAGTGGAAACAAGAAACACAGAAAAAAGGTTATAACATTCCATAATTTGAATATGCAACCACAGTCTCCTAAACTTCAAACAAACTTTGAAGATATCTACAATAGCACCTACTATCATGACAAATCAGCAGATAACACAAACTTTACTGTAGTCCCTAATGTAACAACATCATCTCCTGTAAGTATAAAATTAGAAGATAATGTCACCACCATAATAAGTGGGTTTGTAACCAACACTTCTCAATCGACTCCGATTTATAACGAAACCCAGACCGAAGAAAACATTTATTTAATTATGAATATATCTAATGGAGGTGATAATATAACTGAGGATGTACATAAAATAGAAAACGATGTTGAAACAGAGTTTACAAAAACAGATTATGGAATTCCTACCGAAAGACAGTTGAAGATACGTCTTAAACGGGAATCTTTAATCGCACAACCGAAATATGTACCACCAATACCCAAAAAGCCCAAAAATGTAGACCCCATATATGAACAGCCAAAAACTATACTCCCTAAACTTGAACAGCCCAAAACTGTACTCCCTAAACTTGAACAGCCCAAAACTGTACTCCCCAAATTCGAACAGCAGGACATAGAATGGCCCAAAGTTGACCAGGTCAAAATTGTTCAGAGCGTCTCTAGAAATGCTTTGAATATAAGTAGCGTTTTAAATTCTGACTTAATCAACACTACACCTCCTGTGAAAAATGTTCCTAATGCAGGGGGCACAGCTAATAATGACATACTAGTCAGGAAAATTCCTAACGACACAAAACTCGTGATTAAAAATCGCAATACAACAAAGCTTAAATTGAATGATTTCAAAAAAAATGATAAAAGTTTGCTCGTGGACTCGGAGCTAGTGTATTGGCCAACTAATCAAAAACATGAAATTGTGATATCTTCTAGAAATATAACCACTATGATCCTAGACAGAGAAAACAGAAAGGCTAAGATTAATATGACTAAAGAAACATTACGACATAATCACATTAAAGCTTTAGAAAAAGCTATATTTGGAGATGTAAACTGGGATGACGTGGACACTGTGGCTCCGGTATTTCTATCTTTTGTTGGAAAATATTTAAGAGGCATTTTAACCTTTTGCTCACAAAAGATTTGTCATTCAATGAAATGTGCCGATAAGACCTGCATTCATAGAACCTGTATTCCTGATGATAGGTGGAATCACAGAGGCCACTGCGTTGGATCTAACAGCCTTGGTGAGTTATTTTTTTAAATTATTTATATTTATAAAAGGCTACTTAAAATGGGAAGTATTAGTAAGACTTTTTCCTGACTAACTGAATGATGGATCAACGCACAGCCTAAACCACTGATCGTAGAGACGTGAAAGGAAGAAGGAAGGCCTATTCCTTAAGTAACGTAAGAATCCGATAAGGAAGGAATTTTCAAAACTCCACGACAGACTGAAGAAGTCTTCATAAAATAAATACTTATGTGTAGGTATAACGTGTTTGTCGATTTCGACCAACTGTCAAACAGAACACGGAGCTCAGCGGGCTATACGCTTGCCTGTTATAGTAGGACTCTATAGACTAGACACGGGTTCGAACCATGGTCGCCGAGCTTGACTTTTTGTTTATATATTTGTTTTTTTTTCTCGGTTCCACGCAGGCGGAAAGCTACAGAGTTCTAACTGTTAATTAACGCTTAGGCCAAACTCTTAAATCTAGAAAGCTGAAATTTTACACAAAAATTCTGTTAACGGTGTAAACTATGAATAAGGAAGGTTTTTACTAAATTCCGACAGCAGCGTCCTAGGCATCCTCTAATAATACAGAAAAACTTTCTATAACCCCAACTTTAGGTTTCTTTGGTGACCAATCAAATAACCTATGGTAAAATGTATGCACAATTTTGTTATTTCAGATAGCATAGCATCATTGGAATCAATACTGGATCTACCCTCAAATGTTGCTTTTGAAATAGTAGACATTTTACAGGAGAAAATGCTCGGCAAGCTATTCGGAAAGGTAACACTTTGTATCAGTTCCAAATGTATTAGTTTCGTGGCATGCAAGAAAAACTTCCTGAAATCTAAATGTTCTGTAAAGGATCTAAAGACTGGTCATTGTCCAAATATAAAGAATTTTAAAATTATGTAAAAGCGGGTAAATATGTTGTAAAAGAAAACTATCTAAAAGGTATGTCTGTCATACAACAACACTAAACATTAGTCCTTTATCTTTTTTCTCTAAACACTAATGTTTGGGAAATAAATCCTCGATTATTATTAGGTATGTTTATTAAATGTAAGCTTTTGATGTGGACAGCTAACGGCGAAGTTAAGATGTAATCTAGTGTCACTCGTAGTGGTCGACAATGATTGTATTAAGAATCGTTGCAAGACAGAATTTAATACCTACGATTATTTCTCATCTGTTTATTTTATTAATAATTATCATTTTAACGTCAACTAACACGGTAAGTTTCACATCAAAGGATTTAGATTTGTGTTTCAGCTTAAATACTTACTAGGGTTAATACTACATAATATGTCTACAATATTATTAATAATGTACAGAGGACCGCACATTAGGTTACCACGTGCGTGTACTCTGTGCTGTTACGTAAGGAACGGTTTTGCAATGAAAATCGGGTAACCTGATGCGCTGGTCTCTATACATTAAATGTTTACATTTTAGAAAATTATATCTCCTTGGAAGACATTAAATCATTTACCTAAACTAGTGACTTTTAATGAAAATGGGGATTTTTCTACGTTAAACCTACCTAAGAATGTTATACCTAACGCAAATGTGCAATAAGATGAACCTTTTTGAATCATGATCAACTGCTAAAAAATAAGTCAGCAGCAATGAATAGCGCATTATTGGAGAATTCACGTCACATCACTCGAACCGCCAGAATTCATCTACACACAGCAAGAAAAGAAAAATATTGATAAGATGTCAACGAAAAATTCACCGTGTCTTTTTAGCAGTCCAAGGACATCCAAATTATGCCATCTCAATTCATACGAACGCTACCATTAATAATCCGAATAAAAATATGAGTGCGAAATATAAAGTTTATTGTTAAAAAAGTACATAATGGAGAATTTTATACTTATACATTTTTAGGTAAGTATATTCTGGTACCCGAGCTGGGAACAGTTTTACATGACCAATTTCGTCTCGGGCGATAACTTGTAAAATGCTTCAGATAGATTTATCATGAAGCTCTATGAACGTCTGCCGCGGCTCGCTGGGTGGGTTCAGCAACAATAGCCTCCTAATCACGTTGAAAAAATGAAATGTTATCTGTTCAGGTGGTGATATTGAGAACTATTCAGTTTTCATATACTTACTTGCTGACAACCACCTCGACCAGCAGCGCAGCGCCACCACACCACCAACCGAACGTGAAGTTGCAAACAACCTAAAAGCAACTGGAAATTCAGTTGGCGATGGCGCCACCAGTCAAAACAGCCGTCATTAGATGTATGAAATTTGGATAGTTCTCAAATTCGCCACCTGAACGGATAAAATGGCAAAAGTCACACGAACATGTAATTTTTTTATTATTTTTTCACTCAACTCCTCTCAACTAAAAATTTACCAGATGACAGTTTATATTATATCGTGAGTAAATAAACTGGTTTGCTGGGTGTATCTCGGGTAGAAGGTCGTCTGCTGAAGCTCTGAAGGGTGTAACGCAGGAGCATCTATCGCCTATTTAAATACACTAGCTGAAGAGTTTCCCCCCGGCATATTGCTAGCTGTTTTCTGACGTGACAACGTCTTTTGACGTGACAACGTCTAATAATTCGATAGAGCCGGCTGCACGCACGAAAAAACATGACTCATGCGGCGTTACCTCGCTCTGAGGCGTCCCATGTAAGGCTTGAAGTGCAAGCGAGAGCGCGGAACGAGCGACAAAGAAGCACAATCGGCCCTTGCGTTCGGCAGCGTTCGACATCCGTCTCTCTCCTACTTGAGTGAGCGATATGTCTGCGTGGACAGCTGCTATACTATAGTACATTTACATTTACAAATAAATCTAACTTGATCAATTTCATTGTGATTTCCAATTACCTCCTTCTCTATACAGGGTGTCCGGCAGAACGTTGAACATACGAAAATGGGGGGAAGGTGGGGCCATCTCCTACCTATTCAGGCAATAAAAAAAAATCCTGGTCATAAATTTTTTTTTATATGTTTTTTTTTTAATATTTGCCCCTTTTTACCGCTTTTGTATCTTTAAACCCCTACAACTTTTTCTTTTTTTACAGCTAGGCCCAATTTCTTATTTTTTTTTTAATCTTAGGGGATCGTAAGCTCTAAGGAAATGGATATTTGATGCTTTTTGTAGCAAAAAAAAAGTTGTAGACCCTCAAACCTTTAAAAAACGTTGAAAAAAACCTAATAGCTAAACTTTGCGTTGCCTTTAAAAAAAAAGTAAAGGTGATGGATGGCTTCAGATTTTTTTTAAACATCTCTTATGTGTTGGCTTTCTAACGGTATGTAATTTGTTTTGATATCTTTTTTTTAACTGGAGTTATAATTTTTTTTTCGTGATTCGACCATTTCTACGAAAGGTAAAAATAACGGTAAGCATGAAAAAAAATCTACCTGCTCTGTTTGTAATTATCCCTAAAGTAAGTCTTTACATTATTTTCAACTTTGCATTGATAATTTTCGGAAAAGAAGTCAACTTTCAACTTAAGCGGAATTTCGTAGAAATGGTCGAATCACGAAAAAAAAATTATAACTCCAGTTAAAAAAAAGATATCAAAACAAATTACATACCGTTAGAAAGCCAACACATAAGAGATGTTTTGAAAAAATCTGAAGCCATCCATCACCTTTACTTTTTTTTTAAAGGCAACGCAAAGTTTAGCTATTAGGTTTTTTTCAACGTTTTTTAAAGGTTTGAGGGTCTACAACTTTTTTTTTGCTACAAAAAGCATCAAATATCCATTTCCTTAGAGCTTACGATCCCCTAAGATTAAAAAAAAATAAGAAATTGGGCCTAGCTGTAAAAAAAGAAAAAGTTGTAGGGGTTTAAAGATACAAAAGCGGTAAAAAGGGGCAAATATTAAAAAAAAAACATATAAAAAAAAATTTATGACCAGGATTTTTTTTTATTGCCTGAATAGGTAGGAGATGGCCCCACCTTCCCCCCATTTTCGTATGTTCAACGTTCTGTCGGACACCCTGTATACATACAAATCTATTAACCAATGAAATTATTTTTTTTTTTGAAAAATGCTACCATTCCATCAGTATTTTCTTAAGACGTTGTCACGTTCAACTATCGTCAGTAAACCGACTTTACAGACAACCATTTTTTTATTACTTACAGGATCATATTAACTATCAACCCACACATTTTTATCCGGGAGGAAGTGACATATCTAAAGTTATTCGACATAGCTTCAAGCTCTAATCTAACTGAAAGATGTAATCCTTTTGTAATGTTTCGATAAAACTACATTTGATCAAAATTGGTTCAGCAATTTAAGAGTTATAAAGAATCGAATGTCGGGGGTGATACATATTTTTATTTTTAGAGTAATTATCAGTTCAATTCAAAACTATAAATAATATTGATTTTATCGAAACATTACAAAAGGATTTCATCTTTCAGTTACAGCATGAAGCTATATCGAATAACTTTAGATATGTCACTTCCTCCCGGATAAAAATGTTGTGGGCAATTGACAAGGCAATCTGACCTATTTATTGTCAAGCAAAAAACCATAATAAAACATAAAATAAAATAATTCACAAAAAGGTCGAATCTACGATATCCTCCCCGCCTAGCGCTGCGGAACTCTAAAACATAACTGCGCTAGTGACTCGACTAGTTAACTTAATTACATTTATAACAAGGTAAACTTAAACGAACTTAAACATTCGGAACAGTGTCAAGACCGGAGCATTGCTCTCTGGGTATTTCCAATGGATATAGCTTCTGGAGCGGTCGGAGATAGAGACCAGTCTGTGTTTTTACTCTAGCGAGCCTAATAATTTGATCGCGGCCTTGTAAAAGCTCAACTACCAAACCAAGAGACCAAGTAGTACGCTTTGGCGAATCTGACGCTATCAAAACAACATGGCCTATCTGAAGATTATTACGGAACTTGGCACTCGCACACTTTTGGACTAAATTAGAAAGATATTCACCCCTATCACCCAGATATTCACCCAATCATTTAGTAACTTATATAAATATCGCCACCGTGCACCTAACACTGACCCACTAAGAGTACTAAAAGTCTTAGTTTGAAACGATGACGTCGTGGACGCGACATTCAAAAACATCGCCGGAGTGAGTGGAACTAAATTTTCCGTGTTAGATGAAATATAAGTCAACGGACGTGAATTAATTAGGGACTCAACTTCGCAGAGCAGAGTCTCGAGCTCAGTAAGCTGCAATGACGCTTTCCCAAGAACTCTCCTGAGGGAATCTTTAACTAACTTCACAAGTCTCTCCCAGAATCCTCCCCACCATGGCGCTGCTGGAGGTATGTGATGCCATGTAATTTTATGCAGTGCCATCTGACTAGTAAGCTTAACCCAGTTTATGCTCTTTAACAAATTGCTAGCGCCTCGGAAATTCGTGCCATTGTCACTGTACGAGTAGATCACTCTGATGTTACCTCTTCTGGCGAGAAACCTACGCAATGCCAATAAAAATTCTTCAAAAGATGACGACGAGCACACTTCAAGGTGAACTGCACGATAAGTTGCACATGTGAACAGTACTACCCACGCCTTTGCACCCGACTTCAACAGAAGTGGACCCGCCAGATCTACACCAGTAACTTCAAAAACTGGCCCACATCTCACTCTGTCCATCGGAAGTGGAGCAACAGGAACCGTACATGGCTTGGCACTATATCGTTGGCAAACTGCGCACTGTCTTACAATCTTTTTAGTAAGGCGCCTGATTCCAATGATCCAGTAATGTTCACGTAAACTGCAGATCATAGTCTGAGACCCAGCGTGTAAATCTTTAACATGCTTTTGAGCAACCAGGCGTTCAATGACTACGCTTTTACTCGATAGTAAAATAGGACGCTTAAAATCATAAGTTTCTTCACTTAAAGTGAGACGCGTTTTAACGCGAAGTAAACCGTTCTCGTCTTGCAGCAGTTCTAAATTAAATTTCTTGCTCAAGTTTTTATTAGCATCAAATGATTCGCATTGCAATAGTTTAAGAACGCATAACTCTGCTTTAGTGTACTCTTCACTATTTATGTCTCCTCTTAATCGCTGATCTTTAGCGTAACGACAATTAAACATGAATCGCAGTGACCAAGCCACCACTCTTATTATTTTGGTGTACTTGCTGAAGTAACATAGTCGTGCTGAAAATGACTTTTCACACTGAGTAGTGAGACAGCTATGTTTAACTTCTTTCTGCATTTCATCGACGTCAATATTAACTTCTGACTGCGGCCATTCTTCTCGCGGACACTTCAACCACGCTGGACCTTCCCACCACCTTTCTTTATGTAAGGTTTCAGGCATACAACCTCTAGAAGGTAAGTCTGCGGGATTCAAGTCACCAGGTACATGACGCCACGTATGCAAGTCACTTTTTGTGATTATCTCGTTAACTCTATTTTGTACAAATGTACTCAAACCAACGCCTCTTCTAAGCCATGCCAAGACAATGCTAGAATATGTCCAAAAGTGCTCTTCAGAATTAATCTGTAGTCCGCTTTTAACCTCCACGGCCAATCTTACAGCCATCAAACAAGCAATTAATTCTGACCTGGGTATAGTCACTGTTTTCGTCGGAGCAACTCTTGATTTGGCTACAACTAGCCGTACATCCACTCGATCTTTATATTCTGCACGAAGAAAGATGCATACAGCGTAAGCAGTATTAAAAATATGGAGTGAGTTTAAACTATCGTCTAGATCAAAATTGCTCAAAACTCTAGGGATTCTACATAATTCTAAAAATTTTAACTGTTGCAGCCAATCCTTAACTGTCTTCTCTAGCTCTTTTGGCAGAGATTGGTCCCAGCCAATGTTTAATAGCCAGCACTTTTGGATTGTTAGCTTGGGTATAATGGTCGTTGGGCAGGTAAAACCTATGGGGTCAAAAACACTTTGCGCCACTGAAAGAATGAAACGTTTTGTAATTTTAACTTCATCATTAAACGTAATTGATGGTATTTTGCAATAAAGTTTATCTTGTATAGGATCCCACATAAGTCCCAGTACCGATACAGAAGATATCTCAACGTCGGTGATAACCGGCCCCGTGACCCAGCAACGTAATTCGAACTTGCCCTTCATCATGACATCTTTGGCCTGTGAAATGAATGTTTTCATATCTTCCTCATTTTTAACGCTTACTATACGATTATCTACATAAAATGAGGTTTTTAACTTTGCGGCTATGTCAGTTTTATAACAGTCAAGATGGTGATTAATTGTGGCAGCCAATAAAAAAGGACTGGTAGTAACACCAAATACGACGCGCCTATGCCTATACACTTTTAATACCCTCTCAGTCTCGTTGATGTCACTCGTTGATGTCAAAATCGCGATCTTGGGGACATAGAGAAATTTGTAGAAAGGCCTTTTTTATGTCAGCTGTTATCCCAATGGCATTTCTCCTAAATTGCAATAAAAGCCTTGGAATCGCCTCTATTAAATTAATACCTTTCTCTAAACAAGAGTTAAGCAATAAACCACGTTGATCTTTGGCAGATGCGTCGAAAACTGGCCTGATCTTTGTAGTAAGACTCGACTCCTTTACTACCGCATGGTGAGGCATATAGTGGCCACTATTAGGATCGTCAATTATCACTTCCTCAGTGATACCAGACTCGCGCCATTCCTCAAAGACTTGGTTATAGATTTAAAATGCCTAACTTTGTTAATTTATTAGTACTCGACTCAAGTCGTTTCAAAGCTAGACTGTAATTTGACTGCAAAACAGTTACATCTGGTTTCCTGGGTAAATTCACCTCATATCGACCTTCGTCGTTTATAGAAATCGTGTCTTTGAAGAATGTCGCAACCTGTTCATTTTGTTTGGCCTGGGTTACAACATCAGACTCGTCTCTAATCCCTAACGTCTCCAATTTCCAGAAGTCATCAATGTTAAAAGAACGTGCATTATTCAGAGCTACTGTGTTTACGTTACCCAAAGAGCAATGTACACCGACTACTGGACCCTGCACCGTCGTCCATCCCAGTTTAGTCTCCACAGCAAACAAATTTTCGTCAATATGCATTGAATTTCCGGTGTAAAGAGAACCTAAAATGTCAGAGCCAATTAGTAAGGAAATTTCGGTCACATCATCCGTACAGTCAGTTAAATTTAAATTTTGCATTTGAGTGATTAAATCATTTTTCTTTAGCTTCGGCAAGTAACCACATATAGTTTCATGCTCCAACACATCAATCCTCTTTTCAAATTGGCCATCTAAGCTCCTTACTTGTAGCTGAAATACATTGTGCTTGCGTTTTTTGGTTACAGTTCCTCCAAAAAGAACGTGACTTAGCTCTTGCACGCCAGTAGGTTTCATTATCTAATTTTTTAATGACGTCACTTTTGACAAATGAACGCTGAGCGCCTGAATCTAACAACGCGCGCACTTGAAGCTCTTTATTTCCGCTTACAAGCTTAACTTTCAGGGTTTGTAACAAAACTGTTTTCGAACTAGATGTTACAGTTTGGTTCAGAGCATTATGTTCGTTAGTAGACGAAGTCAAGGGACTCTCTTCATTACGATTGTCGCACATAATTGTATAATGCCTCTTTGTACATATTATACATTTCGGAAACTTTCGGCACTTTTTATACATATGTCCCTTATTTAGACATATAGAGCAAGCTTTTTTTTCTTTGACAATATCTCTTCGCTCTGTCAGGGACTTATTCATCGCCACTTTACATTCAGAACTAGAATCTGACGTCTTATCGCACTATAGACACTCTTTACTCTTCATCTGCTGCTTTTCATTTTTCTTGTAGTTATTACTATCCACATTAGTAAAACATGCAGCACTTGGCGTCGCAGCAGAACTTCCATCGCTGTATCCTGAGCGTGACAATCGGAATCTCTCTTCCGCCTCTACCTCTTTTTTGACGAAATTGAGTAAATCTGCCAACGGAGTACTCTTATCAGTTCTAACTTGCATATCAGACCTGCTCCACGCTCTCAGTATATCTTCTGGTAAGGCTGACTCTACTAAAGGGTATAAGAATGCAGCGTATTTATCTTGAGTAACGCCTAAAGATTCTAAAGCGAGTATCTGCGTCATTAATATATCATATAACGATCTTGTAGTCATTTTGGTCCCTTTTGTCTGTGCCAAAACAAGCTGTAGTAGTTCGCGTACATAATGCTCAATTATAAGCTCATCTCGAGCAAATCTCTGCTTCAGCTGTTCTAAAGCTTTATCATAGTTATCTCCTTTAAAAACGTATAAATTTTAATTTTAAACGCATACTTTGGGATTTATATTATGTATACAATCGCATCGAAAAGTTGCAGAAACGTTGTTTGAAACTAATATCTTACCGATATAACCTTGGACGTAGTCAGAGAAAATACAATATTTTATTAGATAAATTTAACCCTCGAAAATCGACGGAAGCGTTGTGATTTAATAACATTGCATAAAATCCTTCACAGCAAGATAAGTTCTCCAATGCTTCTATATGAAATTGGCATGAATACTAACTATCGCCTTCGCGACCCTAAACCTTTTAGGCTTTCAGTATATATTAACAACACTTCTTATTATAACCCCTTGACTCGAATGTGCCGACTGTATAACGACGTAGTGGAAACATACCCGAATATAGATGTGTTCAATAATAGTTTCAGTAAGTACCTTAGTAATCTATCTTCTATTAAATTTAACAAAAAAAAAATAAAAAAAATATCCCTTATTTGCTGCTCAAACCAAGCTCCCCTAAGTTAAAATTATTTTTGTATTTACAAAACTGGCTTTAAAAGTAATTTCATATCTCTTTTGTTTTTCAAAATAACAAGTAGTAGATAGTACTATATTCCGAGACACTTCCGATATTTAGAAAGACATTAATAGTAGATTAAGCAACAAGGGGATAAAACAGTGTATAATGTCACGGGCAGCATATTGAATTCCGAGCGAAATGAAGGATTCTGTAGTTAATTCCCGAGCGGAGCGAGGGAATTATGGTAAGAATCCTGAATGAAGCGAAGGATTCAAGTCTGCCCAAGACTAAGACACTTTTATCCCCGAGTAGCTTACTCTACTTTATACACCTACTGCGAGGTTAAATAAAAAAGAAATTATAAATTCATCCCATCAATAATGTTTTGAGCCTCCGTTTCTATGTCAGAGTCGCTGGAATTACATACTGGACTTTTTATTTATTTATTTAAAAAACTTACCACAAAACAATTTAGTAATTCGCGATAAAAATCACAGATCCAAAATCACCTACGACGTTTTCTTATAATATTTAGTTCCGTAGGCAAAGGAAAGTCAATAGCTAAGACATAGAGCCAAGTTTTTATACTAAATATTTCTTTGATGTGTCAAATTTTATAGTTAAAATCTACTTGGACTAAGGAAGTAACAGCCTTGTTTTTTTTTTCGAAATTATTTTTGATAGAAGTTTTTGTTGAAATTTTGGCGTTCCATATTTAAATGTCATTAATGCCCAAGGGAAGCTCCATACAATTTTATTTCCCTTAAGCTTTAATAGCTTACTTTCAAAAATAGAATACTTTACGTATAATACGTGCTCCAGATGCAGGTGGTGTATAAAGGAACATTATGTATCTGTTGCTTTCCCTTCAGTATAATAAACATAATATTATATGTATTGTTTATGTATGTATAAAATATATGTATGTGTATTTATATAAATTATTTATGTATTATATGTATGTGTAATTGTATTTTTATGTAGTTTAGTATTTAGATTTCAGTGGTTAATTGTGCACGTCTGTCTTTATTTATTTTACGCCTCTCACTGTCCCAGGTCTGCTGGAAGAAATTTCTTAAAGAAATAAGCTGTGCCTTTTGTGTTCGTTTTTCTATTTGTCTGTAATATTTTTGGTTTTTCCTGTGTACAATAAACTGTTAAATAAAAAAATAAAAGTATGTTTTCGTTTGTATTCGCTTAAATGTTGTTTACTAGTGTACATTCTCAGTGGATTGTAGTCCAGAATTAAAATTTAGATTTATACAATGTAATCTGTAACGTCTGTGATCTGTCATGTATACTTTTACAAATATATTTTTTTAATACTAAAAAAAAACGAAAATTTTGCGGTTTTTCGAGTGCTGAAAAGTTAGCACAGGTCTTTCGAAGCTGCAAACTTGGATATACGATACTGGTAATGGTCCTAACAACATTATAATCAGAACTAGCTGTTAGTTTGTTGGTTTAGAAATCTCTCGTGTTAAATATGACTGACGTACTACCAGTATAAAATAAATCGAAATCTTCAATATTTTTTTATACTTTTTTTGTCTCTGTCACTCAATTAAATACGATCCTAATAAAAGTCCCATTAACTTTTTCAGTTTTATTTGCAGATTATAGCAGTGCCTAACGTTTTAATAATTTTAACATAATAATAATTATTATTTATTATTATTTAAATTGTAATGTATGTAACTATGTTCGGGTGGAATCTTAATTTGCATGAAAATGCATGGTTGTGTGTGACGTCATTCTAAATCCAATATGGCGGAACACCCAAGATGGCGGATTAAGTTTTTTATACTTTCCTATAATATGGGTATCAAATGAAAGGACTTGCTTTTCTTGATGCATTAAATGTGATGAACAGACTGAGAAACCTGCCCAACTATAACAAAAAAGTAAAAGAAAAAATTAAAAGTAAAAAAAAATTTTTTGAAACTACAAGCTTTTATTTAAACGCGCTAAAAATAATAAAATAAACTTTTCTTTAAAAACTTTTACTATTAACTTTATCTATATGTAAAATATGTATACAAATGAATTGCTGTCGTGAGAAAATATGGAAAGACTGTGAGGAGTAAAATCTAAGGCGTTACGAAGTTCGCCGGGTCAGCTAGTATGACATAAAAGCTTGGCGCTTTCAGCTTTGTAAAACCAAGGGCCTCTGAGAAATACCGTGGGCAGACGGCCAAACGGACGTGGCAGAACTATAAGGACTCGTAATTAACGACAGAACCCTCAAAACTTTTTGTAGAGAAAAACAAAACATTACTTAACATTTTCCTGATAATCCAGTAAAATTAGTCAAATGAGGGCAAGAATCTCGGAATAAGAGATAGACGGCTATAAATTTGTATAAACCTGTATTTTGACACCCTAAAACTTGTCTCAAAACCTACGTATTGTAGGGTGTCTGTCCACGTCCGAGGTGAAACCCCTAATATTCTTGGACTATGAGGAAAATGCCACCGCAAAATCAGTCGGAGTGATCGTCTGAATTCAGAGTTTCAGGTTTTTATAAGCTTGTGCCCTATAAGGGACACCATCCTGCCTGCAAACACGGGATCCCGCAAATGCGTAATTTGATTTAATACGTATTCTTCACGGAGTCCTCGATGTGTACATCCGACTTGTATCAAGTAGTTTTTATAAATATTGCAGGTGTGTGTTTATGAAATAAATGATGGATTATTATAAGTTATGTTTACCGATTACAAGTTTTTATGTGCGTAGCTACCAGTGCCGGATTTGTCTATACCGCAAGAGGGCGGCATCGGTCTGAAGGCGGCATAGAGGCCACTCTCTTTAGTAGAATAAATATACATTAAAATGAAAAATGCAATGTTAACTCTGCCTATCTGTTACTGTTAAAAATAACTACCCAATATATATTTTAACCCAAAAAGAATAAAGCAAAAAATAGTTCAGGCCTGGCGCAAAAGAAAAATACCTAACTTAAATTGAGGTAAAATAAGTTAAAGACAACATATGAGAAGGGTATCATCGAAATGAATAGCTTTTGTGAAATTGCTATTCGAATTTGTATAGGGATCACCATTAATGTATCAGTAAAAGGAACACTAAACAGTTACCGTTGTGTTTAATAAGAGTTTCATTATTATTAACAGCCCATAACAATCTACTGCAGGACTAAGGGCTCTCCCTCCCTTGAATATAACACGATGTGATGCAAGAAATCAAGCGGGATGCTAGAACTGTTTCTCATGTCTAGCCCGCCCTAAGTACCTAAAGTCAAACGCTCCTGACGTCAACGTTCTCCTCCCATGAATTCCATAAATGCCAAAAGTGATATCTGGATATGCCATTCCTGCCATCTTCCCTTTTATAAAGAATGTAACTGTAATGGTCTGGCTTTTTACATGCCTCGGTTGTATGTGATATTTTAGGAACCGTCCATAAATTGTGTCACTGTCAAAAGGTGGGCAGAGGGTCGACAAAGTGGAACAAGGGGGGGAGGGGTCATAAGTTCGGTAACGTCGCATTTCAAGATCTATACAAGGTGTAAGGGACAACTTAGCAAATACTTAAATGGTGGAATCTACCCGTAACTATGACCAACTACAAGTAATTATTTTTTCACGGAAACGTCAAAGTAAGGAGTTTTCGTAAATTAGCTACTTTGGCACTACGCAATATACCGCGCCGCGCCGGGCTCTGTCAGAATGTGATGTACAGAGGCCAGCGCATCAGGTTACTCCATTTTCATTTCAAAACCGCTCCTATCACAACAGCACAGAGTGCACGCTTGTGGTAGCCTGAGTTGCAGCCGTCCGTACATTGCTGGTTTTCGTGTAATTGTTGTTTATTAGAAAAAGGATTTAGAGAAAAATTCCACTGGAAAATGATTTGTTGTCTACACTTGCCGTGTATGGAGTGGACGGTTTTCTTAAACGAGCATTGGAATCTCTTTAGACGTATTCCAGTGCTTGTGTGAGAATAAATGGGGCTAACATAGACTAGTTTTGCATCCGAAGAGGGTGAAACAAGGATTTGTAGCAATACCTTGGCTGCATTCAATCTGTTCATAGGTAATTGTTCATACACACTCACATGGGAATTACATTCACTTGAATGTGGACTTATATTGCATGAGTTGCTTATCAAATGCCTCCTATATGCCAATCACCAGGTATTGATCGCGTATCAGAGGAGGAGTTGCAGAAGATGTTGACAATAATTATGAAGGAGTGCTTCAACAGAAAAGGAATGAAAATTAATGTAAGTAAGACGATAGTAATGGGACGTTATGACAAAATGCATGTGATGGTGAGAAAGAACAATAAGTGCAAGAGTTTGTGTATTGAGGATGTACATTGAACAAGAGATGGAAAACATGAAAGCGATTTTGAAAGGAGAGTGAAAGTGGGAAATCAAGTGAATCAAGGCCTCTAAACGCGTTATGGGTACCTGCAGTATATCCAAACGGCAGCTGTCCGTAATGACGTGTTTGTATCCATTGTATCCATTAACCTTCACTAATGTATGGGAATGACTGCTGGGTAAGGCAAAAGAAGCATGAAAGTAGAATAAATGGGTGAAACTGTGATCTTTGAGAAGCATTTGTGTGGTGTGAGATAAAGTGATAGGTTGAGAAATAGCGAGTCGAGACCAATGCGGTATTAAAGGAGATATAAGATATAAAAATCAATGTAGCGGTGGTTTGGAAATGTGGAAAGAATGAGTGAAAGAAGATTGACGAAATAAATACAGGGTGGAATTTTGTAATGCCACCAGAAGGGAAAGTACTCTTAATACTGTAGACAGAAAATTGTACTCAAAGAAAACATTCCTTTATTTTTGAAAAGTAAGAAAATTGCATTCAAATATTTTCGAAAAGCTTGCCACACCCAGGAATCAAACCGACTAAAACCTATTAAAATTACATCCAGTTCTTTTATTGCATCGATCGTTAGGGTCAATTATAAGGATGAAATCTCTATAACAAACTTGGTAAATTAAATTAAAGAAAAACTATGAAATCTTAAATTTAACCATTTAACATATTGATATTGATCCATTGAATTTATGAGTCCGGATTTCATGGTTTTCCTTTTATTTCACTTACCAAGTTTGTTAGAGAGATTTCATCCTTATAATCGACCCTAACGATCGATGCAATAAAAGTACAAGGTATTCTTACAGATTTTAGTCGGTTCGATTCCCGGGTGTGGCAAGCGAATTTTCGAAAATCCTTAAATGCAGTTTTCTTTCTATTCAAAAATAAAGGAATGTTTTTTTGAGTACAATTTTCTATCTACAGTATTATGAGTACTTTCCCTTCAGGTGGCATTACAAAATTCCAACCCGTATACAGTAGGCGCCCTACACGAACGTACTTAGACGAAATTGGTGTCCTACTTAGAAAAGGTCACGTTACGAGAGTATAAGCGAATTATGAAAGTAGAGGAAGCGAAAGAGTTGTATCTGGATCGTACTAGGTGGCAATATGTAGTCTCTGCCTACCCCAATGGAAAAAGGCGTAATATTATGTATGTATGTAATATTAATATTATTTAGTAGGTATTTCAATGAGTTGGTCTGTAGTTTTTCCTTCGGGCGCGCGATAACCGATTACATGCTGGCATCAAAGCCGCGGGCGGCCAGCTAGTAATTATACTAGGAAAATTGGTGCGAGTGTGTCATTACGAGTAGGAGACGCTATCCCCTGATTTTTTGACAAATTCCACCATTTAAATTACTACTTGATACTAAACTTTTAACAAAATTTTTGTCTTTAAAAACATATTTTTTAAGAGACAAGGAATTTGGGGGCGGCACAAATTAATGGCCTACACCTAAGAAAATTATAAATCTGTCACTGGTAGCTAGTCAAGAAGTCAGCAACGCACGAATGTAGTTCAAAATCACTTGTGCAAGTAACAGTTGCGGTCAACGTTAATTGTATTTAGAAACATTACTTTTAAGTTAGTTTATCAGTTTTAAGACAATTATGCTTTACTCCATTATTTTACTAATAATTGTTACTGTATCAGCTGACATGGTAAGATTCACACCGACAGATTATGGCCTTAAGTGGGGTGAAATGCTGAAATTCGCGCATATTCAACTCAAATTGTTGACGAATCTGCTAATATAATCCACACATAAAAAATACTGTTGGATAGAAAGAAGCATTCTAAACATTTTGTATTGGACTCTAACCTGCAGTTTGAGGATCATGTTGCAGATATCGTGCGTGCTTGTTTTTATAGGCTAAAAGTCATTTACAATATCCGCGACTTCCTAAGTGTCGAGATGCGCATAAAACTGTGTGAAACTTTGATATTGTCCAAGCTTAGTTATTGTATCAAGGCTTTTGGCCCGTGCTTACTTGCCAGAACTCAGAGACTCATACAGAGGGTGCAAAATGCTTGTGCCAGGTACTGTTTCCGGATTCCACCTAGGACGCACGTTACACCATTTTTAAATAATAGTAACATTCTCAAAATGTCTGCCCGGCTAGATCTTCTGTATGCGTCAATGGTGTTTGACATTATAAAAACAAAGACACTCACTTACTTATATAGTAAATTAACTTGGTAAGCTGAAAACTTCGGGACGAGACCCACACGTGCATTGATTTTAGTTCCCCTCGGCATAAAACTGCTGCTTTCCGTGGTAGTTTCAAATACAGAGCATCAAAATGTTAGAATAATATTCCACCACCCGTGCGCAAACTTACTTCTTAGGTTTATTTTAAATCAAAACTTAGATCAATATTGCTAGATCTCCAAAAACAAACATGCTCCTAAAAAACCACCCAATCTACCAATTTACCTATACTTTATATTGACATAATTTCCATAATAATAATCATTATCATAATCATTCTTATCTTCTTATTGTCTAAGCACTATCAAATTTATACTGGGTGCCTTTAAATTTGATACCAAAAATTAAGGATTTGAATTAGCCCACTAAACTGAACAAATTGTCTCGAGGAAAATTGGTCGAAAAATGGAAATAAAAAACTCTAAATGTTGCATTTCGCTGATTGATTTAGTACAGAAAGTCGAAAAAAAAGTTGAGAATCACATTAATCTTAATGAAAGTCCTTCCTTCATAATGATTTTCAGAAAAACAATCAAGTGTACAGTGTACTTGTCTTGGTATCAGAGTTTACTGCAGAATTTCATCAAAATCTGTTAAGCAGTTTTCGCGTGAAAGGGTAAAAAACATAGATAAATACTTTAAAACTGTCACGTTTTTAAGGATGTATCTTTTTTCAAAGAAAGAATATAACATTCCTACATTTATCATATTATCCGTATAAGTAATGTAAAATAAAGTTTACACAAAATTGGTAAAGATAAAGATCTCTGAAAAAAAAAATAGTACGGATTTGTCGTTTTCTAGATTTCTTAGGGTTTAGATTACGCATTGCACACTCATTTTCGGGTTGTGCACTGCGGACATAGACTTAGCAAAAAATTAAAAGGGTTTTAAAAACGAAACCCAAATAATTTTTCCATAAAGTTCAGTAAATGATACTCCAAAAAAAATTACATCCATTCTAACACTAAAGACATTCACTTTTGTAGAAAATATTGACATGAGTGTCATCGCTAATAAATAAAACTGTATATTATCAAGTATAGGTCAAAAATCGTGACCATAACCCCAGAAGCATCATCATGGAATTGAACGTTTTTACATATGCCAATAAATAGTCCCGGAAATAGTGATAAATAGTACTACAATGAAATAATTAGTACCTCAATACTTTTCCAGTTATAGATAGGTGTCGGTGAGGCTGCTGGGATGACGTCACTCCAGAATCCTCACCAAGAACGGCTGAAGCTAGCGACATGCTGTTGATCTCAAAAAATAGTTATGAAATAGTTCTACCCCTGTGCCAAATCTCAAAAATAATGCTTCAGGGAAACCAGAGATATGAGGGTATCTCGGTGAGTATGCTGGGCTGACGTCATCCCAGCATACTCATCACAAAATCTCGATATCCGCTAACTCTGTCCTGTCGGAATTATTGTCAAAAAATAGTTCGTTTCATTTATCACTATTTCCGGAACTATTTATTGGCATATGTAAAAACGTTCAATTCCATGATGAGGCTTCTGGGGTTATGGTCACCAAAAATCGTTTGAATCGTTGTGAAACAATCACCTATCGACTTATATGAAGTTGCCAGTGCAAAAAGATTTTCAACCTAACATTTTAGATTTGTTTTATTTTGTAAAAGTTTCAGTAATAAAATAGAATCTGAAAACAATGCAGGTAATCTGAAAAAGTAAACAAAGTCAAAAATCGTTTGAACCAGCTTAAAACAATCACCTATTGACATTCTATTGATCAAAATGATTTTTTGACTTCTTTTAGAATAATTTACCTATTTGTCATGCACATTTAATTTTTTGTCAAATAAATATTGGAAAAACCAAAAAAAAAATGTTACTAAGGTCGAAAATCGTTTGCACTAGCTATTTCACTATGTGGTCGACAGGTAATTGTTTCACGTCATTCATTTTGTATTTGCATTCAGTTTTATAACCATTATTTATTTTTAAATCGGTCTGGTTGCTATTTGTAATATAGGATTAAGGGTATTTTTCTCAAAGAACAAAATAACTAAGAAATAAAAGAGATATTAATTTTCACGCTAATCTAACACCTGTATGGAATTATAGGAAAATTTCCTTTGCCGTCAGCTAAAGAAAAAAAACTTTGTCAATTTCATTTTATAACAACCATTTGAAAAATTTTTTTTTTCGTTGGCGTATAAAATTAAAAATGGCAAAGGAATGAAATTTTTAAGGAGCGGTGTAGCGAAGTGAAAAGTACAGAAATTATTATTATTTTTATTTATCGACAAAAAAGTGAATATTTTTTTATAAATCTAGGGCCTTAATGCTACTGATACCAATAAAATCAGAACATTAAAAAAAAATTTGTACATACCCCATTGCTGGTTCTTGTTTGAACAGACATAAACAGTTAAATTGAGAATAATTTATTCTGCCCGCTTTTGTCACTAATAATAAAATACTTACTTTAATTTGGTTATCCGAGTATCAATGGCAATTCGAGGCTATTTTAATTTGCATTGCATTGATTATTTGCTTTATTTGTCAAATTTACGACCGTTACCTTCACTGTTTAAATTATTGACGTACATTTTTGTAATCAGCACTCCAAAAACCTATTAAATATTTTCAAAAAAGTGCATGCCATTTGGGATTTTAAAATAGTCGTTAGCAACATGAATAATAAATTGAACGCCATCTCTAAGAGTAATATATCGCGTGTTTAAAAAAATCAGAACTCTATAAAAATGCAAAAAAATGCATGACGTCATCATGATCTTGGATTTCGAAATCAATGCCATGAAAAGAAATCTACATTCCAGATGCACTCGTAAATTAGGTAGGTACATTCTACCAGTACATTGACCAGTACCTTCTGAAATCTTTCATCTATGAAAAACCTAAACAGTATCTACTTATTAAAAACAACTAGATGGCGTTGGTTTTACCAACAAGGTTACAAGTGCGGTTTCGCAAATGTCATTCACCCCTCTTAAGGCGTTAAGTTTGCTTCATCTAAGAATTGTCTTTGCTTTTTAATACATAATTACATATATACATTTCCGAGATATCGGGGTTTCAAGACTTCAAAAATTTTCTGAGTTGTTCTCGAAAAATTGAAGTTGCAATGAAATTGCTTAGTTTTGGGCACTCAGCTGACTTTCAGAAAACTGGTAGGTTACTGATCATCTTTTTAATATATATATATATATATATATATATATATATATATATATATATATATATATATATATATATATATATATATACAAGGTGTTTAAAAAAAAAAGAAATTCCAAAATTTAATTTTAAAAGTGAAATAGTCGCAACTCTAGTAATCAGTTGCACGGTTTGACATTTACGAAATGAAAGTTTCATATAATTAATATGACAAACTTGTCCATTTGTAATAGAGCTGTGCAATAAGCTTAATTTTAATTAATTTTGAATTATTATTATTTTTTTTGGGTTTTTTTGAAACACCTTGTAACTTCAATAAACGGTGTTGAATGTGAATTATTTTATATTTTTCCTGTAGTATCCAATTTCAAAATTCATTCATTAATTCAAAAATTCAAACACAAATGTAATTTGTTAATAAATAAATAAAACAACTGAACTCTTAAGGAATTGGGTATTGAGTATTGAATAGGTCGAATTTCCTGTCATCTTGTATATTAAATATAAACTTTATACTTTGTTCATATTTTAGCAAGTTCTATCTCCATGGAAGACATTGAATAACTTATCTAAAAATGTGGAATTCACTGAAAATGGCAACATCTATTTGACAAACATACCGAAAAAAAGAATTTTGCGTCTTAATGATGCACTCCTACGTTTTTTAGAAGAACATAATCCACCACTTCCAGAAGATAAGCGACAAATAGAGTGGGAGAAGAGGCTACATGCATTATACCGCAAGAAAACTCGAGACCGGAAGCGTAAAATATTAGTAAATTGTGTAACTAAAACCAGACAATGCCATTTTATTGATTGTGAAAATGTATTTCAAAATTGTTTTTTCTGTGAGATAAGATTGAATAATAATAATAATAACGGATTGGTTTCGAAATGCGCAAGATATAACTCCTCGTACCTCCATTTGAGTAAAAAAACCTATTTAATCGATATTTTTGCTTTTATTAGAAATCATTTAGGTTGATTTTATTTACCACTAGCTTTCCGCCCGGGACTTCATTCCAGTGGGAATTCGAGAAAATCATGACCCTATGTTCATCACGGATAATGTAGGATTCTGATGGTGAAAGAATTTTTCAAATCAGTCCAGTAGTTTCGGGGCCTATTCAATGCAAACAAACAAACCATCAAATATTTCCTCTTTATAACATTAGTATAAAGTATAATAACGATAAAAAAATAGTCAAGTGCAAGTCGAACTTAATAACAAAACAATTGATGGTCTTAACAAACTTTTAGTTTTTGATTAGCTAGTAGGCGCTGTTTATTACCCAAGTGACTATTTTATTATTATTAAACATGATTTTTTTTTGGTTAATCTAACTTGAACAGTTTAGAAAATATGACACTTTCAGTGATACCCTAATTTTTCGACATTATCCGAAATAAGTCGAAAACAAAAGAAGATCGAGGACTGATATTAAGCATAGAGTGTTCTTAGGACCTGCTAGTATACCACCTAAAAGAATGACCAAATCCGTCGTTAGGGGCACTCTTATTCGCTTAGCCTGCTTGAGCCTTTATCCAACTTTGATGAGCTAAAGGAACGGATAGTCCAAAAAATATGGATCTGGTCTTATCCTACGCAGGATTAAATGACCTCCAACTTTTATGAAGGACAGTTTTCGATTATTGTAAGTCCTGTACGAGATATAACCGAAAAATCACAAAAATATCCCTTTTTGAGTACATTTTTACCCCCCACCACTTATGCACACCTCCGCCGAGGGGGAAAACTTAGGATAGTATTATTTGGCAACAAATGAAGCTATTAAAACAATTAAAATCTCTTGTAGGATTTAAATCCGATTTGAATTTTTTGTTGGTTTTATTCTTTTGACCTATTATGTTTTGGTGACATAATTTAATTTGAAATAACATAATGATGGCAGCGAAAACTTGAATGGCTTTAAAAAATTGTGAAAATGGGATTTATTTTTCATAGAAAAATCAAAATAATAATTAATTTAAAACAAAATGAACACCGGAGTCTGGTATTCATTGACCGACTTCAAAAAGTAGGTTCTATGTTCGACCAATTATTTTTAACGGTTTTTCCGCCATTTGTGGTTTTTTTTTATTTGTGACATTTGTGGATTTGGTGAATTATTTTAAATGTTTTTTTTTTAATTTTGGTCTACTCCGCACAGTATACTCGCTTTTCTTTCGCTACTTATAACCGGAAATACTGATAAAAAAGGTCAGAAATCAATCTCCTAACTTTTTCCAAATTTAAAACAACTTAGCTGTAATAAAACAACAAAATAAGATAAATTAAAAACCTACTTGTGGAACTTTCCAGTTTTCCTTTGGTATGACTAATTGACTAAGTCACAACGGTAGAGAAGTTCTTAAAATCGGCAATCCACGTACTGTACACCCTTTAATTTGGTTCCGTAACCAAGCAAGTACGTTTAGTAGGATAAATACGTAAATGTTTACTAATGTATGAGATTAAATATGATGAATTGATGATACACACAAAAGTATTTCTTTATTTTCAAATAAATATGTATTTTAAACCAGATATCCACTGTAACTAAGAATGTATTATATTGTTATTAAATATAAATGCTTAACATAACCCGTGTATTTTCCATTATGTTACTCCTATTTCGTCTCAGTCAAACCAATATGTAAAAAATAACGCAGATGTGGATTCGTAAGTTATTCAACCGCATTTTACTGGTAATTATAGATCAGTTCGTTTGGAAACCAATACGTATACTTACATTAGTTTGCTCAACTTTTAAAATGGAACATTGGTGAGAATTGAGTAATTTAATGCCTAAAATCCTTAAGAATCTTATACAGGGCTTTAGGTAAATCTCTTTCAACCTCCCGGGTGAATAATCAGTCCATGAAACTGAACAACTTCCCCAAGGAACATTGGTCAAAATTCGAAAAAAAAAATGTTTGATCTCCCATACAAAATTCGCTATATTGCTGATGAAGTTTGTATGGGAACTCAATTTTTTTTTTTCGTATTTTGACCTATATTCCTTCGGGAAGTTGTTCAGTTTCATGGACTGATTAACCACCCGAGAGGTTGAAAGAAATATACCTAAATCCCTGTATAACTTTTAAATCAATAGTGTTTAAAGGGTTGTTCCCAAAGGTCCACAGCTCTATTGTTTTCAAAAAATTTAAGTTCATACATCTTTGATTCCCAACGACATTAAAAATAAAAAAGCATTTTCTTTCCCAGCGGGTCCAAGAGAATATTTGGTACAATCGGCAATAAAAGCTGGGTATAAGGATAAAAAATAATTTTATTTTTAGGGCCTTACCACAAAAAAAAACTGAAACGTAGATAATGTTTAAAAATGACTGTATGGACATAGATTCCATTACCTTTTCCGAAACACATCATCAAAATTACATCTTCTTCTTATCGTGTAGTCAAGTGCGTGGCGAACTTTAACCTTGGTATCAGAGTTTTCAAACCGGCAAATGGCCTCTGACATGGTTTTAATGACTGTAGTCATAGTCAATTGACAACACCCGGGACCGACAGCATAACGTGCCTTCCAAAGCACGGTAACGCTCGTGATAAATTGACACTTTGGTCATCCATCAGGTTCCCTGCCCCTCTGTACGTTGCTTAACCTCACTGATCGGTTAGGATAACAAAACAAGACATGGGATAAAATGACATAAGTCAGTTTGAGACCTCTATAAGAGGTGTGTTGAGATTTTGTGGTAAAACAGTTATTGCTTATAACTCTTAAATGGCTTAACCGATTCTGATCAAATATAGCTAAGAACCATCTCGATTGCGTCAGCTTTCAAACAAAAAAAACCGCATCGAAATTGGTTCATTGACCACTTCAATCCCTAATTTGTTTGGCAGTACATTGGCCAGAATGACGCGAAATTTTTAAAAGGCTAGTCAGCGATTTCGAGGAACAGCGTGAAATCGACCGAGAGGTCGAGATTTAGCAGACTTTTACTAAACGACAGCCACAGAAAGATGTATGTATAATATGAGGTGACGCACAATGAACACGGGATTTCATTAGAGATCCTTAAAACTTACACGGTCGTTAGTCGCTCATTAGGTAAACATTCCCGACTGAGCTTATCTTATAGTGATAGGTGCGCGCCGCGCCGTAGACAGCTTATAAAAGGTGAAGTAGGACAATCTAAAACATTTACTCCTGTGGTACACTTACGAGTCACCATGCTCGTAATTAAGTGCTTTCTTGCAATCTTCATTGTATACCTGATTCACCCCACGGAGTCAACGCCAACTGGAGGTAAGTACTTATTTTTTTTTTATTATGTTTATGTGAGTTTAATCAACAACGGCATGGAATATATTTTGTGTGGGTACTCCATTTGGCGAAGTGTTTTAGAGCATGTGGTCTAACTCCTGCTTGAGTATTTATAGTTTTCCAGTTTTAAGCAAAAAACTATTTAAAAGCTCTCGACCGTCTCTTCTCCTTAAGCTCAACACTAACAGTCGGGTACTTTTAATACGTTTACCTTCTAAAGACCCCAACCAGTTCCTAAAGTCAAAAATTCTGCAACCCTCCATGTGCTCTAGAATCATTCTTTGATTGGACTTTCATTGCGTCAGACTGTTTTAATTGATTATCAATAAAAGTTGCTGGACCTTTTTCGTACTGTTTTCCGCATTATACTGGGTAGCGCAAAAATTACGACGCGGTTGCAATTAGGTTACAACTTTTTTTTTATATTCATCTTAATTATAATGAGATAATAAAAATATCATGGAGATATTTTTGATTTAGATTTTTAAAATTACACCACGTAAAAAACCACAATTTTCAGCCTCTGACTTTCGCCGAGCGTTTAATCTCGAGATTTTCAACATTTAACTAGCTCGCTCGGTTCACTGATTCTCTCTGGGGTTATTTAAATGACAATGTCTTCATTAATAAACCCAGGACAATCGAGCAACTGAAGGCCAACATCCGAGCTAACTCCTCATGTTCTGAGGAAAGTAAGAGAAATGGTGGTCATTTTTGTGAGGCTGAAAATGGTGGTCATTTACATTATTTAATTTTTAAAACCTAACTCAAAAATATTTCCATGAGTGTTATTTTTATTATCTCATAATAATTAAGATGAGTTTAAAAAAGTTGTAAATTTGCGCTACCCTGTATTACCTTAATAGCACTAAATTAATCTAACGGTGTAACGACATTATCTAACATGATCGCTTTCAGATTACCTAACGGAGGGTCGCGGGATCGGTTCAACGCTATGGGAATGGATCACGTATCCTTTTACTTGGTGGAGCTCTACCGAAACTGAGCAGCGGCCGATAAACGACCAGCTAGTTGGATCTTCCCCGTACGGACCTTATGACAACATAGAGATAGCAAAACGGAACGTAACCGTATGGTGCAATGACCAAACTTGTACCACAATGAAATGTGATAAGTTTGGATGTAAGAATATCACGTGCAATATTTACGATACAGACATGAGAGGGGAATGTAGAGAATTTAATACGATTGTAAAACCAGAAGAACCTGTGTCAAATAAGCCTACTGAAATTCCGAACGAAATAATCAATGATAACACGACCAAAGCACATGAGATGTTTACCACTACGCAAATAATGTCCACTGAAACTAGTAATCAATCCATTGAAGAACGGCCACTGGAGCTAGAAGCGGTACTGTCTTCTACTGTCATCGGCGATAACGAAAAGAACGTATCGGTCGAAAAAAAATCAAACAAGTCACCAAGCCCCCAAAATAAGGTAAGACAAGCTAAGGTAAAACTTATACCGGTATATCTACTTCATTTCCTGTTTGAATGATTTTGATTAATCGAACTACTAACACTAATTTTATTGATTTTTAATTTTATTTTTATAATTTAATTTTACTTTTAATTTACCGTGTATAAATTATTTTGTGTATACAATATTATTAACTTAGTAAAAAATGTGATACTGATACATCAATTAAAGTTTTTCAGAAATACAATAATTTATCATTATCTATATTATAGAGGAAAGAATTGATTGATTGTTTGTTTGTTTGTTTGCATTGAATAGGCTCCGAAACTACTGAACCGATTTGAAAAATTCTTTCACCATTAGAATCCTACATAATCCGGGATGGACATAGGGTACATGATTTTCCCGAATTCCCACGGGAACGAAGTCCCGAGCGGAATGCTAGTCAAAAATAAAATTAGATTGTAGTCGCGTTCACGAAAATAGTTTGAACGATTTGATGGAAATCTTACGTCTTAAATTGTATTTGCCCCGATTCGATACGCCTGTGGGTGTAGCAAAACATAGTATAATATAACCGCATATATGTAGAGCTTCTGCCGGGTTTTACAAAAGTAGTTGCATAAATAGTTAGTTAGACATAAATAGCAAGCGTAAGCCGTGTGAGTCCCCGGCAGAGTAGAATAGGACAATCCTCTTTCTTACCGAGGTGTCGTACAAGGCGACTAAGGTAAATATGCAGGCAAGTTCATCTGCACACAGAGAAGGAAAACTCTGCAATTATATCAAAACCCTCGCCAACCTGTCTGCTAAGCGTGGTGAGTCCGGCATTTACCCCTCATGTTATTTTGGGAGGCCCGTGCCCCAGCAGTGGGGATGTATATGGGCTGATGAAGTGAAGAAGCAAGCGTTTAATAAAATAAAATTTAATTGTTTCAGGTATAAATTCAACCATCACTCAAGACAACAGCTATATATCATACATTTTCGAAGTTGATAGGATACTATCCGATTACATTTTTTCGATGATGAAAAATTATGTAACAAGAATTACAAATAAACTTATTACAAATCTGGATTTGGACACATTATGCGTCGACGGAGTTTGTTACTACACTTTGTGTGAAGGGGATAATTGCGAAACACAGTACTGCAAGTATTACTTAATAACAGCAGAAAAGAAATGTTCCACAAAAAAATCTTTAGGAATGTACAAACTAGACTTACAGAATAACAAAATTATTCCCTTTGGAGGAAAAAGTGAAGATACTATTAACAAAGATAGTACTATAGCAGTGAATAAGGAAGACAACTATGTTTACTTGTTGAATAAGTTACTCAACAAATAGTTTTTTATAAAGCAAATAAAAAAATTACATTGTACAAATGTACACATTTCTCATGTCCTTATCTTAGCTTTTTTATCTTCATGAGAGATAATTTTTGTGACGAACTCCTAAAGAACTTAAAAGAATGACTCGTATTTTACTTATTCGTGTTACTTCATGTAAGTAGTTAAGTGTTTATTCTAAAGCAATGTACAATCAAAAAAATAAAGTTGATAGGAGTTACGTACTAATTGTTTTATTTTATTAGTATTAGGTAATCAACAATTTAGTATGATTAATTGTGAATACATTCCAATATTTTAAAGTTTATCAGCACAAGTTAGATGTAGTGTATATGTTATGGACCAAGTGATAAATTGGGCATTATTCATAATGACCGGGCATTATGAAAAATGCCCAATATGAGAGGGCAATTTGATAATAATTATTCAAATAATCAAATTGACCGGGCATTATACATAATGCCCATCACCTTTTGGGCAGAGTAATACAAACATATTTAATTGCTATTTTTTATTATTATAGTCATTTAACTTCAAATAAACTAAATGTTAAACAATTTAAATAATCAGACTCATTATTTGGATTAAGTAGGAAGGTAAAAGGCGAGGCCGAAGGCCGAGCTCCACATAGGGCGAAGCCAGGAGCCTCTCCCTCCCCCAATCCAAGATGGCTGCCATGCGAGTTAAGATTTTAACGGTGAGGCGAGGTCGCAGACTGAGCCCAACTCCACGTAGGGCGAAGTCTGGAGCGTCAACCCCCTCAATTCAAGATGGCGGCCAAACAAGTTTAGATACTGTAGGTGAGGCGAGGCCGTAGGCCAAGGCGAGCTGCGTTTAGGGTGAGGACCACAGGGCGACGACCAGAGCGTCCCCCCCCCCCCCCCCAATTAAAGATGGGCGCCATACAAGTTTAGATACTAAAAGTGGGGTGAGGCCGTATGCCGAGGAAAGCTGCGTATAGGGCGAGGCCGAAGGCCGAGCTCTGCGTAGGGCGAAGCCCGAAGCGTCACCAAGCGTCTTACCCGCCGACTGCCTTCCGAAAATTTCATATCCGCCAACTTTTATTAGTTGGGAGAATCGTGACGAGAAGGGCAAACCCCGGAGCGTCGCGATTCCCCGCACAAAAAATCCAAGAAGACGGATATTAAATTTTCGGGCATGCCGACATGGGTATCGTTTGATAGATTGTCGTGGATGCTGATTCCGAAAATGTCGTTCATTTTGATATCCAAGATGGCGGACGTTTACATTTTTGATAAAACTGATATGTGTGTCGTTTAATAGGTTTTCGGGGGTGCTAATTCTGTAAACGACATCCATTTTGAAATACAAGATGGCGGACATGCATTTTTTGTAAAAATCCGTCATGGATGTCGTTTTAGATTTTGAAATCTAAGATGGCGGTCGTGAAAAAATAACGAAAACTTTTATAAATTGCAACGAGGGTACTTCCCTCCCCGCACCGCTTCCCTCCCCGCACTTCCCTCCCCGCACTGCATCAAACTTAGCTTTATTATCAAATTGCCCAATTGTCACGTAGCAATATAATAATGACCGGGCAATATGATAAATAATGAAGTTTAGATAGTAATTAATCACTTTGCCCGATAGAGCTAGACATTATGAATAATGCCCGGGCATTATTCATAATGCCCGCATTAATCACTTGGTCCATAACATATACAATACATGTTATTTAATTAATATGAATATGTAATTCGTGGCCGTTAATGATTATGGCCGGTTTACTGTTAGGTTGTATTTAAATAATAATTATATTGTAACATAAGCTAACAACAGCCAATCAGATAATGATATTGCGTCACAGAAAGTCTGTTCATTTTGAGTTCAGACACTGACTTGGCTAGTCTCTTATTGTTGAAGGGCCAGGTGTGTGTGTGCTCGACGAACGATGTGCTGGTAGGCTGTCGATACTCCACGTAAGCGAAATGATTTAATATCAATTCTAATTTTTAAAAAAAATCTCGAAAACCCGTAAGTTGAAAAATGAATTTCTAACCCTAGGGCCTTTTTAGGGTTCCGTACCCAAAGAGTAAAAACAGAACCCTATTACTAAGGCTCCGCTGTCCGTCTGTCCGTCTGTCACCAGGCTGTATCTCATGAACCGTGATAGTTACACAGCTGAAATTTTCATAGATGATATATTTATGTTGCCGCTATAACAACAAATACTAAAAAGCAGAATAAAATAAATATTTAAGGGGGCTCCCATACAACAAACCTGATTTTTTTTCTCGTTTTTGTAGATAACAAGCTTTCCGCTCGCGGCTCCGCCCGCGTGGACTACAGGTTATATCGTGCCCAACTGTGGGATAAAATGTAGCCTATGTCCTTTCCCAGGCCCTATGTCCTTTCTCTGAACCAAATTTCATCAAAATCGGTTCAATATTTTAGGCGTGAAGGACGAACAGACAGACAGACAGAGTTACTTTCCCATTTATAATATTAAACACACTGGACAGCAAAGAATCCGGGTCACTTAAAGAATCCTAAAAATAAATTGTATTTAATATACCATTTAATACTCCTTAAATGAAGGTATTAAAATTAATGATTTACTACATATTATTAACAAAAATTACATAAGAAAAAAAACTGCTGATCTCGCCATAAAACATTTGGCCGGTTTTTTGAGTTTCATTTGGGTCCCTTATTTCGGCACTGCCCAGATCTTGATTTCAACTAGACAGAAAATCAGTCTTCAATTTAATGTTATTTTTTATCTCCTCTTAATACCCACTCTGGTGGTTCTCCGTACTGCACTATGTATAAGAATACAGTTTAGTGATCACCTGCTACTTTTTAAACCAAAAAATAGCTACAATACAAGTTATGTAAATTTATGCACCAACATCATCGGAATGAAGGGGCATTCCGATGATGTTGGTGCATAAATTTATTAATAATAAACGTTTTATTATTAATAATAATAATAAAACGTTTATTTTACTATGCAGCACACAGATACAAACATTTAGACGATCACAAATGACATAAAAAACACACATTTAAAATATACATACAATATAAACAGATTTATTTGCGTATGGATGCTGCAGTGAGTAAAAAGGCCTGGGCTCAGCGATTTTTTGTCAGTCTGTATTTCAGACTGGCAACACTTTCTAGAGTTAATCGAAAATTTTGTTAGACAAAGTGAAGCTTTATGACACATGTGACATATCGTTAAAAAGAGTATTAAGCAGAGCAATTTTTAAACCATTCGAAGTTCAAAACCGGTTTCAGTTTTTTTTTAATTAGTTGCAAAATTAAGATAACCGATTTTTCAAACATATTTTTTTTACCTTAAAAAGAGTCAACGTAACTCGACGACGACGAGATCGACGTAATTTGAGCCTTATTACTTTACTTTAAAATGGAGAAAATATGGCAGACTAGAAAAAACTAAAAAACCGATACTAAAACAAGTAAAACTAAATTTACTAAGACAAACTGGAAAATTTTGGGAATTTTTTTTTTAATTCTCAAAAATAAATGACTTAGGGAAAAAAATGTAAGTACGGTTTGTTCCAAATGAACCCAACAACCTCCCATTGTCAGACCATCTACCAAACATCCTGTATATCTACAAACTATGCTTGCCGTCATGTCGTGTAGCTCGTACCTCTTTAGAATACATGATCAAGTGTCACTGAATTCCTTAGTAATTATTACACTTAACTACTGATTTAATGGGAACGCTTTCGGCGTTCGGCTTCGTTTCGACCACTTAATTACTTATTAGAGATCAAGGGCACTCCAGGCTTCGCACTAAGTGGAACTTGGACTACATGTTACCACGTTTTGTAAAGTACTGGACCACTGATTTGAGAAGAACACTCCGGAATTTAAGACTGTTATTATCATTGTTTTAAAGCTGTTTGCGGCCTCGGATTTCAAAGGGATCGTGAGGAAAATTCAGGTAAGTAAATTTAATTTTTGCTTCGTTTGTAAAAAAAACTAATTAATCGAATCAATTAATAAAAATTGATCGTTGATCATTGATTTTAATTTTTTCCTTTTACAAAGCTTCTAATTTCATAATGTGATTCGGCAAATTTTGTATTTTGGCTCTTTAAGATTCTTTTAGAATTGTCTCCGCTCAGTTCAATATAAATCCAAAATAAGCCTTATATTTCGCTTTAAATTCGGGTATTGTTCGTTCACATTTAATTTTGTACCTTACGTCTTTATAAAAAGTGGCTTTATAAAAATGTTTTTTTTTTGTTGAAAGCTGACGTGATCGAGATGGTTCTTAGATTTATTTGGTCAAAATCAGTTCAGCCGTTTAAAAGTATAAGCAATTGAATGTCGGGGGTTATACAAAGTTTGTGATAATAATAAAGTTTAACAAAATTATTAAAAAATCACAATTATTTTTTTTACAAAATCTCGCTGAGACTCAAACCATGGCTTGCCAGACCCCTTCATCGCTACAATTAACCGTTTTACCACTGAACAGATCGGAAATATTTTAACGTATCTGTATGTATGCACGTATTTAATCTTTATTGTAGACACAACAGCTCATCGGGTTATACAGTTACACTACGAAAACGGCCACTATTGAGACTTCACAAAACGATGACTTCACAGTTGAGTACCGCCATTAAATTCAAAACAAAATTTCGTTTTGTAAAGAAAGAGTTTCGACCATTTTCAAAATGATTTCGAATTCTGTTATCATATTATGTACTAGCTGATGCCCGCAACTTCGTCTGCGTATTGTATGTATTTTTATAGACCGGGTTTGTACTTTCAAATTCAAATTCAAATATATTTGAAACACAACTACAGATACATGAATTGCCGTTTTTTTATTAAAGCAACTATTTCGTTCATATTTTCGTTATATGAACGAATAGCAACTATTTCGTTCGTATAAGGAAAAGCAATTTCTAAAAATATGTTTTATTTGAAAACTTGGCTAACTAAGTATGTCATATAAGGTTGATACTTAATACATTACTTTGGATCTAAAAACAAAGCTCAAACATAGTTGTTTCCTGATCGGTTATATTTTCTATACCATTGTTACTGCTTTTGATAGATTAAGGTCCGTATTATAGAACGCGACTCAGACTCTGATCTATACTTAAGTAGCAGTCGTTTTTGTTATTTTGATACTGAGACAGATAGACAATCAACACTTAACACTTGAGTCTCCTTTAGTGGTGCCTCTAAAACATCTTTAAAAAGTTTTATGTTGTCTTAACAATCCCACAAAAAGTGGTTAATTAATATTGTATTTCGCGTTTCTGTGAAAAACGTAAGGATTTTGTACTTATATAAAAAATCAATTTTGATAAAATAAAAATATGTGGAGTAAAAAATTTACGAAAATTGTATGTTGAAAGACCTATTACTTAGGTAAGTACAATAAATGGCACACGAATTCCTAAGTGCTAATAAATACGGACTTAGTTTTGATTTTCAGAGGAATAGAAGTTTCTAAAACAGGTCACCTATGTCAGTATCTAAGACAACACCCGTGCATTTAAGATTTCAGCTAGCACGCTGCTTTCATTGTGCTTTGCGATAATTGTGTAAAAATGATTCAATAAAAAATTAAATTTAAGATAGAAATGACTAAGCTTTTCCCTTCAATGGACATTTGTAGAAATAAGCAAAGGTGTCAGTGCTTGATCCAAACTAAGAAACTTATTAGAATAGTAATATTATAATATTTATCCATGGCTTATATACGCAATACTACGCTTGATGTAAACTAAAATCAAAAATCAATAAATTGCCCTTATTTCATGTCAGAACATCAAAGCCATAGATAGACCATATTCCGTTTTAATGAAACAAATGTCAATTGTCAGTTTCTATTGAGTTTCCCGCCTTTGAAAATAAGAAATGCATTGAAAACACCGGCTGTACGGCCATAGATTCCTTTGCTTAAAAATAAAAAATAAGCCGTTTATTGTTTTCAAAAAGTGATATCCTTGAATAATGTCATTTAGTTTCTCCGACAGGGCCGAATTAAGATTTGAAGACTAAATACTTAATCAACTTCGTTCTTATTAACACTGTATTAAGTATTTAGTTTTGGTTCGTTAAAAAAGTGCTGAATAACCGAACTATGAATGGGGAAGCTGACAAAAGTTTCGATATTTTAGATATTATACGCCTATAATCCTCGTTGGGGTAACATAAGTCACATAACTTTACATGTCATGAAAATTTCAAAAATGGCATATTGTATATGAGTATATAATACGTTGTATAAATTTTGCAATGCACGGACGGCCCCAACTCAGGTTACCACACGCGTGCACTCTGTGCTGTTGTGATAAGAGCGGTTTTGCAATGAAAATGGAGTAACCTGATGCGCTGGCCTCTGTACCAACAATGCAATGTATTTGGTTGGCAGCTGGTACATTCCAAATTTTTTGTTCAGTGCCAGTTCAGCACAAAAGTTTTTGTTTTATTTTTGGATATTTGTGGGTCAGTTACTTCGATCAACTATAGTTGATCGAAGGTCAGTTACAATAATTTTAATTTCTTCCGACTCCCTTATATTCGAAGATAGCTCTTAAAAATAACATCTATCTAATTATAGAGCAGCACCCTCAGTTTTTCTTTATAAAGTACTTTTTTAAAGGTGAATTTATGAAGTTTGAAAAAGATTATTATTACCTACAAAGAAAACTCAATAAGTAACATCATGGCAGAATACCAGCGCTGCAGTCTGGTACTGCAGCAATATGCTGAGTCAGCGCCAATTTGATTGGCATGATACAGATAACACGGTGTAAAATAGTTTTATGAAATTATTTGTTTCTATTTCTTACTCTGTTTACTTCATCGTTTGCTTGCTGATTCATGTTTACTTGTATGTTTGTTGTTTGTCTATTACTGTGTTGTGCTGTTTTATGTCAATTGAATAAAGTGTCAATCTATCTATCTATCATAAAATCAATTAATTAGCACTTCACACTGTAACTTTCTGGACTAAAGTTTCCCTCGTATGGTTTGTTTGCCCAAACCGGAAATCGAATCGATCCGCTCCGATCCAGCGGCAGTTTTTCTTGCCGTCATAGTTCTTCGTAAACAAAACACTATCGGCTTACGGAGAATGAGAGAAGTAAAGAAATATAAATTGAAGACATAGCTAAGAAATACATATATTGAAGACCTGGCTGTATGGATGCAGATTCCTTTGCCTTTCTCGAAAGATATAAATTTAAAAAACAACATGTCCATGCTTTTAGCCCATGTTTAAGTCAAAAATACGTTGATCTCTGTGGTATGCTTCGATCAACTATAAAGAACTAGATACACAATCCACAACAAAAAAGTTCCCTCACTAAATGATCACCCACTTGACGTTTTGGGTTGTCTTTTCGTTTAGTAGCATTCGTTCGTTCCGAAAGTAAGCATGCCTCAGTGCGCAGTGAAAAATTGTAAAAATCACACCTCCAGAACATTAAAAGAATATGGAATGACATTTTTTAAATAAGTAGTTTTGTAATTATTATATGTGAATTGAAATTATCTTGGTATTTGGCCAAGAAAAGGTTATAAAACATTTTTTTAGTTTAATTTAATAACATTCGGCGAGAGTATAACCCTTTAAATTGAATAGACACTAGCGGAACTTACAAATCCATACCGTTGTATTTCAACATCATTTGTTCGGGTTATGCAGTGACTCTGTTCTAAAACAAATAGAGACGCTTTTTTTTATATTGTTTTTTTTTTTCATTTTCATCTGTGTTATAAAATTTAAGTGTAAAGAGTATATATATTAATTCTGTTTTCTATACTTACATTAAAGGTATTATGGCAAAACCATTAATCATATAAAATTGAATTAATAAAAAATTTAACGTGCGTGACGTTTACAAACAAAGTTTTATTGGATTTTTAGTTCCACGGTAGACGGTCCACGGTTCCTAGAGATCCTGTGCGATGTGGACAGTGGACATACGTGATCGCACGTCAAAGATGTGAAGATTTTTTCTAGCCGTCGCAAAGTACCTAGTGTCTTTTGCTCCAAGCATTTTTTAGAAAGTGACTCGTATGTCATTACAAAAGGAGTCAAAAGGTTACACAAAACAGCTGCACCTCAAATAGTATGTACCTTTTTATCACTTTTGATTTGGAGTTTCTTGTATTGAATAAAATAAAAAAAAAAATATTTCATCTTCAGGACAAAGATGATGACAGCGAAGAAGACAAATGTTTTTTTTTTAGTTAGTTGCTTTTTTTAAAATAAATTATTACTTGTACTTAAATATCTATTCAGTTTCATAGCTAATTTCCTCTCTGAAATCTCAATAGGTCATTTCTGTTCAAAAAATTATACTAAGTTTTAAATAAGCAAAACATAATATATGTGTAATCGGGAAAGACACAGTTCTTTTCTTTTTTTATAAGTTATTTCATATTTCATAAAAAAATAAGCATAGAATATTAGGTTTATAAGCAATAATTAAGAAGAATGGCGGCGGCTGTGATTATCAATTGTAATGTATATTAATCGTCGGTTAATTTGAAATGAATGTGATTTTTTTAATAATAAAAGACCATAAAAACTAACATAAAAGTAAACGGCTGAACCAATTTTGATAAATCATATCTGAAATCCAGCGCAAGAAGAAGCTTTCGAATAAAATAAACTGCACCATTAACATCATCAGTTTAAGAGCTATGATGCTCCTATACATACACAACACAATCAGGGGTTAAAAAGAAAACCACACCATTTCGTAGCATTTTGAATTTGTTAAAAAGTTTGTACGAAGATTTTATATGTGAAATCGACCCAACTAATATATTTTTAAAATTAACAAAGGCAACTCCACTCCTCCCATGTTCTACGTGACAGCCAGTGTCATCAAATTGTCTTACGTTATCCTTTGTTCAAAACCCAAAGTGGTATTTTATAAATTAAACAGATTTTATTTTCGACCTTATAATATTACGTTAAGGTTTAAATTAGATTAAAATGTTTGACACTTTAGAACTTTTTCATAATACATGAAGTGGTATACAACTATCTAAGTACGTATTGTAGTTAGGACACTTTTAAATTTCATTTTGTATTGGACTGTGTATCTAGTTTTCTATAGTTGATCGAAGGTGGTATGAGTAAAATGTACTGAAAAACACCTAGCTTTGAATTTTTTCAGGGGTTTTTGTTGTTGGTTTTATATTTACTGGCTAAATTTCGAGATTTTATGTAGCCTAAATGTTGACCGGGGATATAAGGTACCACCATGCAAAATTTCATCCAACAGTTACGAAGGTCCAACAGTTACGAAGATTACAACAGTTACAATCGGTCCAACAGTTACGAAGATTAGCCCGTGCAAACAGACAAACAGACAAACAGAGAAACAAAAAAATCTAAAAAAATCGGGATTTGTTTTATTTCTCTTCTTACATCCCCCTGACTCGGTTTTTAGCATTTTTTTTCTATGTACAGAAATTCGACCTCTACAGTTTTATTATATTATAGATAGATAGATGTTAATATATCTTAATATAAGTACAACCTGTTCCTTTTGATATCCCATAACTCTTAGGTAATATTCTATGAATAAAAACAATTTAAAAAGTCCAAGAAACATTTGTTACTTAAATGGGTATTTTCTGAGAAATCATCAATCAAAATTAAAATATTTCAAAATCTTTCTCCCATAAAACGAGTCCTAAATTGGTACACTTTCATTGATAATAGAACTTTTTTTTTCGTCGTCGTATCGCTATTTTGACCGAAAATTACATCATAAGGTGGCATTACGCGATAACTCCGCCAACTGTAGTCTCATTTTAAAAATTCTTTTTTTGTTCGAAACACTATACTCCTGAAGTGGTTCCATATAAATGTTATATAAAATTATTCAGCTCTTTTAAACAAAATCAACAAAAACAAAAATACTTACATACCAAAACATCATCTAAATAAACGAATGACATTTTCGCTTGTCGTTATCTGCTAATAGGCATTGTAGTCCGCAAAAAATAGGAAATAAATCATATAGTTTCAAAAGTTGCTGGATTATGTAGGGGTAGCTTCCCTGCATATCACTTAAGGAAGATCATAGGTGCCCGGGGGGAGGTGTCTTCACAATGCCTATTAGCAGATAACCACAAACGAAAATATCATTAATTTATGTTTTGGTTTGTAAGTATTTTTTGATTTTTTGTTTTTGTTGATTTTGATTAAAAGCGCTGAATCATTTTCGATAAAATGTAAATGGGACCACTTCAGAAGTATACTCTTTCGAACAAAAACCAAATTTTGAAAATCAGCCTACAGTTGGCGGAGTTATCGCGTAATTACCTACTTTATGATGTAATTATCGATCGAAATAGCCATACGATGACGAAAAAAAAAATAGATCTTTCAGGTTATGCGATGGCAACCCACTAAAATCCAGTGTTCCTAAGTAGTATCTATCACTTCATTACATTTCTGAGATGTCACCTTGTGAGGTAGGGTTTAGTGCAATGGGAGCTTAGTCTATAATACAGAATACGATAATGCGACGTTGTCATTTCTTACGCAAAGGTGTTTTATAGGAAATTCAAATTTTTACCGAATTATTTTGTATGAAAAATAAAAAATTTAAATGATTAAAATTTGAAAAATAACGTATTTGCTATTTGATTCATATACGTATAATATTACCTGTGTGATGTTGTTCCGCCTGGCGACGGGCGGAGTGGCGCCGGCCTCTGTGTCGGAGGAGATCGCTCGCAGCAGCAGCGGCGTCTCGCTCGCCTCCATCGACTCCGAGCCCGCCTCGCTAGGCTCCGCGCCCTCGCCAGCTTGTCTTTAAAAAAAAAAAATTATACTATACCTACTCGGGAAGTGCGTTTATACTTATGCAAAAACGGAAAAGAAAGTACGTTTTTATTCGCATATAAGAAACATTTGTGTGAAAATACTTTCAATGCCTAAGTTATATGAAAATCTATTACATATCATGCAGTTTTTTTTTATAAGTAATTTTGTAACAAGTGAATGTACAACTATAATCCTATTTTAATATGTTAGCACGGCCACGGAGATCAATCAGGTGGTATCCAACTGTAAAATTACCTGATGTGAAAAATCCTGCAGCACTAAAATAATTTTGTCACTTTAACTAATAGACGGAGATCCCAGGGCCGCCAGACCTTACTTATTTTCTCATAAACCAAATGTGTGGGAAAGAGTAGTGCTAGTACGTACTAGTAATGTATGAATACCAGCTAACCTGGGCCAGCGGCCAATTTTCAGCTATCAGGTTCTGAAGGTACTTCCAAAAATTACTCACTTGTCTTGAAGTCTGGCTGCTGATGTCTTATAGAATATAATTAAATAAATATAAAAATTAATGTTCAACACCGCCACACACTCTCCGTCGGCTGTAATTTCTGCCAGACGCTTTACATTTCGCAAGTAAATTATGCGATTATACCTACAATTAAAAGCCGTGATTTTTGTAAATGATGTTCAGGGAACTATAACAAGACTTTTTATAGCACCCAGAGTTAAATACAAGTGAGCAATTTTTGGAAGTACCTTCAGAACCTGGTAGCTGAAAATTGGCCGTCGGCCCAGGTTAACTGGTATTCATCTAGGACCAAGTATTTCTAAACTGGACTGAGTCTATTTAAGACGAAATGTAACTATAGGTATTCTCTCTTTCTAAAAGAAAGCATCATTTGCAAATAGAGACAGATATACGTTTGTCCGTATAGGCTTTCATGGCAATGTTGCCAGTTTACCATATTTGTTTATAAAACTATTATAGATAGGCACTAGAGCTGTACCACTGTCATATCGATAAACTTTAGCTTTCAAAAAATATTTATCGTGTTCGTGTCATAAATTAATGGACCACCTTGGACTCGAAATATTACACGAGAATACTATTCGGCATTTTCAACGTCTGGTTACTGATTTACTTTAATTTAAAAAGTATAATTATTATCGGAACGAGTCAGTAGTAAATAGCTGTATAAAATACGTGTAAAAATAAGGATACTAGGGAGTTTTTGGCCGATGGCGGGCCGGCGTTGGCTAGTCGAATCTAATAACGACAACAACGATACGGAAACCTTTACAAGAACAAAAGAAACGTAAATTAATCACGGAAAGATAATGTCTAGTATTATTTTTTTAAATCGAGATATTAATCTCAAAATGGCTTACCATTGAATAAAACACTTCTTACTCAGCGTCCACCTTCCTGAAACCACCTGGGTGAACCGTTGAAAATTATTTTTACTATCGTCCACCTTCTAACACTGTCGACGGAGCTCCGCTCCTATACCGGGTTGCTGAGGCGCTTCGCGCCTTGACAAAAAACTAACCTAACCCTATGATTCTGGATTAGGTTTCTAACTAAACCTAACCCAAAAAAGAAACAAAGGTGAATGGTAGTAAAAAATAACTTTCAACGGTTCACCCAGGTGGTCTCGGGAGGTGGACGGAGGGCAAGAAGCTGAATTAAATATGTATACCTGAAAACATTTTTTTTTTTTCAGAAATGGTAATCATAGTTATGTTATTGTTCGTGATGAGGTGATGACTAACTTTCAAACCGCTATATAACTCAAAAAGTTTTTTGTGAGCGTGTGACTAGAAAAGAAAATAAAAATTTCAGAAAATTAAAAAAAAACTACAGAAAATTTCTGTGCTAGACACGTTCTTTCCGTGGACCCTTCATTATTATAACGGGAAAAGTAACACAACAATTATAAAATAATAATTATGATTGTATTTCACGTAGTTTTATCATCTATTGACCACTAAATAAAACCAGTTTATTAAAATAATTTCTCACATAGTTTTGAGGGCCATAGCCTTTCTACATGCATGATGAATTCTCACTTTTAAATATGTACTACAAATGGATTTTATCAACAGGTGTTTATGGTTAAATGTTACATAATTAATAAATTGGAAGTATTGTCTACTACCAACGCATTTTGACATTCCTCGCATTTTGACATTCTTAGCGAGAGGTCATACTGCATCACTGTGCAGGATTTTTGTTTGAAATCCTTTCCGATAACATCATTCATGAAAGTGCAGTGAACACAATTGAAAATATGGTGAAGGGGTCCAGCTTTCCCGGTTTACATTCTGTATTCACTTCTTTCTTAAATCAGGATCTTTAGGAAACCTGAGAACAGTACACATTAACAATTAGCATTATATTATTATTCATTTTTAATACAAGTGAAAAAACTGAACCTGACATACAATATCGATTAATTTTAACAACACCATTAGGTATAAAATTTTAAGTACATGAGCTGTCATAACCTCCATGAACGGAATTTTAATGTTCATTATTTTTACAAGTCTTCGGTCTTACGTGACCTTTATGACTTCACGATACTTAGAACTGCAATTTATTTATTCAGAACAGATCACATAATCTAAACATTGCGTAATAAGTTAATTATGATAGTCGATAACTTACCGATGGAAAGATATCTTTTGGTCACTTTCTGTTAATACAGCCATTCTACTCTTGCAACCGATAGCCACACAAGCCATAGTTCCAATGATATGAGGTAAACTAAATTTCACCCATCAAAATTAACATTAAACGCATAAAATCAGGGAAAAACTGATAACAACTTTGATATCCAAGCGGCTACCACAGAGACTCAGAATTTGACACACCGACGTTGAAGATGGCGGTGTTTGTCTATGCTTCTTTCTTTTTTCATAGTGAGATTTTCCATGTGCTAATAAGAGACACATGACAGTTTTTTTGTTCGTCTTAAATAGAGTCAGTCCAGTTTAGAGAGAGATACTTGGTCCTAGGTATTCATACATTACTAGTACGTACTAACACTACTATTTCCCACACATTTGGTTTATGAGAAAATAAGTAAGGTCTGGCGGCCCTGGGATCTTGGTCTATAATTTCGTATTTGCACTATGCGAAATAACTAGTTGGGCACAGCGAGCGCGGAGGGGCAGTCGGGGGCGGCGGGGGGCGCGGACACTAAACAACATGAGACTTTGTGACAATACTCACTGTATGAAGTATTGTATTTTGACGTAATTGGGCACGGCGAGCAAGGAAGGGGAGTCGGGGGCGGCGGGGGGCGCGGACACTAAACAGCATGAGACTGTGTGACAATACTCACTGTATGAACTAGTGTATGTTGACGTAATTGGGCACGGCGAGCGCGGAGGGGGAGTCGGGGGCGGCGGGGGGCATGGACACTAAACAACATGAGACTGTGTGACAATACTCACTGTATAAAGTAGTGTATGTTGACGTAATTGGGCACGGCGAGCGCGGAGGGGGAGTCGGGGGCGGCGGGGGGCGCGGACACTAAACAACATGAGATTGTGTGACAATACTCACTGTATAAAGTAGTGTATGTTGACGTAATTGGGCACGGCGAGCGCGGAGGGGGAGTCGGGGGCGGCGGGGGGCGTGGACACTAAACAACATGAGACTGTGTGACAATACTCACTGTATAAAGTAGTGTATGTTGACGTAATTGGGCACGGCGAGCGCGGAGGGGGAGTCGGGGGCGGCGGGGGGCGCGGACACTAAACAACATGAGACTGTGTGACAATACTCACTGTATAAAGTAGTGTATGTTGACGTAATTGGGCACGGCGAGCGCGGAGGGGGAGTCGGGGGCGGCGGGGGGCGCGGACGCGGCCAGAGGCAGTGTGCCCGCCGTCGACGGAGACTGCTCCGTGCTCGAGCCCGTACCGCCTATACAAATAACAAAATAATTTAATTCTATAACTTCAATTTTATCAGACATCATTTTCCGTAATTTTCAAATTTTTTTGTAAGCCACTTCACTTTTAAGTACTTCATTTTATATTTCTTTCTTTCATCATGGTACCCGAACCAAGATGACCAATTTCCTCTCGGGCGATAAATTGTAAAATGCTTCAGATAGATTTATCATGAAGCTCTGTGAACGTCTACCGCGGCTCGGTGGGTGGGTTAAGCAACGGTAGCCTCCCAATCACGTTGAAAAAATACATTTTATCTGTTCAGGTAGTGATAGTGACAAGTGACAACTATTTAATTTTCATATACTTGCTGACGACCACCTCGACCAGCAGCGCCAACCGAACGTGAAGTTGCAAACTACCTAGCAACTGGAAATTTAGTTCGCGGTGGCGCCACCAGTCAAAGCAGCCGTTATTAGATGTATGAAATTTGGATAGTTCTCAATTTCGCCACCTGAAAATGTATTTTTCAACGTGATTGGGAGGCACCCGTTGCTTAACCCACCTACCGAGCCGCGCGCGGCAGACATTCATAGAGCTTCGTGATAAATCTATCTGAAGCATTTTACAAGTTATCGCCCGAGAGGAAATGATTGACTCAAATAATAGCCTGGACTGGGGTCTAATACTATTCAAGTTAAAGCAAATTTTAGTTAAGTATGCCACTTAATTTTTTTTTGTTTTATTATACCATTCGAGTTATTGTAAGATATTGATTTGTAAGACACATTATCCTTGCATTACCCCAACCTTATGTTAAGAAAGCTTTGTCATACACTCCTCCATGCTCACATTTAAACCAATAATAACTCTACATATAATGTATATATTATTTGATAATAACTCAAACTGAAGCTAAACATATTATGTTTTTGGAGGATTTAATTCTCGTTATCTATCCCGCCTCGCACTTTCCCATTTGCTAGTGTCTTTATTTCTAATGAGTTAACTGTGCGGTTTATTTCTAAGTTCATTTACAATTTTTATTAAATATTTAAAGGAACTGACCCATAAACGGGGATCGTAATTTCCTCGGCCATCCAGGACCGAACTCAGATTGTTGATTAATTTCCAATAATTTCCATGCTTCATTTTCGGTTCAGTAAAAAAAAACTTAATTTTACAGTATCATATTATTATTTAGTTATTATTATTTTGCCGTTAAAGAAAAGACCTTGTGCTCTAGATTTTTTTTTAATAATTTCCTTAACTTTTTATTATGCTTAATAATTCATCTGTAAAAGGAAATCCAAAACTACTCAAATTTAAGAAAGGATCTTTTGGGATACAAAGTTAACTGGTAACTTATATAAAAAATTTCAATGAAAGTGCGGATATTTATTTACTAGCTTTCCGCCCGCGGCTCCGCCCGCGTGGACTACAGGTTATATCGTGCCCAACTGTGGGATAAAATGTAGCCTATGTCCTTTCCCAGGCTCTAATCTATCTCTGTACCAAAATTCATCAAAATCGGTTCAGCGGTTTAGGCGTGAAAAGGTAACAGACAGACAGACAGACAGACAGAGTTACTTTCGCATTTATAATATTATATATAGTAGGGATAGTAGGGATTAGTAGGGATTTTATTTAATTAAATAAAATTGCCTGATACAGTCTTTAGCTTTGTGACTGCGTCTCGCTGAGCTATAACGTCGTCAGCTCGTGCAAGTGGCATCTTAGAAAATCCTAATGTACCTATATAATTTAGAGGAAACAAGAAATGGCAAAAACAGAACCGTTTAGATTTTTTTTATTTAATGGAGAGTAAACTAAGACAGGTTTAAAAATCATTATTTGAAATAATCTTGCTTATGCAATTATTATAAAAAGCTTATCTTTTATAGTCTTTAGCTTTGTGACTTTACGTCGCTGGGCAGCGATGTTGCCTGTGCTAGTGGCGTCTCCGAATAGGTATACCTATTACAGGGCTTTAGGGATCTTTCTTTCAACCTCTCGGGTGGTTAATCAGTCCATGAAACAGAACAAATTTCCCAAGGAACAAAAGTCAAAATACGAAAAAAAATTTTGAGTTCCCATACAAACTTCATCAGCATATAGCGCATTTTGTATGGGAGATCAAAAATTTTTTTTCGTATTTTGACTTGTTCCTTGGGGAAGTTGTTCAGTTTCATGGACTGATTAACCACCCGAGTGGTTGAAAGAGAGATACCTAAAGCCCTGTATATTCTGTCAGAAACAATGATAATAGAAAGTTATAAAATGTATGGGATAGACATTTACGATCGAAAAGTCACGTGGTCAGTCGTTAGTAAATAAAGAGTTATTGATTGTAGAAATAGAATTGTTTTGGAGCGATTGTCGCTTGTGTAGGGCCCCTAAACAGAAAAAGAGACAGACGTGACTTTATTTTATACTGAGTAGAAGTAGGCCTTGGGATTTTCATATACCTGCATGTTTCTTGGCAACGAAAATTTAAATAAAGAATTCTACTACTACCCAGTTTCCTGCTCAAACTGAATATGGAAATGAAAATGATTCAGGAAATCTATTAAGTAGGTAAAATGTTTATTTCATAATTAGTTTCGTTTACCTGAGCCTCGTTATGTCCGCAAAGTAGCAAAAATTTTACTTAAATAAAAATAACAGTTCCTCTACTTATATAAAATCTTTTAATAACATGTTAATCATGTTTTTTTTTTAAATTTCATATTAATTTTACTGCCTGAGTCCATCACGTCCGAGGAAATTCCGATCCCTGCCCATAACTTACCCGCACGCGAAATCATTCAGCCAGCAGATTTTAAGAACTGCATTTTGCTCAGTTTTTCAGACACTAAACTGTATCTTTTTTTATAGAGAGAAACTACAAAGACCACGACTATGTTACCATAACAATAATTATAAATAAAATAAAATGAAAAGATATTTTTCGAGTGAAAACAAACCAGCTTGAATATAAACGTATTCTCCATCGTTGATGTCGACTGGAACTTGGTCATAGTAGGGCTCATCTTCAGTGGAGGGAACTGCAGCCGGGATGCTATCGAGGGATTCAGGAGCTGATTTCTCAGGGTCTCCTGGCGCAGCGTCCGAGGTGGTCGACGTCACTTCTTCATCTATGGACCGCGGCGTCGCTGCGCCCCCTGATCGCTTGCGCTCCGATGATAATGAGTTAATGGATTCGTAGCTTTTCACCTACAAAAACAAACATATCAATCATTTTTTTTTAAATTAACTATTGGAATCGCGTTGTTCTCGTCGGCAATGCAAATGATAGAATTGTTGTTCACAAAAAAATAGGCTATTTGTAGCCGCCGCGTTTCAGTGTCCACTCTTACAGACGTTCGTCCTCAAAACAAACAACTTTAATGTTTATGTTAAAAGGTTTATTTAAGTACACGACTCTCGTGGTCGGATCTCTGGCGTTGTTAGAGACGTTCGTCTCGAGTGCTAATCATTAAAAAACTGATTTTGAAAATAATTTAAAATTTCCAACCCTGTTATAGTGGAAAAGTCGCAATGTGGAAATGTTTCTATTCACTTTAAACAGTAAAAAACATAAACTTACCCTTTCGCTGATCGAGGGCGTAGATGCCCGACTCGCAATTGATTCTTTGGATTCCGCATTTCGTAGTCTTCGACTAAGTGATGATGGCGGGCTGTCTTCAGCCAGACCAGACTCTGGCATTGATGCACCGCGTTGCTTACTGAACACTTTCGGTGGCGGCCTGAGAGAAACAAACTATTTAAAAACAAAATAATACTTCTTATACTCTTACATTGTTACAATAACATGAAATATTTGTATGTGTATTCTAAATACGTGTTATAAACAATAAATAAATGCTAGTTACTTGCATGTTTTACTTGTTTACATTACATAAGTCATATTAGTTAGCTATTAACACATTAATTTCTGATAGATTATGAGGTGCAATAAGCATGAGTAGTAATTATGTATACCACACTAATGTGAGAACTTCTTACACAGACATGTAATGTTTGTTTAAACTTTCACTGTTATGTTACACTTACTTAGGTGGGACTTTTTTCCTTGCAGCAATAGTTGGATCAACTGGACTACTCTCCGATGACTGAGGGGAATCATCAGACTTTTTAGAGACATTTTCTGCTGCTTTGAGACCATTTACTTCAATGACAGTTATAAAGTCACCAGTTTGTGATGTTGGACGGTTTTTGGGTTGTGTTGGACTCGTTTGTTCTACAGCTACTGAAATGTCAAAACATAGAAGATTAATATAAAAGAGCCTTGGTTCTTTACTGAAGAATTTGAAAAAATGTATGTAACAATTTGGTAATCATTCTTTGAACTGAAACTATCAATTGACAAACTGCAGAAATTTATCTAGAAATAACATCGTTGTAATTTACCATCGTTGTTATTTTCAGTTCTTTGCACCACTTCGCTGTTACATCTTCTTCTAGCTGCCTCTGCTGCTAAGTTAGAAGAGAGTTCATTGATGCATTGGTTCACAGAACTCCTCTCAGCAACAGTTGTAGGTTTATTTCTCAACTGGACTTCTTCTACATCTACTGTTTCTGCTGTAGACTCATCACTCTTATTGCTACTATGGCTAGCCTCACTTTTCTTTGACAGTGAATCAGTATTAGATTCCTGAAAAAAGTAAAAGTTTTGTTATAATAATTGTAATCAATAAATGATTGTGATGTTCATGGCATAGAAAATAATATCTTTTAATTTAAAAAGTATAAGAAGCTTCTAAAAAAAATTGTTAAAAAAGGGGGATTCTTATTAGGGGTCGTCCACAAATTACGTAACGCAAATTAGAGGGAGGGGGGGAATCCGGCCAAGCGTTACGGTCCTGTTACGTCGGGGGAGGGTGGGTGTCAAGGTTTGCGTTACGTGATGCACAATTTTTTATTAGTACACGTTTTTTTAATTAGTTTTGCACATCCCTCATTTGCGGGTATTTCTCTGCCATATACGATTTGTTCTGTCCATCAATATGTGATCAGCTGCATAACAGAACCTGCAAAATTTGTGGCTTATATTTATGCTCTAAAAAAGCAGCTGCACACCACTGCAGAATTATTCACTCAAAATCAACTTCTGCAAATAAAGTTTCCGTTAGGCGAGTTATTACGCGGCGTCAGGGAGAGCTATTGTGTCAGGTGGCACCAGACACGGTGGAGTGGGTAGCAGAAGAAGACGCAGAGATAGCCACAGAAGATGTGATCGCCGCCGAAGTCGATACTGATTGTGAGAGCGATTTTGATTCCGATTTACCCTTAATAGAGTGTATTAAGAAATGGACCGAAACCCGTTCATAGATGATCATAGATACCTATCTTTCTTTTCTGAATATTACCCTAAAGATTTTTACAAAGCACTTGTTACGAAACGGAATTGAAGGGGGGGGGTCTCAGCTAAGCGTGACGGTCCTGTTACATAAGGGGCGGGGGGGGGTCAAAAATTCAAGAATTTTGCGTTACGTAATTTGTGGACGACCCCTTAAGAATACATAATTTAAGAATAGGTAAGAATATGAGATTATGTATAAAAGTAGACATAGATATTAACTTCACTGCATATACGGAGTATGTCGGTTTCCACAACGCAGGTTTGACCTAGTGCAGGACCTATGTAACATGTATTTTGCTGATGTGACAAATAAATGAAAATATACCTTTACCTTTTTACTTAATGTCCATACAGATAAATGTCAACATCTCTTAAAAATATGTAAAACTTATCATGAAATTTAATCTCAATGTAAAAGACTACAATATATGTGACTGTGAAAACATTATGGTTCACAATTAGTGTGATGAGCTATTGTAAATAGCTCTTATTGACTACCCCGAAAGTTGTACCTTTTACTGAACACATATTGGGTACTTAATGCTGTTTTGTTTGTTTCTGTTTTGGCATTAGGGCGACGCTTGAGAAATATGGACCCCCGCTCCCAGTCGTACCTGGTGCAGCACATTTCACTGGCGATCCAACGTGGAAACGCCGCCAGCGTCATGGGCACTTTCCCACCGGGTACGACTTGGGGTGGTTTGTTTGACTAGGGCGCAAGCCCTTACTAATTTTATTTATAGATTTAAAATAAAATAAAATAAAAAAAGTTTCTAAAAGGCTAACAACCATTAAGCACTTACTGAAGTACTCAGAGACGTCAATTTAAGTTAAGTACTGTTAAACTCTGATGTTGTCTCTTTCACTCTTGTTGATATAAACAAGGATAGCATGACATTTAATTACTTCTTAACTTTAATTGACATCTCCGAGTATGGCAGTTACTATAACAACTTTTCATCTTATTAGTTTTACCCCAAAAATCTCTAGGTTTTGGAAGCAAACCATAATAGCAGTGAACATGGTTACTATACATCCATTGCTTGCAAATTGAGTCACTGAGTTAAACATGTATCAACAGGAAAATAAATACCACGTTTAATCAGGGGCCTGATTTTTGAAACAATAGAATTCCAATTCGCAAACGAATTGACAAGATTTGTATGAGATTCTCACGCGAATCTTGTCAATTCGTATGCGAATTGGAATTCTATCGTTTCAAAAATATGTCTCCAGACCTCATAACTTTGCAACTACTCTGCTTTCATACTTTTTAACAATCTATTTTAAATTAATTCAAACTAAAATGAAAAGGGTGTTTTTTTTTTTTATTATAAGATGGGTTAACTCTTGACCTCAATCTTGACCATAAAGGTCAAAGATGAGGTCGACGATGGAGCGAGTTAACCCAGAAAATGCCTATAAAGGCACTGGTACTCCCACGCACCAACGGAACACAGCAAGCTGTTTGGCGTCGGACTTCGGTAAGAGGGTGGTCACGAACCAGACGGCCCTTTACAGAGCCTACCACACCGCATGAGACCATAGGACGACACCTCAGATTCAGAAAAAAAAATAGTGTCGTTGCCTGGGATGGATTACTAGGAGGCAGGTCTCATTTGTGTCCTTAGTCGCCTCTTACGACACCCACGGAAAGAGATGGGGTGGTGTTATTCTCAACCGATCACCACACGGCAAAAACTACTATGTGTATCAACTACTATGTGATACTTTGACCATGTTTCCTAATTACTGTAATTTCCTCCAATTAAAGCAATAAAAACACTTTAGTTAACATATACAAAACTTGTTTCATTTTTTTAAATGGTTTTGGAGGATGTATACCTATGACTTGCCATAAAGTCACACGAATTTCATGATTTTCTGACATGAATTTAATTAATTAAGGCAATATCTTTATCCCCCTCCTTGTCACAGCTGGTCACATTTGTAAGACTCCCCCCTCCCTAGCGTGACGTCACATATTTTGCATATTTTCAATTTTTTGTATTTTTTAAATAAAAGCAGTACTTATTAATAGTTATTATTTTTTTTTGGAACTCAAAACTATGTCTAAACAAAAGAATAAACTTGGAAAGAGTGCTTAGGACTGAAGAGTTTAAGTTTGTTGTTAATAGTTAACACATTTTGATACTCATAACACATTTTGAAATGTCACGAAACTTATGACCACTCCCACCCCTTGTCACAAAATGTCACATTTTGTCAACCCCTCTTCCCCTTAACGTGTGACGTAATTTATGGATGGTCCCAAAGTTAACAATGAAAACAATCAATTAGATTCCTAAGTCATATTTAAAAAACAAAGAAACATGCCATGTATATAAATCGAAAATTAGCTTAGATATTATGAATTGTTATTATTTTTGGAAAACTGAAAAAAATACAAGACGGAAGTCTTAGTACAAAAAACCATCCTTATGGATATATGTATGACTCATGAATAAATTGATTGTACAGTGAGGATATTCAACAATAAAAGCATGAAACTACAGATTAACTGTTATCTTTCTCACGCTTCACAAATCAATTAACTGTTCATTGCAAAAATTAATATATTTACAGTAACATGATCTACATTATGATAATTTGTGCATAATGTTTTTAAAGCCAAGATTGTTACACTTTCAATCTTCCCAAGCAGACAAAGTATACATTTTGGCAAGACAATAGATCCTATTAACCATAAGAAATATAAAAACACTATTGAATGCTGCAAGCTAATGAATAAAGGCACTATCTTTATCACTACTGTCACAAAAACTTAAAGGAAATTATTATTTTTAATTCTAAAATGCGAATCAGAGTCAACCATGATTAGACTCAAAAAGCTTTTTAAATTAATTTAAAAGTACTATTTAAGGGTGGATGATACCTGGTCATATGTTATATGGATGATATTTGTTCAACAATAGTAAAACGTTTGATAAGGGTATAGAATACCTGCTTGCTATCTGGCGTCTTATCATCAGGATCATTCACGTCAGCCTCCAAGGGCGGTGCCGCGAATTCGTCTTTTGCTGCCTTGTGCTTCTCAACATCAGATAAAAGAGTTTCTAAATACTCTACATAAAACTCCTCCTTCTCTAACTCTTCTCTAAGTATAGCCACTTTCTGTTTATGTTTAGCCAAATTGGCTCTGACATCTTCCTCCCAAGCGGCTGGCAAAGCACTCTCTGGAAATCTTTGCACCCACACACGTTGAAAATCCCCGAAGACACTCATCTCTCACAAAACGATTTCATGACAGTTTTATTACTAATTTGAAACATTAATTCACGGTAAAAAGCAAATTAAACTGTGAAATTAAACAAATATTATACTCAATCTAATGTCATTGAAATCATCCGTCTCCGTCATGTTTTTCCACAGATGTAATAAAAAAGTCTTATTTTCCTCACGCAGTGTTGCCATAATATATAAATAGGCGATCGATTTATTTTTTTATCGATTATTTGGCAATGAAAGTTTTTTTTATTTTATTTTTCATAGCCTACGACCAGGCTATTTCGCCCATGGTATGTATGACAACAGCTGTCAAACAGCTGTGCTCCTCAGTCAGTGATACCAAATTAGAGAAAACCACTGATATTATGCGACTTAAGATTAGAGCATACAAAGATACAAAATTATAGCTACTTACTAAAAAAATAATTGCACATCAAGCTTAATAATTAAAGTTGTAAAATTTTGTGTAGTTAGTGTTTCTTGAACTTGTATTCATCCTAAAAATAAGGCTATTAATTTTAATAATTATTCAGCTACAAATTTCAGAAGTGATCGTGTAACACTGCTTTTGTCAAACAAAAATAGACTTTTTTCGGCGGGCTTTAGCGAAGAAGGCGCGAATTTGAAAATTTTTCATAAAATATTCTTTAAACTTCATAAAACTGATTAATTTAATTTTTGTATATACTAAAAGTGTAAATAAATAAATAGTCTAGTGTACAGTATATAAAAATGGATCAGGGGGGCGATAATGACCCCCCTGATGAAGAGAAGAGAAGGAGGCCTAACACGGACGGAGGCGCAGGTGCGGAAAAAGTAAATGAAAACTTTTACAAACCGTACCTGAAACCAGATTATAAAAGGGTGTTTCCGACGGATTCGGTGAGTGCAGACTTTACAGTTTTTGTTGTCAGTACCACGGACGAGAAGCTGGGTAACAGAAACCCGCTGCTACTAGCCAATTTATTTAAAAATGAAGTGAAGGGCGTTATTAATATCAGGCGGGTAAATGCTCAGAAGGTTGGTGTGGTGTTCAAGCAGGCGATTCATGCCAACAATTTCCTGAAAAATGAAACTTTTCTACTAAAACATTCATTCAAAACATTCATCCCGGCAAGAGCAGTGGAAACAATCGGAGTGCTTCGATTCGTACCCACCAGTATTAGTAATGAGGAGCTATTCAAAAAACTGTCGTCAGCTTTTGAGATTGTTGGAGTACGCCGCTTCATGCGAAAGGTAAATGGCGAAATACGGCCATTTGGATCGGTCAGCGTGACGTTTTTAACTAACATACTGCCAGACTACGTGTACCTGGACATATTCCGGTTCAAAGTGTATGAATATGTTGCACCTTTATTGCAGTGTTTCAAATGCTTCAAATTTAACCACGGAGCGAAAATATGTCGATCGGTTCAGATGTGTTCCATTTGTGCCGGGGAACATCATTTCTCAGAATGTTCCAATAAATCCGAAATGAAATGCCTTAATTGTGGTGGTCCACATCTTGCCATAGCAAGGGATTGCCCTATCAAAACAATAAAAAAAATGGAAAAAAGAAATAAAACTAGTTATGCAAATGCCTTAGCCAGTTCTAAGGACAACATTTTACTGAATTATGATAGGGATTTCCCTTCTATGCCAAAAGGAAACACAAACTTAGAAACCTCTCCAAAAATTGCTACTACCTCTCAAGTCGAAACTCAAGTTAAATCATATGAAAAAAAGATTTTGCCGCCACCGAAACCTGCCAAACCATTGACTGGAAATAAAATTGTTAGTAAAATAAATAGTTCCTCTAAACCTATTGCCACTAAGCCTAATTTTGATAATACTCAACTTTTAATTGATGAAATTTGCAAAAATGAATATGTGATGAAGGGGATGATCGGAAGCTTGGTGACATTAGGAAACGGAGGAAAACCAGTAACTGCTTCATATATAAGACAAGTTTTAATTGATACATTTAAAAATGGATAAGTTGTTTATTAGGATAGCACAATTTAATGTTGAAGGATTAATTAATAAGAAACCTCTCCTTTTAGAATTTCTGCACAGTAAAGATGTTGATATTTGCCTTCTAAATGAGACATGGTTAAAGGAGTCCAATAAAATAAGGATACCTAATTATCATTTTATAGCACAGAATGGCCCCAATGGTCGCTGTGGAGTAGGTATTTTGATAAGGGAGACCTTTAAGTATAATGTTATTCCTACACCTTACTATGACTTCTTACAGACTGTAGTGATAAATTTGAAGACTAATTTAGGTAACTTGTCTATAGTAACTGCCTATGCTCCACCTCCTAAAGATGGAAGACAATTTCGTAGTAGACGTTTTAAACAAATTTTAGAAAATGTACCTTCTCCTATGTTGTTAATGGGTGATTTAAATGCACACCACGTGGCATTTGGATGTATAACTAATAATACTAGAGGCAATGATATTTATGACATACTTGATCAAAGAGATTTATGTATTTTGAACTCAGGTTCTCCAACCACAGTAGGAAGATTAAATCATAATCCATCTGCAATTGATATCTCATGTGCTAGCCCTGTTATTGCTCCATTATGTGAATGGCAAGTTTGTGATGATCCAATGGGAAGTTACCATTATCCCACCATTACTGATCTTTACACTTCTGTTGAAAAATTTGAAGTAGGTAATCCAACTGAAAAATATTTATACAGTAAAACTGATTGGCTTAAGTATTGTTCAGAATCTGAAATTTTATTTTGTGACTTTATAATAGATTTCTCTAATCCCCTCACAAGTTACAACATTTTTTGTGATAAACTAAACGAACTTAAAAACAATTGTATACCAAAACTTATTCGACTAGAACATCAAATTTTAAAAAAGCCAGTACCTTGGTGGGATAATGAATGTAAAGATGCAGTACAGAACAGTAAACAGGCTCTTAATTTTTATAGAATGAATCCTCTTCTTCAAAATTATATTGAGTACAAAAAATTAGATGCTTACAAAAAGAGACTGATTATGGAAAAAAAACGATGTGGTTGGAGAAATTTATGTGAGTCTTTTAACAGATATACACCTATTAGCACCATATGGAATTACATAAGACGATTTAAGCGTGTGGGAATGCAGAATCGACCCAGAAATGATGAGTGGATACCATCCTTCTTTAATAAATACGCTCCATTGTTGCCACCTGAAAAAGAAATAGACACAAATCTGTTACAAAATTATTTTTCACAAACTGGTGCTTCAAATAGTTCATTTTTAATACAACCTTTTACATGGAATGAATTTATATATGCAATAAAATCAAGAAAAGATACAACACCTGGCATGGATGATATTCCATATAAGCTTATTAAAAACTTACATAGAACAGCCCAAAGTAAACTACTACAGATCTTCAATTCTTTATGGGATAGTCAAATAGTACCTATATCATGGAAAACACAGTGTGTTATTCCTATCCTCAAACCTGATAAACCAGCTAATGATCATAATTCCTACCGTCCTATTTCATTGTCTTCCTGTGTAGGTAAAATCTTTGAATTCATGGTAAAAACAAGATTGGATTATTATGTTGAAGTTAACCAAATCTTACCTTCTCAACAATTTGGGTTTCGTAAAGGTCACAGTGCAGTTGAAAGTTTTGCTAGTCTTGTAGCTGATGTTAAGAACTCCTTCCATAGTCATTCAAGTACAGTTTGTGCATTCCTGGATGTTCAGGGTGCATTTGATAATGTAGATCTTGTGGTTATGATCAGTATTCTGTCTGAAGTAGGAGTCCCAGGATCATTCTGTAAATGGTTATTTAATTTTTTGTATGAGCGCTCAATGTACATAAAGTTTAATAATATTATCCATGGACCTAGATCTGTTTACAAGGGAACAATGCAAGGGGCTACCATCTCCCCATTGTTATATAATATATATACTTGTCAAATAAAACAGTATCTTACAAGAGAAAATATAAAATATCTGCAGTTTGCTGATGATTTGCTTGTATATACTATAAATAATGATGTAAATATAGGTATAAGAAACTTGAATACAGCACTTGTACAGTTACATGATTTATATTATAATAAACTTAAATTAAATATAAGCCCAAATAAGAGTAGTTTTATGATATTTAGTAAGAAAATATCCAATTGTACAGCATCTATAGAATATAATGGTTCTCCTTTACCAATGGTAGAAAGCCAAAAGTTTTTAGGTGTATGTCTAGACAGGAAGCTAAACTTCCAGTTACATATAGATTATATAGTAAAAAATGCTTCTAAAGGTTTGAATGTTTTGCGCTCCTTGGCAGGGGTAAATTTTGGTTCCGACCCAAAGATTTTGGGTACGCTCTATAAAAGCATAGTACGTAGTCATTTTGATTATAGTACATTAGCATATATGGGTGCAAATATTTCATCTCTTAGAAAATTAGATGTAGTGCAAAACAAAGCATTAAGGATAATATCGGGTGCCATGTGTTCAACACCCAAAATAGCAATGGAATGTGAAACTGCTATCCCACCATTGCTGTTGAGGAGAATCCAACTGGCTGAAAGATTTTGCTTAAAATTAATATCTAGTAATAATAACAATATAATAAATATAATATTACCACAACAAGTTCTTCAAATGAATGCTGGCACCTATATTGATCCAATTCGCCTCCTCTCTGGATATTCACCTGAAATATTGAGAATAGCCATACATGTAAATAATGTTGCTGTAAATACATATAAAGGAGATAATAATTGGCCTCTTTATAATACTGATTATAATGTATTGATCAACACCAATGTTAAAGTGAATTCAGATAAAATATTTAATAATACTGATTTATTGTCTTACATAAATGAGAAAAACATGTATACCATCTACACAGATGGATCTAAAACTGATGATAGAGTAACTTCTGCTTATTATGACCCTCAGCAAAAATTGACTAAATGCTTTCAAATTGATGAAAATAGTAGTATTTTCACAGCAGAATGTTATGCTATTTATCAGGCACTATTATATATTGAAGGTAAAAATATATCAAAAGCTCTTATTGTGTCCGATTCTCAAAGTGCTTTGACTGCTTTAAATGGTAACTTCTTCAGATACAATTTAAATTTTATTTTATATAAAATCAAACAGAAACTTTCAGATATGTCTTTACATAGAATGTCAGTTGAATTTATTTGGGTACCTTCACATTGTGGTATATCTGGCAATGAAGAAGCTGACCGATCCGCACGAGGTGATTTTGATGAAGACCACTCCTCATTGCTCAAAGTCCCATACACTGACTATCACATACGCTTGAGCAAAGACCTGAAAAATATATGGGTTGAGTACTACAATGAAGCTACAAAGGATAAAGGAAAATGGTACGCAAGTATTCAGAGCACCCCGCCCGCCCAACCATGGTACTACATGAAGAAAGATGTAAATAGCAGAAAATTCATTACTACAATTAATAGAATGAGGTATGGACATACCCAATTACGCACTCACCTCCACCGTCTGAGGATCGTGGAAAACCCAGAATGCGCTTGTGGGAAAGATGAAGATCTTCGACACGTATTCTTTGACTGCCCGAATTATGGTCTACAAAGATTGCTCTTAGTGAGCCAATTGAATGAAACTTAAGAAACTGTGCCACACAAAATAGAAGAGCTCTTACAGAACACATCTTGTTATAAATCCCTATACAGTTTCATTGTGAGCACTATTGGAAAACTATGAAAAAGTAAAGTGATATGTAAACGTAGTTTGCTAATAAGTGAAGTGTTGAGTGACAAGTTTGATTGAGATTGACAGTTACGATTTGAAATACCTCTTATATCGACGAGGCTATTTCTACTGACCTTTATTTTTTTTAATTTAGTATTGGCAAAGGATTACATGAATGTACAGCCACACTTTTTTTTATATTTAACACTGGCAAAGGAGTAATTCATTATACAGCCACTTGTTAGGGTTCCGTATCCAAAGGGTGTGTTCGTCCGTTCGTCTGTCACTACTCACCAGACTATATCTTATGAACTGATATAGCTAGAGAGTTAAAATTTTCATAAATGATTTATTTCTGTTACCGCTATAACAAAAAAAAGTCAAATGCGAGTCGGACTCTGGCTCCCATAACTTTGCATTTTTTCAACCAAAATACTCCCGAAGAATTATAGATTACTTTTGGTGTTGGGTAAAGTTTCAGGCATTCTATTCTATTCATAAAAATGCACTTTATGAATAGGCATACCTATTCTTAAACTGGTAGCTAATCCAACACAATGCATGAATTATTTTCCATGCCTTTTACGGATGCTACACTGTGTCTAGCCGACGACGCGGTATCAGCATGGCAGGGGCAAGAAGACTGCTTTCGACACCCAGAAAGCTTTTCTAGAAGTTTATGATAAATGTAATTATCTATAAAATCAGAAGTCCGCAAATTGTGAAAATTATTATTTTAATAAACTATGACAGAATAGTAAATAACAACGAATGACAAATCAAAGCATTAGAAAAATAATATAGGGTTATCAAAATTGAAAAAAGGAGACTTCTAAGAAGATTCTTTAACATCCTCCCTTTTTGGCAACCCTATTGCATTAGTCCAATCTGTACTGCTATTGCTGATATCCGTGGCTTATGTAATGCCTTGGTGAGCAGGTCTGCCAACTGGAACTCAGTAGGTATATATTGCACACGTAGTTCGCCTTCAGCGACAAGCTCCCTGACATAAAAGTGTCTAATAGCAATATGTTTTGTCCTTCTGTGGAGCTCTGGATTGTGCGATATTTTAATAGCAGCATCATTGTCGACCCTTAGTTTTGGCGTCTCCTTTAGGCTTGAAATTTCAGCGAAAAGTCTCTTGAGCCAGACAATTTCTCGTGCCGCCTCACTTGCTGCAACCAATTCGGCTTCCGTACTCGAAATTGCTACGCAAGTTTGTCGTCGACTAGTCCATGAGATTGCTCCTCCTGAATAAATGCATAAAATGCCTGAAGTAGACCGTCCGGTGGTTCGGTCACCGCCGTGGTCCGAGTCACTAAAGCATTCTAAAATGCCAGTATTACATTTTTTCTTATAAAGTATACCGTAGTCTAAAGTACCTTTAATATATCTGAAGATTCGCTTCAATTTAAGTATATCATCTTTAGCTGGTTTTTCTAAAGATCTTGATATGACGCTTACAGCATAGGCTAGATCAGGTCTGGTTCCAACAGTTAAATACGCAAGAGCACCTACAGCTTCTCGGTACGGGTATTTTGAAACATCCGATTCAACAGATTCTGTTTCTGGTACTCCATCCTTCAACATTGGGGTAGAAACCGGTTTAGAGTCTTTCATTCCGAAACGTTCTAGTATTTTGTTTGCGTAATTACTTTGGGATACTTTAATGTTACCATCCTGGTTTTTTATTTCAAGGCCTAAAAAGTATGTAGCGTCTTTAATTGTGATTTTGAATCTTTTCTTTAGCTCATTTATGAATTTTTCAGAGTCTTTCTGATTGGTTGCTGCGACTAATCCGTCATCAACATAAAGAGCAAGGATTATCTTGTTATTTGTTCGGTTTCGAATAAATAGGCATGGATCCGTAGTACATTGTTGGAAGCCAATGCTTAACAAGTAATCGACCATACATTTATTCCAACAGCGCGGTGCCTGTTTAAGACCATATAGGCTTCTTTTCAATCTGCACACCTTATTAGATCCATCTGAATATCCGTCAGGTTGCTTCATATAAATCTCTTCATCTAATGAACCATACAGAAATGCTGTTGAGACGTCGAATTGAGTGAGTTTTAGCGCTTCGTTAGCAGCAATACTTAAAACTGATCTTATCGTAGTCATCTTAGCAACTGGACTAAAGACTTCATCATAGTCAATGCCCTTTTTCTGTGTATAGCCACGAGCAACTAGTCTTGCTTTAAACTTGTCTAGTGTGCCATCAGCGTTGGTTTTAATTTTGTAAATCCATTTACAAGATATGGGTTTTCTGTCTTTAGGAAGATCAACCAGAGTCCAGGTTTTGTTTTCTTTTAAAGACTTAACTTCACTCTCCATTGCTTTGACCCACTGATCTTTTTGCGGACTATTTATTGCTTCTTTATAGCTTTTCGGTTCATTGATACCTCGAATATCATCTGCTGACATCATGATAAAATCTTGGTATCGCGTAGGTGGTCTTAGTTGACTTCTATCACGTAAATTCATTCTATTAGCTATCTCAGCTATGTCTTCTGCAGATTCTGGCATCTCATCATCAATATCCTCTAATGCATCTTCATATAGAGGAGATTCTGGAGGAATTTCATTATTAGATGTTTGAAGTTCAATAGGATCGTCAGGACTCCTTTCAATTCCTTGACTTACGACAAGTCCAGGCGATGTGGGAGGCACAGTAGAGCTGGGGAGCACATCAGAGTTGCTTTCATTGCGTTCTTCCTCCCTTGCATCACACATCGGCGGCGTCACGAGTGGGAAATTTATCTCGATTGAAGAGTCATCTTCATCCGAATCATTCAAGTCAATCGGATTCAAAACTGATTCATTAAATGTAACATCTCTCGATCTTATGAGTTTACCAGTATTACTGAGCAAGCGATAGCCTTCATCACCATCGTAACCAATGAGGATACACTTATCTGCCTTTTTTGACAGCTTGGTTCGCTTTTGTTTTGGAACATGAGCAAAACATTCACAACCGATAATCTTCAGGTGTTTTACTGATGGTTTCTTTTTGAACCACAGTTCAAATGGTGATTTTCCATTTTGTGAAGTTGGGCCCGTTCTGTTCAAGACATATGCAGCAGTATTTATCAACTCTGCCCATGTTGCAGCTGGTAATTCTTCATGAGCATGCATCATTGTGCGAGCTGCCTCGACTAAGGTTCGATTCTCACGTTCACTTAAGCCATTTTGTTGTGGCGTATAAGGCATAGTGAGCCTTTGTCTGATTCCAGCTTCACGAAGAATGCTTCTTATATTCTCATTATCGAATTCTCCGCCGTTATCACTAAGAAATTCTTTGACAAAGTGTCCAGCAACCTTACATTCTTGTAACATTTGTCGGAGCTTCTGAGGAACTTCCGATTTTTGTCGCATGAAGTAGACATGTCTGTACTTGCTGTAATCGTCTTTGAATAAAACAAAATAACGATTTTTATTGAAAGAAGGAGGAAATGGACCACAAACATCTGCGTGAATAATTTCCGCAGGTACTTTAGCACGTTCTCTTGTTCCAAATTTTCGTCTATGTGTTTTGCCATAAATACACCCAGTACATAATTCAGAATCTAGACGTACTTTAACACCAAGTTCCTTTTCAATAAACTGTTTTACATGTTTCTTATTCTGATGGGCTAACCTTTCATGATAGAGTTGTAGCAGATTACTTGTTGACACAACATTGAAGTCAGGAGTTGGCTTAGATATGGTTTCTACATCAAGCTTGTATAGGCCTCCATTCTTGACTCTTTTGCCAGTCAGTTTCACTTGTCCATCAACTCTTAAGGAGCAGTGTTCCCTCTCAGATATAAAAACACTATTTGTTAGTCTGTCTTGAGTGGCCAGTACAGAGAATAGGTTTCTGGCAATGTCAGGTACATACCATACATCACAGAGTTGTATCATGGATTCTTTTCCATTGACTACAGTTTTCAAGTCAACTGTACCTTTGCCAACCGCTTTTATAGCATTTCCATTAGCAACAGTTACTGCACGAGTGTCATCAAAATATTGGAAACTTGAAAAGAAGTCGCTTCTACAGGTAACATGGCTAGTAGCGCCATTGTCAACGAACCAACTTGTAGTATCACAGTTTGTTTGTATCGAGTTTACTTCTTGACCAGTAGTTACTTGCATGAGCATAAGGTTTAAGTTACTTGATGACTGTTTCGTCTCTGGCTTGGATGGTTTACCGTCAGCTTTCCATTTTCTACATTGTCTGACCTTATGACCAAATTTTCCACAATATCCACACTTTTTCTTTGGTTTATTACTGTTTTGAACAGCCAAAGCTTCAGCAGGTTCACTACTTTTGGATGAGAGCGAGCGTTCATAAGTACAAAGTTGCGTTGTCAGATTGTCAATTGTTTTGTTGGTCCTTGACATAAGCATCCAACTTGACTTAAAGGAGAAGTATGTTTCAGGTAGAGTATCTAGAATCTTGCAGATTAATAGGATATCTGGTAATTCAGCCTTCTCTATCTTAACTAATTCAGCTTTCAAATCTGACCATAGCGTCTTAACTTTCGAGATATGAGTCGTAATATCATGTGACGGATCTTTACGATAGCCGAAAAACTCCATACACAGCGCATAGCTCTTATCTTCAGATGTACCATCAAACAAACGATGTAGCTCATCCCAAACATCTTTAGACGAGTTAAATCTCATTATTTTTTGAAGAGTTTCGTCTGACATGTTCGCAGATAGTAATAGTAGTGCGGAACTATCTGTTTCGTTGTATTTATCACGGGCTTTTTCATATTCCGAAATTGCAGCGACGTCAGATGAATCAGGTCTCACCGGTTTTACTAGGTTGCCATTTATAGCATCTAACCCACCAGGCTTACCTCTTAGAAGTAGCATAGCCTTAAATTTCCACGTCGACCAATTTTTCGTGCCTTCCAGACGACCAATATCAATTTTACAACTTGTTGATTGCATTTTGAAATTACGTCTTGCTGTCAGACTTTGAAAAAAAATTTTCGGAAAAATTATTTGCTCTTATTTATTTATTTCTATCAAATAACAATTTATTTCACATTTCACAGCGTATGCTACCATGATAAATGTAATTATCTATAAAATCAGAAGTCCGCAAATTGTGAAAATTATTATTTTAATAAACTATGACAGAATAGTAAATAACAACGAATGACAAATCAAAGCATTAGAAAAATAATATAGGGTTATCAAAATTGAAAAAAGGAGACTTCTAAGAAGATTCTTTAACAGTTTATAGTTTAAGCTTGAAGCGCTCGTAACCCAGCGGCTCTCGCTGATCTCAACCGATCAGTGAGGTTAAGTGACGCACACAGAGGCAGGGAACCTGATGGGTGACCAAAAGAGGCAATTTATCACGAGCGTTTCCGTGCTTCGGAGGGCACGTTAAGCTGTCGGTCCTGGTTGTTGTCGATTGACTATAGTCGTTAAAACCAAGTCAGAGGCTATTGTGCGGTTTGAAAACTCTGACACCAGGGTTAGCCAAGTTCGTCTCGCATTCTTGAATATACCTAGGTACACGATAAGAAGAAGAAGATAGTTTAAGCTTTTGAAAAGCTCCAGCGATATCAGCTCGGAATCAATACCAGTGTTAGAACAATTTGTTCTTTTAATAACAGACAACAGCACGTCAGGTTACCATTTTCAATACGAATGTCGTCACTATTAAGTCCGAGATAAGGGCGACGTCAAGGACAACATGTATAGCCAGATGTGCTGCCGTGTCTACGACAAAATGAGTGAAATAGAAGATAGCCTTCCACGTTGAACTGGGAGTGCAAGTTAAACTTAAAAAGTACCAGCTGCCAACTCTTCCCGGGCATACTACAAAAGTCAGTAAGTAGGACGCGAAGGTTTTGTTGTATTATAGGTTTATAGGCGAAAGTCTGAAAACCTCTCACTTTTATACATCATTAGTTCATCTAATAACCCTCAAAATTGTATGTCGAACGTGGCATCAAGTGGTTCTAAGACTCCTTATGCACTGCTTACTCTAATGGGTATTAAAGGCGTGAGCTTATGTATGTATGTATGAAGGGTAGAAGATACTCTCCGATGCTTTTAGTTCTCAAACCAAATCATTTTCTTTCAGCAATCAGTAAGTACTATTCAGTACCTAGTCATCTAGCTAGACAACCTCTAAAATGGAAAAAAAAACTTTTGACTAAACTACTGAACCGATTTTGATGATTAGGGTGTCATTAGAAAGCAGATGATGTGAAGATTTGTTTTTTATGTCACTTCCTTACACCCTCCCAATTGGATTCCTAAAAAGACATTAGAACGGAATAAACATCATCGATGTTGTCATTTGACCTCTAAAATACGATAAGGGTCGGATCCAGCTGGCTTCCACATCTTAAAATACTCATTGTTGTATCCTCATGTGTCCTCTAAGAATATCTATATTTTTCAAATTGCCGCCCCGCTTAATCAGCAGTAGGTATCAGTAGAACCAGCAGTAGGTATTAGTAGAAATAGCCAAAACAAACAAGATTGCGGCCAATTTTAAAGATTTCTACAATCATTCATGACAAAGACCGAGATGCTGTTATAGTAATTTAATTAGTTTTTGTTTCGTTTTACTCGTCACTAATAACAACCGAAAAAACACATCTGTCAACTCGGTTATTTGGCGCTATGTAAAACTATAGAGTGAGACAAAAAATCATTTTTTGTATGGACTTATCTTTGGTCTCTTTCTTTTTTATTGACTGAACGCTTTTCGTGTGAGAAAAGCGGACCGTGGGAGGTTAGTGAAAATAGTATCAGCCCTCTTATATGATAGACTACGGCCAAAAGGACTAGCTTCCAGGCCAGAAAATAATTATTAAAAAAAAAAAAAAAAACAAACAAAAATAATGAATCAAAGTAATGAATTATATGGAATTTTTATTTCGCGAAATATGTTATCAAATTACTTGGAAAAATGGATAAAAAGTATGTGAAGTCTGTTATCGAAGGTCTCAAATCGACATCGTCAGGTCGCGTCCAAGAAAGCCTGGTGAAAATAAGAAGTAAAGTTATAACTAGTGACAATGGAGTAAAGCTATTTCGTGAATGTGGGGGCCTCGAGTGTTTGTTACCACATTTGCGTAAACCAAATGAAAGAATTCTCGATGTAACACTTAGTATACTTGGCAATTGTTGTCTTGAAGATGAGAGCAGTTTGCAAGTAAGTTAACCATTTCAGTAAAACACCAACTTTATACTTGAGATTTATAGTTTCCAACAATCCAAGAGTTTGCCTGTAAACATTTACGAAGTAACGATATAGCCACAAGTAATAGTACAATTAGGTCTCTGTGTATTTGTTCTGTGTAAAATATGCTCTTTGATATTTAGGCGCCTTACTTAGTGTTTTTTTTATCTTTGTAGCAATGTACAGATAGGTACAATAATGATTATCATCATTATGTCAGAGAATTTGAAGGAATAAAACAAAAGGGATTTCATTTTTTTAGGCTAGTTGAAAATGTAGATTAACAGACAGCTGTTTGTTACGCTGTAGCCTAAACCACTGAACCAATTTTGATGGAATTTGGTACAGAGATAATTAGATTTTCGGAAAGGACATAGGCTACATTTTATCCCACAGCTGAGCACCATATAACCTGTAGTCCACACGGGCGGAAAGCTAGTATTGATATAAAAAAGTACACAAGACAGCACATCAGACTTTACATGTTGATATTCCAGTCATGATACACTTTTCTAAATTGTAACAGTTGCAGTTTTTATAGTGCTACTGCATACCTTTGCATGCTGTTGTCTGTAGATTAGTGTAGATTACATGGCTCAATGCCCTGAATATAAACAAAATCAACATATTACTGTGAATATTTACAAGCGTAATATTATTTTTAACAGGTTGGTAAACTAAACTATTATGGAGCATTAGTTGGTATTTTAAAAACAGTATGCCGAGACAGCATAGTGGGAAGAGCTTGTCGAGTGATCGGCAACTTAGCACAGAAAACCAGCAATGCTGAAGCCTTACACAGTCATGGAACAGTATCAGCTCTGGTCACTCTTATAGAAAGCAGAGACAAAAATACTTCATATCCTACTTTGACTATGGGTGTAAGAGCTGTAAGGTAAGTTGAATATATTATTTTCAGTAGAACTCATTGCCTTAAAGTTAGGCCTAATTTGAACCTTATCACCAGCAGATAAGAAACATGGATGGATACTTAATTGAGGGAACAAACTATACCTAAAATATTTTAAAATTACAATTGCATACAAAATAAATCTTTCATATTTAAAGGTTTTGCATACAGGTTACAGCACAGTTTTCTAAAAAATAACTTTAAAAAAAAGAGAAGATATTTAATATGTTTGTAATGAATAGGCTCAAACTACTTTTTATTAATAAGAAGCTCTGTTATCAGTTCTTGTAACATAAGCTTCGTAATTTTCTAAAAATTCCTCCAGAACAAAATACCAGGTGGAAAGCTAGTTAAAATACGTAAAGCAGTATATACTGAACATATTACTTTAAAAAGTATTTGTGAGATTGCTTGTAAGAGAAAGAGACATGGAAATAAGCATAGTGGTATAGGTAATAAAGTTTTGCTGTTTTAACTTATTTTATTTCTCTTTTCACATTGAACAGGCAACTTTGGATGGTGACAGAGAAAAGAGAAGAAATGCTAAGCCTCAATGCAGTAAGATGTATAGCCATCTTACTGACAACCGAATGTGAATCAGCTGACATTATAAAATCAGCCCATCCTTCCAAAGAAACTGAAGTTTTGAAGAAAAGTCAAGAGGAACTAATTATTGGTATACTTAAATGTCTAGGATATTTCACAACACATGCGACCACTGCATGTGCTGAACAAGTAGGTTATTCTATTTTTCTCATCTTTACATTAAACTTAAAACAAAACTATATCCTATTTCAAACACAGAATTAAGTTATAAAGATCTGAATCTGCTAATAATTTTAATTTTCTGTATGTAGTAGGTACTAAAAACTTTTTATTAATTTTACAATGAGTTTTGTTGTCTTAAAATATCTTAAAAACCGATTTCAAAAATTATTTCACCATTAGGATGCTACATTATTCCTGAGTAACATAGGCTACATAATTTTCCCGAATTCCCACGGGAACGAAATCCCGAGCTGAATGCTAGGCTTCTGAGAATTCAAAACCTTTATTTACAGATCCAAGGAGATGGTAGGGGCTACCAATGTCTAGTGGCCTTGACAAAAATGTATGAAAGTTTGACACTGAAATGCCTAATGAACTTATGTTACACGTCTTCGTGTCGCCCGCTGCTTGGCACAGCTGGCTTAGTAGAGTGCTTGGTTGGAATATTACGGAAATATTCAGGTTTGTTTTTTCACATAGTTATCTCTAAAGAATCATTGAGCTTTTTTTTTATAAGCCCTCTGGATACCACAGCTGGGCAAAGGCCTCCCTATTCTTATTCCACACAGTACGGTTTTGCGCTAACACCTGCCAATCCCGCGTGAAAGTGGCCAGTTCCTCGCACCATCTCTTCCGTGGGCGACCCCGCTTTCTTTTAACACTTGGCACACAGTCTGAAATTTTTTTTGCTCACAGCTTACCTAAACCGTGTGGTGATGGGTTGAGAATAACACCAGCCCATCTCTTTCCGCGGGTGTCGTAAGAGGCGACTATGGAAACACAAATGAGACCTGCCTCCTAGTAATCCATCCCAGGCAACGAAACTTCATTTTTTTCTGAATCTGAGGTGTCGTCCTATGGTCTCATGCGGTGTGGTAGGCTCTGTAAAGGGCCGTCTGGTTCGCGACCACCCTCTTACCGAAGTCCGATGCCAAACATGCGAGCGACATGGCCCGTTGGCCAGCCCAATCCCATCTAGATGTCTAAACATCTAGATTGAGTGTAGAACTCGTAATGTATTGAATGTAGATCACTGAAAATTATGTATCACTTCTATAGAGGTGTCATGGTGGCCTGAGGGCGCGGCGCGTGCGCTGGCGCAGCTGAGTGGGGAGTCAGTGAACCGCTCGCGGCTGCGGCACTGCGGCGGGCTGCCGCTGCTAGTGGCCGCGGCTCGGGTCAACCTGTACGCCATGCACGCTCTCTTGCAATATGTTTTTGATGGAACTTGTAAGTCACCAGTCATGTATTTTTTAAGGCCTTTTGCCGGGAAGTTAAGTTTATTTTCTTGCCTTGTTGTTTTGATAGTTTTTAAGTATTCTAGCTTATAAGTAGCTTGATATTCTCTGGTCAATAGTGAGCGGCGTCTCGGTTAAAGTACCTAGCCAATACTCCTCTAGAGTATAGAAACACTGTTATAGGTTAGATGAATTAAAAAAAATAAAGTTACTCTTGTTGTTTGGAAAATTCATGCAGTTGAACCATCTCATAACTTACACATAACTTTTTACAAGAAGATAGCAGATCCCGACATTCAAGCTAATTTTAACTCGCCCTTGTGATTCCTTTTTTAATAATAAATTAACGGGTTGGTAAAATAAGCAAACCTTCTCTATTGAGTTGTCAGCTTAACTGTCATTGAATCTATTTGTACTCCCAATGTTCACATATGACGTGCTGATTAGATTATTAGAAAGAAGTTATCTGCAAGCCCTTCGGTCCTAAATTACGTCGTGGATAAAACTTTTGGACATTCCAACATTCTCTGCTATATAGTCACGCAAATCCCCAATTTTCAAATTCCTAATTTTACAGTTTGCAATCGTAGGCAGACCCTTCGAAAACGCTTTTAGACAACATTGCAGAAATATGTATCTGAAGCGGCCTGATGAAAAGAAAGAGATATTAAAATGTAATTTTTTTCAGCATTCCAAATCCTAGTCAACGAAGGATTAATCAGTTTACTCACTGAAGAATTGACAGAATATTTAACTACAATGGAGTTCGAACACAACAACATGGAAAATTCAGAAATGTTAAGCGAAACAGCAAGCTTGGTGAAAGCTAAGGAGATATTCAAACCATCAACGTCATCTGTTGGTACAGAAAATTCAGAAATGGATTGTGAGGGAAAAATGGGTCTCTTTATGCGGCGGAAATGTCAGCTGCTTACTAAGAACGAAGACGAATTGAAAGTGGTGATCGAGCGTGACAACATGATTGTGGGGTTTGTTGATGCAGTAGACAGCGACGAGACTGATGACAGCCAGAGTGAAGACGATACTACACTGCCGCGACGGAAATGTCTGAAGAGAGCAAGGTCTCGGCGGCCTACGTCTATGAAAAAGGTGCGTGTCTACTTCTTTCCGAACTTTGATTGTATTGTTTAGCGAAATGACTTTAAATTAGCTAGCAACTAAACCTAACAACTTTCCCCAAGAAACATTTGGACAGAAAAAAAAATTCGCCTCTTCCATATCAGCTTGCCTCAGTATAAGAGGTCGTTTTTTTTTTGAGAATTTCACCTGTGTTGTGTTTCATTGAGAGAATTACCATATTTTATTTTGTCAGTTTTGTCACAGAATAAATAATAGTACTAACGTACAGAAGTCTCACTTCCCAACAAAAGTCAACTTTAGGCATAAAAATGTGCCTACTATTGCAAGCGGCACAGGCTTGAAAGAGAAATTGAAACTTATAGTCGGCCGCTAGCGTTCATATTCTATTGTGCACCGCCGACTCGATGCCGCGTTCGCGGCGAGAGCTCAGGGTTAATACTCGCCGCCGATTTAGGGGTAAAATTATTATTGAAATCAACTAAGAAAGATAACACTGCTTATAAAATCAAGAGTTACTTTAGTTAGGAAGTGTAGTAAGTAAAAAGACAAGTTAACATGGCCAACCATGTTATTTGATACCTAGCCTACATACCCACTAACTACAGACTATTGTGATGGCAAAACTTGTTTCTGTCTGGTTTTAATATTATTAATAAGTAGCTACACTTATCATTTTGTTCAACACGCGACCAACGCGCGCGGCGAGTGGTGGCCCGCGCTCGCTGGCATACTCAGTATGCCCGCCGCATGAAAATGCCTAAACTGCGGAGTGACACCCCCCTGGTTTTCTAACACAATAATATACAATGTTTTTTTTCGTAGAAATCGCAACTAATCAAGATGGCCAGTAAGGACTGGTCGGCGGGTGTTTATTGGGAACCAAAAAGTCCAGAATGGCCTTCCACATCTCAGCAAATACGTCCGGCGATAAGTCCTGATCGGTCTGACCACGGGCCTTTATCCCCATACTCTGAAGGCAATCAGTCAGGTTTCAGCCCGGAGTATAGAGGATTCCCGAGCAAGCGAGCTCGTTTAGACTGGAGCCCAGAATCGGGAGTTAGCGTCGGTGAAAGCAGTCAGGCCTCATCTCATTGGACCGAGTATCAGTGGAGTCCCAGCAGTTCAGGGCCTACGTCGCCATTTAGTGTTAATAACGGTTAGTTAAATTTGTTTTGTTTTATTTAAATTTGTTTCCACACACATACAAAAAACAAGCAAGCAATTAATGCAAAAGAAACATCGTATGAGAAGGAAAACATTTTAGTAAGAAACATACGAGAAAAAAACTTTTTTTAAAGAGTGGTTTCGCACTTCACCACAATCTAGCTCTAGTGATAGTATTTGATAGTAATTACCCGGGCATCTATTGTATTCTGCAAGTCTATGGCTGATTCTTTAGACCGTCTGATCTGTCACTTGTGCTATATAGATAACAGTGACAGGTAGTGACAACTTGTTACTATGGACATACTAGCGTGGTCGGTTGCAGACTCGTAGAATCCAACCCTACCCTTTTTATTTACGAGTATATGATTGACTTGAAAAGAGCGACTCTCGGAGTTTCTTGCCTATTCTTCTTGACTGCACCTTTGCGAATAGGCGCAAAGTTTAAAATGCTAAAGTAATTCACTATTTTGCCGTGTTTTAAGTAACATTTTGTATGTTCTATGAAATAAAGCTATTTTTGACTTGACTTTTGACCTGATTTACAAAACTCTGTATCATGGTCAAGCGGGCACAAGACGTTCATCCATACACTATGCCGACCACGCCTATGGTCCCTGTTGGAGTAGGCAGAGCATCAGAGTACATTTGACTAACATCCTAAAGAAGGATATGACTTTTCAGAGAGTTCCGACTCGGAGATATCAGGTCGATACTCTCCGGTGTGTAGCGAAGCGGAGGTCGAGGAGAGTGAAACAAGGCGACGGGAGGGTGAGGGCGGCGCGGAGGGGGCGGGGTGTGAGGGGGGGGGCGGGGGGAGCCGCAGAGCTGGACGCGGCGCAGGTGGCGCAGGACCTCGACGAGCTCATGGTGGACGACGAGAGCGCTGACGACGAACCCAGGCTTGAAGGTAACGTGTTAATGTTTTTATAAATAAGGAGATTTAATAGTAGATTGTTAACCAAGGGCTGTATGACATCAATTGCATACGAGGTTTTTGGCGCCCGAGCGCAGCGAGGGCGCTAATTAGCCCGAGTATGCAATTGATGCTTACACCCGAGATAAACACTCTGCTTTACATATCGATTGTGAGGTAAGTAAAAAAACAAGAAAGCAGGTTTCTATGAACATTTATTAAAGAGAAATGTGTATTTAATTAAAATTTCGCGCCTAGCTAGTCGACTGCCTTTTTTACTCTTCACGATTTCATGGCACGCAAGCGCGTCAAATCGTACTGGCCAGTTTGATTTTTAAATCGATTTCAACTAACATACGATGTGACTACGAAACAAATAGTTCGATATTAAAAATAAAGTCTTCATAAATTCTTATATAAATTGTCTTGATTCCGATTCGAGTAAATAATCGATACCGAGAAAAAAAAAGTAACTTTTTAAAAATATTCTTCTTGCAGTATTGAGTATGACAGTTCTTTTTTCAAATTCCAAAACCTATGCTGTAATGTTATTACATGGTAGGTTTTGAAACCTATGCTGTAATGATATCCATACACCCCGGCATTCAGGGAAGTAAGTGACTACTTACAGAGCAAGAGATATGTAAAATTTTTCACTCAATACTGCAAGAAGAATATTTTTAAAAAGTTACTTTTTTTTTTCTCGGTATCGATTATTTACTCGAATCGGAATCAAGACAATTTATATAAGAATTTATGAAGATTTTATTTTAAATATCGAACTATTTATTTCGCAGTCACATCGTATGTTAGTTGAAATCGATTTAAAAATCAAACTGGCCAGTACGATTTGACGCGCTTGCGTGCCATAAAATCGTGAAGAGTAAAAAAGGCAGTCGACTAGCTAGACGCGAAATTTAATTAAATACACATGTTTCTCTTTAATAAATGTTCATAGAAACCTGCTTTCTTGTTTTTTTACTTACCTCACAATCGATATGTAAAGCAGAGTGTTTATCTCGGGTGTGAGCATCAATTGCATACTCGGGCTAATTAGCGCCCTCGCTGCGCTCGGGCGCCAAAAACCTCGTATGCAATTGATGTCATACAGCCCTTGGTTAACAATCTACGTAAAATCGTGTCTTTTACATTCAATTCATTTATTCTCAAGAAAAACATGTTTTGTTTCATAGATGATGGAAATTAACGAACAGATTATACTTATTTTTCATCGATATCCTCTTTTTTTCCCTAGGACTTTTGGGAAATTCCTTCATAGGGGCACCCTATTGTAAGTTTACCATGGTCAATCAGTCAAAAGTTCAGCTTCTTTCATTTATGTATACAGAGGACGTAATCAAGAAGTTTCTGTATTTGGGCCTTATTAAGCTCAAAGGTGTTCAAATTGTTATTTTTTTTGTTATTTTACAGATTCCAACAAAATGGACATCAACACAAAATCCTCCCGAATAGCGTGCGTACTGGTGTTACTATTTCGGGTGTCGCACGGAGCTTGCACTTCATACGGAGCTATTCGCGAAGAGCCAGTGCCCAACCACACTTTGGAATTATTGACTGGAAAAGACTGTCTAAATGCTCTCCTAGACTACGTAGAAAGGTGTAAGAGGCCACTAGGAAGGGCCGCTCGAATTCTCTTCAGGGTCCTTAGGTATAGTATATCTTGACTAGTTTATAAAGAATCTTCTTTTTTTTTTACAAATAATTGTTTCGTTTTTGACTGCAATCTAGCGCAGGGGCAAAGATACATTCGGGAATGTAGCTAACGCACCCAGAAGAAGCCTTTCAGAATTTCAAGCATTTTAAAAAGATTATTTTTATTTTTGTCTTTTACAGCAATGCTCTTTGTCTGATGAGTATATTGAAGCACAGACTTGTATTAAGATTACATAATATGTCCGTAAGCTCGAGACATCCGCCTACTAAATGCCAGCAATGTAAACAGGTATTTTTTAATATTCAAACAACAGTTTGACTTACTTACCTTTAATATATTAATGTCCTACTTTTATTTCAGATTGTAAGGCTTAGTGCAAAACTTTTAACACAGTTAACAATACTAGCGGAATCAAGTTACGGCATTGGAGAAATAAGTTACCAGTTATTAAAAGGATGCTCTTCTATGAAGCAAACCTTGTCTCTGACGCTGCCATATATAGTAAGGTAGTTTACATTACATGTCTTTCCGAAATATTATTCTTACTTTAGTTTGAAAAATACGTGAATGTACCAAATTGTTTTACCTATATTTAATACTAACATTCCGCTCGGGACTTCGTTCCCGTGTGAATTCGGGATTCGGGATAGGCTATATGCCTATGTTACTTAGGCGTAATGTAGCATTCTGATGATGAAATAATGTTTCAAATCAGTCTAGTAGTTTCAGAGCCTATTCAATGCAAACAAACAAACAATCAAATTTTATAATATGACTAGTTTTCCGCCCGTTACTTCGTTTCCGTGGGAATTCGGGAAACTTATATAGCCTATGTTCATCAGGTATAATGTAGGATTCTAACGATGAAATAATTTTTCAAATCGTTCCAGTAGTTTCGGAGCCTATTCAATGCAAAAAGATAATAAAATCTTTATAATATTACACGGTGTAAAGGACAGTTTAGCAAATACTTAAATTATGGAATCTACCCATAACTACCATCAGCTATAAGTAATTATTTTTTCCCGGAAACGTCATGTTAAGGAGTTTTCATTATTTACCTACTTTGGCGCTACGCAACGTATTGTAAAACCGCGCCCTGCGCCGCGCTGCTATCGGAGTGCGATGTACATTGCTGATTTTCGTGTTTTACATTGTTATGATTGATTTTTATTGCAAAATGGAGTGTATTCGATTAAATAATAATAAATGTAAGCAGAAAATATTAAAAATACTTACATGAAAAATATTGAAAATTTTCCGGATAAAAATTTCACTGGGAAATCATTCAGAATGATTGTCTGAGTCCAGGGTTTCAGTTTTTGCTAAGCTGTCTTTTACACCCTGTATAAGTGTAGATTATTAAGTTTTAAATTATGTATTTTTTTCAGAAATGAAAAGCCGCTGAAGAAGTACTTTATTGACTGCAGTGCTTTGAACTTACTTTTTGGTATTATCGCGGATTCTAAAGAAGATTTACAAGACTGCGTAACCGCTTTAGTGAAGTTAGCTACCAACGTGCACATAAAGGACCCTAAAACCTTAGAAACTCGATTCAAAGATAAAGTATGTGTCAGTTACGATCCTATACTAGACAACCTTGCAGTAGATGATATTGTAGTTTTTGAATTAGATGACTTGTCAACTGTTCAAGCTAACAAAATTTTTCTATGTCAGAACTCAGAAGTGTTTAGCGCTATGTTGATGGGTTGTTTTAAGGAATCTGTAGAAAAATGTGTTAAACTAAAAAACGTTACGAAGCCTGCCTTAGAATACTTACTAACTCTTTTGCACTTAGGATTAAACAATCCTGAGAGTGACATACATATATTTCCAATGGCTGATAAATTGGAAACTAATTTAGAAGTCCTTTTATTGGCAGACAGATTTTTGTTTGACAAGATGAAGGAATTGCTGAGCAGTGCAATATTGCAGTTCCAGCTATCACCTGAGACTGCTGATAAAATTTACGTGTGGTCTTTGAGCGAGGGCATGGGCTTTCTTTGCGTGGAATCGGTTGCATACTTACTCACTGGGAAAATGGGAGATTTAGACCGCAAGAAGTCTTTTGAAACAATCCTTAGTTTAAAATATAAAGATCAGTGGCTTGATGATATTAAATCTATGATTTTGAGGCAGTTAATAAAATGACAATTTATTAACTGCCTCAAAGTAGATTACTAAAATGAAATGTAATATGTAATAGTAATTGACGTCGATTCTACTCTCAGTAATGTTAGGTTAAAGGAGCTTTTGTCATATACCTAATAGGTATGAAGCATGGCATTGCAAATCTATTCTTCGCTAGGTAACTTTTACCACTATAAACATTTCGTGACTTACTGTCACCTATCTCGTTTCAGATTGAAATCGAGGTACGCTTAATTAAAAAAAAACAAAAACAATTTTGTTTCCGAACTAAGACAATCAAAGCCAAGTTTTTTGTGAAAACAATTTTAATTTTTGGTAAAGTAGAATCGCCTTCAACAACTCAGATAATACTAGTTATTTAGATAGTTTTTTTATAAGAGTAGTTAATGAACTAAAGTATTTGCATGGTACCTATTTAATACTTTTTTTGCGGAGTCCGCATACCTATAGGCCCCGTGGCTTCAATGGGAGAGACAAAAAATAAATAGTTATTTGAAACTACATTAGGAAACAAATGTTGCTTTCGGTTGCTGTTGACGTGGACGCCACGGTAGGCGATATCCTCATTTGAGCCTCGAGACTTGCGAGAAGGAAGAATGTAATTGTAATTATATAACGAAACGAAACCGCGCGGCTCCTAATGTAAACGCCGCTTTAAACTATGTATTAGTTTTATTCGACAGAATTTTGCGGGTAAGTAGGGACATGATATAAAAATGCATTTTTATTTATTTTTTTAAAAACACTGCCATTAAATATTATGTTACATGTTTATAGTACTTATTACTACGCGCCTTTTTAAAAATCCTTATTGATTGACCTGAAAGAATCGATTAAATGGTTCTTGTAGCTTTCCACCCGCGACTTCGTTCGCTTGGAAAAGCTTATGTCACTGCAGTCCTTCAAACACAAAATCTATGTAAAAAAGTAATGTCAACCCTTTTCTCCGTTAACATGTGAAGGAAAGACGAACAAACACACACTTTCACGTTTATTTATTTAAATTCAAAAGAAAGGATTGAAACAATATGTTTTAGTAGAATTCGGTATTTATTTAGGTTTACATTACAGAAGCACAACTCAAACCAGAAAGTAGAATTTAGATAATCAGTAAATAAAACTTAAACCAACGGAAAATTTATTTCTTTCTTGCTGATATCTGCAACTGGATCTCTTTGTTTGGTATCAATATCATTGATGTTACAGGTTTTATCTCAGAATTGTTTATGCATTTGAAGTCGAAGTTGTTCACAATCTGGAAATGTTAATTATCCAAAGGCATGAGTGAAGTATAAGTTAGGAATGAATTGATCAGATCCGGCAACACAATGAGTCGTTGTATGGAGAAAGTTGGTGTCAGCAATTTAAAATTTTTCAACCCGAGCTTCACCTCGATCGCCCAATGTACAGTCAACAGCACATCAGGTTACCACAAACTGTCACATTTCCCCAAAGGATAGTAAACTCTAATGCTTGGAGATAAAACTGAAAATCGATTGAAGAAAATTGACAGATTTGGATAGCATGATGTGCCGTTGTCCCTGTACTACAATAAAAAAGGTGTACCTACATTTTCTTTTAAAATAAAAATAATTATCTATCAGTTTAGAATTTCTAAAAAAAATTAGGTATGTACCTTTACACCCTAAGCACACACCACTGCATGGGTAGCTGGTAAATTGGTTTTATTTAGATTTTTGGCTTTTAACTACTTATTGAAGCTTACCTGGCTTATAGTCTCAGTCAGTTGCAACATAGCAACTTTTTTCCCTATACATGATCTTGAACCATGGGCAAAGGGCAGAGACGCCGAAGGGACATGATTTTCCAAATCTTGTTTTCTAGGGTCATTTTTGTCCCAGCGATAAGGCAGAAACTCATTGGCTCTACTAAAATTATTCTCATCTCTTCCTGATGTATAGATGGATGCTATAATTGGGGTCTGAAATTTTTAACTGTTTATTTACCTATTGATTCTTTAATATTGAGGCATCCAAATAAAAAAAATACAATGTTGAATTTTTGAGTTTTTTTCTTGTGTGGCTCAGGCCAGCAGACCCACGGAACTTAAACAATGGTATTCTATGTATGCGAATACATAGTGCCTTCCTAGTGCCTATTGATTCCAAAAGAACCATATCTAGTGCCATCATAGTTTAAGAAATATATCTTAACTATGATGGCACTAGATAAGGGGTCTGCTGGGCTAATATCCGTCCAGCAGACCCACAAACAACGGCCTATAAAAAAAAGCACCAATGACACACTAAACATTGATATGAGATTTCATACCAATTACCTTCTAGCCACGGAGCTATCGTGTTGGGTCAGCTGCGTTGAACCCTCCGCCCAGCAGGCACACCAAGATCGTTTTATAGCTCCGAAACGCTTGAAGCACTAGTTTTGAAACTTTAGATCTCGATGGCACCAATGAAAGCATTAAAGCTTAGAACTAGAACCATGTCTCTAACTTTAGGCGTTTCCGTGTACGAGAGGTGGGTACCTCTCGTACACGGAAACGCCTAAAGTTCTAAGCTTTTTTTTACCAGCCCATATACGTCCCTACCGAGGGGCACGGGCCTCTCTTCGAAAAACGAACGGGACTTAAACGAAAAACGAAGGGGACTTAGGCCATAGTCCACCACGCTGGCCCAATGCGGGTTGGTGGACCGCTCGTGTTTCGAAAAGTAATTTTCTTGGACGGCGGAATTTCCTTGGTAATTTTTTTGGCGGGTTTCATCACAATGTTTTCCGTCACCGTTGAGCAAGTGATAATTAGAAATCCGTACATAAATCCAAATAGACGAATTTAGTGGTACAGGCCCGCACCAGGATTTGAACCCGCGACCTTCGGATTACAAGTCTGGCTCATTACCAACTGGGCTATCACCGCTTCGTGCCGTAGCCTAACATAACATAACAAATAGCCTCTGAAAGTTCTGCATACATTTCAAAATGAATACAGTCGCGTACCTAAATAATCAATAGTTTTTACGTGATTGTTGATACAATATGGATTCTATGTCTTTTTTACAAGCTTGTATTTTATTTGCAATGTGCGTAAGGGTGATTTTTGTCCACCAAGTGACCTTTTATGTACCTACTAAGTCTTCCCCCTTGCCTGCTTGCGGGGTTTATTAGTTATTAGCACAGTTTAAGCGCTAAGTACCTAAATCGAAAAACTGATATTTTTATGTTATTCTAAGGCACTAATGACACACTAAATATTGATATGAGATTCATACCAATTACCGTCTAGTTATGGAGCTGTCGTGTTGGGTTTGCTGCGTTGAACCCTCCGCCCAGCAGGCACACCAAGATCGTTTTATATCTCCGAAACGCTTGACGCACTAGTTTTGAAACTTAAGATCTCGATGGCACCAATGCATGAAAGCGTAGAACTAGAACTATGTCTCTAACTTTAGCCGTTTCCGTGTATGAGAGGTGGGTCTGCTTGGCTGATATCCGTCTAGCAGACCCACAAACAACGACCTTGAACTATGATGGCACTAGATATGGTTCTTTTGGCATCAATAGGCACTATGTATTGGCGTACATAGAATACCTAAATTCATTGTTTAAGTTCTGGCTCAGGCCAGCAGGTCTGCTGGCCTGAGCCACACATTTTCTTGGGTAGTAAATAACAGTATTAACTTTTGTATAAATTATTTTATTCAGTTTTACTCCTAGGTATAATTTTTTTCAACTTATTACTAATTTCTGATTTCATATGGCCATAGGGATCTTCAAGTTCACTTGGAACTTCAGGAATTTTCAGTTTTCTGCGAAGTGAAGGTGCAAGGAGAACTAAATTCTGCATCAGGCCGAAAGCACTGGAAGTCACCCAGTACAGGCACATGCAAGAGGGTACACTCGCTGCAACGGGTATCATTACTACTGAAAATACTCTAAAAACATTTGTGAATACATCATACAATTTTGATGGCTGTCTTAGCTTCGACATTTTCTGAGTTTCAATAATCGCTAAATTAGTCAATCCAAAAGCCACTGGTAGGATCAGAGAATGATCAGGTTCTGTCAAGTTTGGGATCCATCCTACTCCACCTAGGGACATTTCCATGAATGTCACTATTGCACTAGGGTCTGGAGGGTGCATATAAACCAGATTTCTGAGGGCAAATGACATGCAGACCCAAATAGGAATTTGAAACCAGATTACCATGCTAGCTTTAAAGGGGTGGCAGTTATCTCTTACAATGAGTTTTTGCCACTGTTTCTTCATTGATCTCTTAAATAAAATAACTGCCTGTCTGTCTGTTAAGTTATAGGCTTTCTTAGCCATTGCCGTTTCTCTTTTCAATTCATTGACCAAGTCATTTAGTTCTAAGCTTATATTTTCCACTTTAGCTAGTATGATGTTTTGGTATATAGTGAGAGGTAAGGTCATGAATACTCGCACTAAAAATGTAGTTGTGACCACAGTCGCCCACCACGGCAAGCCAGTTGTGTCATGAAAATAAAGTAGTCCATCCTGTATCGTACTGACAAGGTAACTGTTTGATACACTTGCGTAAGTTTGTTCTTGCCACTTAACTATCCCTTCCAGTGACAAATGCCTCTTGTTTGATATTAGTGGTGATAGTATACGGTTCCGTAAGGGTTTGGTGAAGTAATGCCGAGATGTTTCATCTTTGCGGTGATCAGCGCTGACGCTGAAAACACTAAAATTTCGCTTGGTGTGTAATATAGTTTTGGAGTCAAATCTCCGAGCAACCCTCAAACAGATCATGTTCGAATCATTATCAGTTTAACAATTACGCAACACGTGAATTTAATTCATCAAGACTTTATACTTTTTACCAACTCAACCATCACACAATCAATGAAAGTTGTTGTTTCTAACCAAACTCAAAGTTTCTAACCATAGACAGTAGTAGTAGTAAAATTCATCCTAATGGATAGGCAATGGAACTGTGCCATACAGCCAAATCATAAGCAGTATTTCTTGTGTTCATCTTATTTAAGGCTTTCGCCAAATCTTAAACTTCTTTTTCTTCGCCAGTCAGGTAATACCCGAAGTAAGGCTATTATAGCCAAATCTTTCGTAAATTAAACAGTAAAGTCATTCGTAATCCATTTTTCATAATCATCTTGATGCTCATAATAGTTTATATGTCTTTTCCGTGTATATGTCGCTTTTCTGTGTATATATGTCTTTTCCGTGTATATATGTCTTTTCCGTGTTTATATGTCTTTTCTGTGTTTAAATGTTTTCTTCAAGTTAAGTCAAATTATAACTCTCCAATGCTGGATATGACATATTCAAAAATAGTTTCGTAAGTTGCTGAATTTTTAAGTATTTCCTGTAGTGATGGCGGGATAATCTGATATATATCTTGGAGTTTATCTATCATTAAAATTCTATGCAAATTGAACGCTGGACAATCAAAAAATATATGATGTAAACTAACCATAGACATACAACTACCCGAAAGTTTCTAACCCAATTCTAACCTCATCGGCTTTGACATTTGTAATGCAACTGTCAGAAACAGCTGATTAACAATAAGGGTGAAATTGTCGGTGGTATTATGTTCTTTGGTCATTGGGTATTACAAATAAACATAGAAACGTTTTTAAATAATATTTGAAATAACGCAATAAATATGTAACTTAGATTTAACTTTTCATCAAGTTAAATTTTCTTTAGTCATTGAGTTAATTTAATTTACATATATTTTTTTACAACTTATTTGTCGATGTTCTTTCAAGTTTCGCACGCAGGCAGGTTTTATGTGTGTTGCCAATACAATTTAATTTGGTTTTTGGTAGTGTTTTCATTTATATAAAATATTATAAACAAAATGTATTGATTGGGGTCATAAACGATATCTAATTCGTAAAGTGCACCGGGTTATATAAAATCCCGGTGCACTTTACGAAGATACCTATCCTCAAATTGTCGCGCGGATGTGAATGGGAGGACATAAAGAAAAGTATAGCCACGCTGCGCTAACATGAGCAACTGGCATTCGGTCTGAGTCTTAAAGACATAATTTTTTAATCCCGTGATGTTTTATTCGATTACTTACCTTCGCCAGATGAAGTACTCATAGTATGAAAAAGGTTACCATTTGTCTTTGAGAAATTATTATAGATTTCGCCATTTTATATTATAAAAGTGAGATCTTAATGACCGTAACCATATGTAGTGATAAGTTAAAAAATCTCCATATTAAAACGGTAACTCAAAAATGTAAATAACTAGCATGTATGGAGATTTTTTAACTTAACTTACGGCTTTTTTAGATTTTTTTACTTTTTAACTTACGGCGGGTCACGGTCATTAAGACAGTAAGTACTTTTAGTACTCAGATTAATAAAATCCATCCACGTCTTCATTAATCTGAGTTTTAGTAGGTAAGTATATGAAATGGCGAAATCAATAATAATTTCACAAAGACAAACGGTAACCTTTTTTGTAATATAAATGATTATGAACAACTTTTGAATAGCGCCAACAACAAAATCAGCTGCTGTTTCTTACATTTCGGTCAATCAAAACAAATTAAGCAAAATGTGTAAAACAGCATTTTTTTTAGTAAGTATAGCAGCAATGTTCTTTCCATAATTTGTTCATATTCACATTCATGAGGGACGTAAACGAATAAAATGTCACGATGTAGGTATGGATTTATTTTTAAAGTTATCTCTGAAGTTAAGTACTAACCTTATTTAAAAACAATGGGTAGGTTACCTTAAAATGATTATTAGATGGATACTTACCCCGGCATGTAGTTTATACTTCCCACAAAATGCTTCTGTAGGCAAAACTCTAGTCAAAAAGGGAGCCACGGGATATAGTCTCATTGATTCTTTTATAACATTTTTCACATAACCAGTATCCTTTGCTCGCATTTCTTCCTTTACTGTTGGATTACTTGCGAGAAGAAATAATGTCCACAAAATTGTATATGCAGTCTAAAACAAATTAAGACGTTTAAATAAGAGCTTGGTATATTCCCTATTTAGGCATTTTTGATAGATACTTCTAACATTTCTCACCGTATCACCCGCAGCAATAACGAAGTCAGCGCCTATTCTGGTAATCATTTCTTCGTCCATGTTTTCATCAATTAATTTTTTGACTAAACCATCGTTTTCTTGTCTTGTATGAATCATTTCATTCACAATTTTATGTGCTGTAACGTAAAATATTAACAAATGTGGTAATACCATAATAATAATATTATTATTTTAAACAAGAACCATAAAAATATTCTATTTTGCGTATGCGTACATAAAATAAAATAAATATGAACTTTAAAAGATACCATAGATACATATTTCTTAACCAAGACAGCTTATTCCTTACCTAAGGAAAGTGAAAAGTCGACACTTTCTTTAAACTCTTTCCATCGATTTAAATTCAACTTTTGGAATACAGTGGCCGGTAAGCCATATAAATTGTTAGTTGTATGGAATATTTTTCTAACTGATTCAGAAAACATCGATAACAATTCCTCAAAATGGCTTGCTTTGACCATTGTGTTGGTTCCAAGCAAAACATTGATTATTACTGAAAACCAGAAAGACTATAATTATAACGATAAATAGTAGATAATAAGTCAAACATGGCATCTAGTGATTTTAGAACCAGTGATGCTCTGCCTACCCGTTAGGCATTATGGGCCTAAGCGTATATATAAGGTCCTAATTTATTAGTGACTTTCCTTTTAACACGTTATTGTGTAGGTCAAAATATATCATTTGAGTCAAAAAACAAAGGCATAATATTAAATTGAAAAGGTCTTGAAAAATTTTGTTATGATATTTTTTCATTACTATGATGAATAAACCCATCCATTCAAACGTAAATAATAATGGCAGTAGTAGAGCGGGCGAGCGGGGAGTGGCCGGCTTCAAGTGATCGAGAACCATTCCTTTATCTTTAAATGGATTTTTTTTTAATTTTTTTTTGCTAAATTTTATTTTAAGATAATATTATGTTGTTTTTTGGAATACTATCAACCTATACAATAACGTCTTTGAAGGAAAGTCACTAATAAATTAAGACCTTATATAAGTCATAAAATTTCATACGATCGTGATCATTAGCTGACCAGATTATAGAGAATGTTATAAACAATCTGAAACATATGACAAATCTTGTTGTGTGTCATTCAACCAGAACAACCATAATCTAGAAAAATTGAATTTCAACATTACCATTAGTCGAAAGTCTATAAAGCTCAGATTCTAGATTTGGAACAAAGTTAATTTTATCAGTCCTGTTGGTCCAGTTTAGCATGAACTCTTTAATAGTTTCTTTGATAGGAATTTCTAGCCATTTATCTGCATTTTCTCGAAGTAAATGTTTGTTTACTATTCGCCGACTGTGTAGCCATTCTTCTCCGTCCATAAACAAAAGACCCCTTTTATTTCCATACAGTTTCTCGTATAACAGCCAAGGTTCTGGTAGAATATGCGCTGGAGTTTTGCCTTCAAGTCTCAAAAATAATGATTTCATAAGATCTGGATCACTGGTAAAAACAAGTTCAGTATTGCTGCCCAAACTTTCATGAAAAATTGGTCCTAGCTGCTTATGACGTTGATCGATGTATTCGTGCAATCTGAAGTTAAGAAATATACTTAGAGAAATATATTTTTTTAAAATTTTGTTTTAGCAAAGCAATATAATTAACTACAACATACACCATCAGCACCGCCGCCCAGAGGAGCATTTGAATTTTTTTATTACTTGCTAAAAATCTCCACCAATCACTAGAAGAATTCTTATACAGGGTGTAAAAGACAGCTTAGCGAAAACTGAAACTAGACTCAGACAATCATTCTGAATGATTTCCCAGTGGATTTTTTTCTTCGGAAAATTAACAATTTTTTTCTTATTGTTCAATATTTTCTGCTTACATTTTTTATTATTTAATCGAATATAATCCATTTTGCAATAAAAAACAACCATAACAACGTAAAACACGAAAACCAGCAATGTACAGTCAAGAGCAGGTCACGCTTTACACTACCAGTTTGAGCTGAGCTCTGATTCATACTGCGCGCCATACAATGCAGGGCTGGTCCAAAGTCCAAAGTGTCAAGCTTGACGTGCTCTTGAGTGTACATCGCAGTCCGATAGCAGCGCGGCGCGGGGGGATCGCGCGTGGGGCGTGGTTTCGAGATACGTTGCGTAGCGCCAAAGTAGGTAAATAATGAAAACCCCTTTACATGACGTTTTCGGGAAAAAATAATTACTTATAGCTGATGATAGTTATGGGTAGATTCCATTTAAGTTTTTGTTAAGCTGTCTTTTACACCCTGTATATAAAACTAGCTTTTTCCCACGTCTTCGCTCTCGTAAAGAACTCTTTTAGTCACCCGTTTCATTCTTGACCCCTTAGGGGATGATTTTTGGAAAAATCGCGAAACGCGTGTCCGTTTATCAAGGTATATCTTGCTTGACGAAGTCTCGAGTTAAAATATCAAAAAAACTAGTTTTCTCCATACAAACTTTGAACCCCCATTTTACCCTCTTAGGGGTTAAATTTCGAAAAATCCTATCTTAGTGCTTGCCGACGTCATAAAAAACACCAATTCACTGACAAGGATTTTTTGAAATTCAATCCCTAAGGGGGTGAAATGGGGATTCAAAGTTTGTAAGGAGAAAGCGATTTTTTTGGACATTTTGATTCGAAACTTCGTCAAGATAAACGGACACGTTAGGGGATGATTTTCGGGATTGACCCCTGTCAAGGATGAAATGGGTGATTAAAAGAGTTCTTTGCGCGAGCGAAGCCGTGGGAAAAAGCTAATCTCCACTAATCACGACGGACAGTATACCATCAATGATGATCGCTAACTTCACTGATAAGCGCCACACGCTTATTGATTTAAATTATGATGTGTTATGATTATAACAAAACATAGTTAAGTATGTCAGTGGCGGCATAAGGGGGAGGCGGTTCGCCCCGGGTGTCAAGCATCAAGGGGTGATAACGGAATGCCAACTCAGTCGTGCAGATTATAGACGGAGATCCCAGGGCCGTCATACCTTACTTATTTTCTCAAATGTGTGGGAAATAATAGTGCTAATATGGATTATTAACATATAAATACCAGCGAACCAGGGCCGACGACCAATTTTCAGCTACTAGGTTCTGAAGGTACTTCCAAAAATTACTCACTTGTCTTGAAGACTGGCTGTGGCTGCTGAAATCTTATAGAATATAATTAATTAAATATAAAAATTAATGATCAACACCGCCAGACACTCTTCGTCAGCTGTAATTTCTGCCAGACGCTGTACAGTTTGCAAGTAAATTATGCGATTATACCTGCAATCTGAGTCGTGATTTTTTATATGATGTTCAGGTAACTCTAACAATACATTTTATAGCATCCAGACTTCAAGACAAGTGAGCAATTTTTGGAAGTACCTTCAGAACCTGGTAGCTGAAAATTGGCCGTCGGCCCAAGCTAGCTGGTATTCATATGTTAATAATACATACTAGCACTACTCTTTCCCATACTTTTGGTTAATGAGAAAATAAGTAAGGTCTGGGATCTTGGTCTATTAGTAGCCACTGGCGCATCTGCACGACCAGTATTGCCAACTGGACTGATATGAAATGTGCTAAAGTGCTACTTAAAAAATGCCAAAAACATGCTAATTTTTTATTGAGTTTTGTAATATTGGATAAAGTGCTAAAATAAAATGCTAATTTAATTTTAAATTTAAATCAATAGTAAAAGTGACCGGAGACATATGATTCAGACTCTCAGATGAAGATAAAATTTATTCAGATTACATTATTTGAAAACTTGATTGTTTATTTGAAAACTTGGAATAAGTGATTCCAAGTTTTCAAATAAAATGAACAGTCCATGATACGTTTGACAAGATTCGCTTGAGAATCGCATACAAATCTTGTCAATTCGTATGCGAATTGGAATTCTATTGTTTCAAAAATACGTCTCCATATCTTGATCTTAATCAACGTAACTGTAGACGTAACAGTTGAAGACTGAGGTTCGAAACGCGACTCAGACTCTGAACTATACTAGCGCTATGTTTAAGATTTTGAAGTGAAAACTTCTTTAACGGCGTTGTGCACTTTGAAGTAGGTATGGGTAAGGAATGTTAAACTCGCGGCAGGACACGTGACGGTCACGTGACCCTGATCAAAAATTCGTAAGGCGGAGGCACAGTATTACAATATTTTGTTTAATAAATATAGAAAATTAAAACTGCAAAAGTCAAGATGTCATCCGGTGTCAGGATAGAAAAAAATAAATTAAATATTAATGCACAACGTTAATGTTTAAGTTTTTACTTCTGCCGATGCCGGCACTCCCGGAGTGCAATCCGTTGTTTTTTTGAAGTTAAAACTTCTTTAGCGGCGTTGAGCACTTTTAGTACGGGGAAAAAATGTTAAACTCGCGTCAGATCAGATCGTCAGATGTCACGTGACCGTGATCGAAAATGCGTCACATCGTCAGATGTCACGTGACCATGGTCGAAAATGCGTAGGATAGGGTTGCCACCTTTTTTGAAGTGAAAACTTCTTTAGCAGCGTTGTGTACCTTGAAGTATGTGTGAAAACCCGGACGGATGGCAGCCCTATGGTAAAATTATCTCTGTGCCAGATGTCAACGATTATTCGCACATAGTGCGCAAATACACATATAGACTATTTTACTGAATTGAGAGTAGTCATTTCGGTCGAGTGGAAAAGTTTCCAGATCGTAAGGTCGAGGGTTCGAATCCTGAGAGAATAACGGACTCTTTTTGTGTATTTTGTTTTATTTCCATATTAATGCACAACGTTAATTTTTAAGTTTTCACTTCTGCCGGCACTCCCGGGCACGTTTAGTATTTGTCGTTTTATTTTGAGGGTGCTCAATTGAAAGTCGCCCCGGGTGCCAACCCATGCTACGCCGCCACTGAAGTATGTGTAATAAATTAGTGCTTCCAATTGTATGCGAGTCAATACGGACCCGTTTCGGTGAGATCAAAAGTATTAGCCGGTTAGCAGCTCAACACTTTATCGAAACTTCGCTTCGTAAGACAACTACAAGATCATAAATTCATACCTTGTAGGACTGCCAGTAAACAAAAAATGTAACTTTGTGCCAACGACTGGTAGAGCCTTTGGTTGAGGCATATCACTTAAACTTGATGAGCTTACTGCAGCAGTAGAATTACTTCTTGATAGAACCCACAGGTTTTTTAAAGTAATTTTATTTCTGATATTATGTATCTGAAATATGAAGAGACAACGTTTTTATAAATATGAAGAGAATACTCAATTAAAGCAGGTAACCAAAGTTAACATAATTACACCTACCATGTACATGATGTTTGATTTCTTCAATGTAGCTAGTATTTTCTAGATACCGAACATACACCGACAAATACTTAAACTGATATGAAATTCACTCAGAGTATTTCAACCTCGATACGAGAGCAGTGAATACATAAGACACCATTAATATGTGAATAATAATGGTGCTTTGACCGTAACTTGATATTATGGTAATGAGGGATTTTCTTTTTATTTTTTTTAATTTTTTCCCCAGTCGCCGGATAGATGGCGCTAAACTATGTACGTTACTGCAAGGAACGGAACGTTAAATTATTTTTGATTAATTCACTTGAACGTAATTTTGAGATCATAAAACGAAACGTTATAGTCATATCACATCAATATCACGTCTACCATACGTAGTTAGGCGATTTTACGAAAACAACGAAAAAACCAAACTGAATTATAACAAAGCGCGAGAAAACTAGGATGATTGGAAAGCCAAAACAAACTCAGAATTTGCTCAGAATATTTGATGCAATGTTTTTCTCCAAGCCTTTTGGCTTTGGCACCTAGTAACGGAGTCAGTTCAGCGCCATCTAGAGAGCTCTGGGGAAATACTTTTTTTTTTTAATACCCAAAAAGAAAACCTCCCATTAGAAACCATTGATGTCAGAATACACGCTGTTTTTCTAAGTATTGTTGCGCTAAGTTTGCTTCCTTCTATTATAATTTATAATACATTTAATTTAGATAAAGTAAGAACTTAAGAAAATACAAAAGTCACATTAAGCTTGACACCCAGGATTTTGTATCGTTTTTATTCTGTAAATGTAAGATGGAAAATTACCCTGCACTGTCCAATGCTGGCTGTTCATTAAAGTATTCATACGTAGGACTCATGATGGTTGAAGGCAATATTTAATTTAACCAAATTCATCCCTCAGAGTATGCGTAAGGAGGAGAACAAGAACGGAATTAGAAAGGTGCCTAGGTTTCATGCTCAAGTGCTCTCGGTTGTACATACAAAAGTGTGATTTCGTCAATGATGAATCGATGACACTTTTTGTTAAAAAAATCAATGAGTAGAGGATCAAAATAATAAATTAAATACCTAGGTAATGAAAACATCCTTTTTGATTATAAAATTGAGAACAGGTTAGCAAGCATTATATCCGAATCTTTTCCAATTGGTAGAAATTATGGTAGTATCTCAACTTTACTGTTAGCACCCCGATGCCGTGACTTGTCAAATTTTACCAAAATCATCCTACACTCCGATTGAATTATTTTGGATATTGGGGATAATACTTAAGAATGACTTTAAAAAATAAAGTAGAAGAGCCGAAAAAAGAAAAAGCAGAACCAGTGCCAGCTCCTAACGATGATTTGGTGAGTACTTCCTCGTTTGATCAGATAAGTAAAATAGTCCTAAATTGTTTTCTTCTAATTATTCGATTTTTTCAGTCGGAAGAAGATAAGAGGCTCCAAGAAGAGCTTAATATGCTCGTGGAGAAGCTGACAGTACGTATTCACCTATAATAAAAATATATTTAACATGTTATTAACTAAGATGCTTATAACCTAATTCGCTCTTGCAGGGCAATGAAGTCGATCTTTATTTTCCATCGCTGCAAATGCTTAGTAATCTCATACGGACATCTACGACGTCTATGACGTCAGTGCCTAAACCACTAAAGTTTCTGAGAGAGCACTACCCTGCCTTGAAGCAAGTGTATGAGAAGATTAAAGATGAAAAGACAAAGAAGTTCTGTGCAGATGTTGTGTCAGTACTGGCTATGGGAGTCAGTGGTTCCGTAGATGCGGCAGAAAAAAGAGAATGCCTCAGATATTGTCTTCTTGGGACTATGTCAAATGTAGGAGATTGGGGGCATGAATATGTCAGGTGAGCAATGTTTAAATAACATTTTAATCTTGTTTATACATCTAGGCTTATCCTTTTCAATTAGATTATAGATTTAGGAATTTAATTAGATTATAATAATATTCCCACTTAATTGTAAATTAGTGGTGTGTTATCTTCTTCTTTCAAATCAAATGTCAATTAAAGGAGCATGCAAAACCTGTTGCCACCCTCTAATAGCTAGATGTGTTACATTGTTGAATTGTGGTTTATTTGAGCTGAATAAAAGTTACTATAGCTATAGCACCAAGTTCCAAATCTGATATTCTTTATTTAACATTTCAATTTTGGCAATCCATCTATCTATGGAGGGGACACCCGTCAGGCACAGGCGGGTGATCAATCAACTTGTTTGGGACCAATTAATCCATTGAGGGATTGGTAAGCCCAGCCTCATTTTGACAATTCACTAGATGCAGATGAATAAAATGTTTGCTTTTAAAATATGTTATCATAGTGACTTAGTTGTAAAAAATGTTCTTACAACTTTGATGATAAGAGTAAACAAGTAGTTCAAAGCGCTTCTATTTTCTTATCGTGGTTTGGCAAACAAATAAGTAAGTTGACTTTCAAATGATTAGAACGAGACAGAATACTTTTTGCTGAGTGACATTAAGAAAATAGAAGCACTGGACTATAATACACACACCGGCACATTTAGCAGAACTATGTCTGTTTTTCATACAATTGACTTATATTGGGAGTTCTAAAAATATACGTTTTACGTACATAACTGCACTTTTCTTTATGCAAATAAATTTTATAAATGATCGTCTCTTTTTTTTACAAAAACTGACGAAAAGCCTAGAATCTCTCGTGTAGTCAGTAGAAAAAAAAACTCTTTAAATGTTTCATATGAAGTTGTATGATAAGGTTTTTGCAATGTTCTCTTTTGGCCATTGGCACATTATTGAAAACTTCTTGTATGTTTTATATTTGGTTTTAACAGACAAACATTTTGGTCTAAACTAAGCGTAAAATTTTAATAACAGCATCGAATAAAAATCTCCATTTATAAACCCAAAGTTGACTTAATTGTATGAAAAACATAAGTTGTTCCGCTAATTGTGCCGGTGTGTGTATTTATTCTCAAAGTAGACTGTATTAACGGAAAACATAGTTTTGATTAAAAAGAGATTTTTAATAAAGTACATACAACTCTGAATAGACTAAGATTTGAAATTAGTGGCAAATTTTTTTTTGTTCAGCTTTTAAATACCTATGTGGGACTAGATTTAATAGAACTTCTGGCATCATCCTTTGTATACAGACAACTGGAAGGTGAAATCGCAGAGGAATGGAATGCAGATAACATGGATGCACTCCTGCCTCTGGTGCGTGATGTGATAGCATTTGACATGAAGCATTCGGCTGAGATCCAAGCCTGTGATCTACTCATGGAGATTGACCGGTTGGACCTACTGACACAGCACATGGACCAGAGCAACTACCCTCGTGTCTGCCTCTATTTGATAGGGTGAGAAAAGTATTTATATCAAGTTTTTTGTACATAATATATTGGTTAGAAATTGGTTACTGATAATTATGTATTTGAACCTTGTGAACTACTTACTTATACAAATGTGATGAATTTTTCCAAATATGTTAGATTGAGAAACAACAAAACTTTTATTTGCAAATATGTAAAAATTTTTTTATCCATTTTGGAACATTGTTAAGAACCAATTAATTGTTAACTTAAGTTTTTTTCTTAAATCCATACTGGACTGGGAGTAAAAAAAAAACTTAGAATGAGCCAGCTGCCTACTCTTCCCAGGCATACTGTAAAAGTCAGTAAGTGGGACATGAGGGACTTGCTGTATCATGGGCGAAAGGCTGGCCACCTTTAACCATTTCACAACATGTTCCATCTAATAACCCTCACCATCTGTGTCAAACATGGCATTAAGTGGTTCTCTAGAACCACTGATGCTCTGCCTACCCCGTTAGGGATTACAGGCGTGAGCGTATATATGTATGTAAGTTTTTTATTGCTATATATTGTATTAATGAATTATTTTCTTAATTTTTTTATCAGTCCAAACAAAATGAATCTAGTCTGTGTGCTCATAGATGTAAGTATATTTTAAGTCAAACATTTATTCGGTTACCACGATAAACTTAAAAGCAATGCTTAGTGACTAATCAGTCAACTGCTTAGTAAAATATTGAAAAAAAATCAATGTACTTAAACGGTATTAAAATATTTATCAGATGTGCCAGCTATGTTGTGGAGCCAGAATCGACTCAGATTCTTCAAGGAGTACTGGACACATACATCCGTTTCGGAGAGTATCCACGAGCTCTGCTAGTTGCCATGCAACTGCATGACAAGGCCAAGTGTGAAGAGGTCTTCAACTCCTGTACTGACCCGTAAGTGTTAATTTATTATAATTTACCACAAATTATATTTACAAAGAATATCTATGACTAGCTTACTAGTCGGTACTTTGTTCCCGTAGGAGTTTTCCACATCGGCAAGCTTACCTAAGCTGCGCCTTCTGGTTCGTCGTCGTCGCCACCACTCGAGGACCACTACTGTCCCATCGGCGGCCGTCAGTCCTACGAGCTATTTGCTCTATTAAAAACCGTTAATACCATATCACGTCAAAATAAGTCTATTTCACTTCATCCCTAGATTTTGATTGAAATACTCAGATATTCATATATTGGTAAAAGTAAAACCACTATTAAAAAAAAAAACAATAATAATTGAGATGTTGTCTTGTTCATCTTCAATGAAGGCGTTTTCCATACAGATTACGTGACTCTTGTTGGACTTAATAAGCTGAATGTGATTCATTTTCATTGATATCTAGCTTTGCGCCCGGAATTTTGTTCCCGTGGGAATTTAGGAAAATTATGTAGCCTATGTGTTAATTCAGGGTGTCAGTTACCTCCATACCAAATATACTCTTGAAGCAGTCCGAGGAAGCTGCTTGTTATTTTAAATAATACTATTTTTATGGCTCTCCGTGATATTCTGTTTACGTACTCTTTTAATTTTTAATTATTTTGCTATTTATAATTTTATTATTTCTATACGTTTGATGTGTTTCTCCGTTAGTGTAATTATAAGGCTGTGGCAGAATAACAGCGACTTAAACCCTCCATAGGTTTTAGTCAGTCTGAGGCCACAGACCAATTTGTCCTTAGAACATTATTAATATTGTTTTGTTGTCATAATTGTTAAATGTTTTTAATGGACAAATAAATGCTTATTATTATTATTATATTATCCAAATTGGTCCAGCTGTTTGAGCGTGAAAGAGTAACAAACATCCATACATCCTCACAAACTTTCGCATTTTTAATATTAAGTAGGATTAAGGCATCACCTATCTATGTGAGATAGAGTAGTGTGCTTTTGATGGTACATTTTTCGTCTTTATGCTACGAGGCCTTGTGGGTTTCTGAATGAGCAGAAGGAAGATAGATAAACGACTGATTGGTCTCCAATTTGCACACTGCGCCATTTTATTTTGGTTAATTTAGGTGAAATAGATAAAAATAACATGACACAGAAAAGTGGACACAAATTATACAATGCCTTGTTCTAACAGAATTACTGGATAATTCAAAATGGAGTTATTTTTGTCTAGGCTGATAAAGAAACAGCTGTGCTACATGTTGGCGCGGCAGTACATTCCCCTGGAGATCGAAGATGAGGACCTGCGCACCATCCTCCTCAACGCACACATCAATGACCACTTCCTCAGCTTGGCGAGAGAGGTAATTCTAATCACGTGTCTCTATTTTACTACGAACCCTTATAGTTTCGCCATTTCCGTCTGTCTGTCCGCGGTTTTTCTCAGAAATCCTTGGTACGGTTATACATATTGGTTACGCAGACAAAACGGTAAAACAACATTTCGAAATACATTTCTTTTTCGGGTAGCCTCCCATACACGTAAAGGGGAGATTTTTTTTACTCGCCAATGGCATCGTGTGGGGTGTCATTCGATAGATTTTTTAAAGATAGTATGGGTTTGTGAAGAACGTTTTGCAATTCAGGGATATGTTTGCGAAATATTAAGCTTTAAAGTGTCCATTTTCGTCAGACTCAAGTGTCCCCACTGTTAGCTAAACCGTTGCTTATAAAAATCTGAAAAAATTCACAGTGCTAGAAAATATAACGAAATTAAAAGGAAAACAGCTAAGTTGGCTTTTTAAGTTGAAGAGTAATGGTCCATCTAGTAATAAATTGTAGTTTTTCAACAACGGAACCCTACACTACGCTTGGCACGACACGCTCTGGGCCGGTTTTTTAAATTGATGAATGGTTTCGCGTTGACCACAATCCAGCTCAGAGGCAAAAATATTTTTCTGTTTGCAATACGGGTAATACAGAAATAGTGGTTAATGCTAATACAGTACCTTGTTTGTATCACTTCATCCAAAATGTATACTAGGTGTGCATGTGTCACACCTTGCACCTTGGTGGTAGCTTTTCGCCCGTGACTTTGTTAGTTAGTGTGGAAAAGTAGTCCAGTGCCCAGTGCCTGATCGACATAATCGCTAAATATCATCCAAATCCATTCAGTCATGAAGGCTTGTAAGCGGAAAAAACAAACAAACTAATAAACAAACTTTTGTATTTATGTACTGCAATTGTAAAATTTTGTCCAAACCCATGATTTAATTTTTACATGATTAACAAACATTTAAATATCCAACAAACTTTCACATTTTTAATATTAATAGGAAGCAAAATTCAAAACTTATCACTTATCATACCATTCCATTTATGTATTTAGCTGGACATTATGGAGCCCAAGACTCCAGAGGAAGTATACAAGACTTGGTTAGAATCTGCCGGATCTGCGCTTCGCCCGTCCCTGTTAGCAGAGCACCCGGTAGACTCTGCCCGGCAAAACCTCTCAGCTACCTTTGTCAACGCCTTCGTCAACGCGGGCTTCGGCCGAGATAAGCTTGTCACTACCGAAGATGGGAACAAGTGGATGTATAAAAATAAAGACCATGGTAAATTTTTAAATCTATGCTTCCTTTCCTCTATCAATTATAGCGTTTGTTTTCAGTTGGTCAGATTTTCAAAACGTCAGACTTTCATTTGGTCAGAATTGCAAATCGTCAGCTTTTCAAATGGTCAGAGTACAGTCCTTCACGATTAAAAAAATATTGCGTAAAGATGTATATCATTATGTACACCTATGAATGAATATCAGGTGCAGCTTTGGCTTCTGAGACCATTCAGCTGGATCGGTTTGTCCTAAGTCATGTTTGTGTTAAAACTAGAGTTCTTCAAAGGATCGCCCACGTTGACTTAAACTTTGTTAATTTAACTGACTTCAAAAATAACAAGAAAAACCATCCTTTATAGGAGGTTGTCAATTCCAGTGGTCGTTTGTTATTTATATTTACTGTTTATTGTACACAATAGAAACATACAAAGAGAGAGACGACACAACAGGCACTGCTTATTATTCTAGGAAGAAATTTTAGATCAGTACCAATGACTAGATATAAAATTGCACTATGAATACTGCCGCTATTACAAACGTGACAGTCTTAGGTGATAGCTTAGTTTGATATGCTGTGGACCATCTTGGCGTATCTAGCGTAATTTTCTGGGGGGGGCCGCGAGCCTGGCGAAATTTAAATGTACTCTAGCTTAATATGCTATGTGTATTCAAAAGTAACTAATACTGTATTACAGTATGTAATAATAAATAAGTATGTAGATTTCTCAGCTGTAGATTTTTTAAATTATTTTTGTGTGAAGTTATCAGTATTTTGGCATCAATTATAGAATTTCGAATTGGTAGCCCAATATTCTGGGGTGGGCCCTAGACCATACTGGGGTGGGCACGGCCCACCCGGCCCCCCCCCTATATACGCCTATGGCTGTGGTGTGATCAGATGTGCTAAATTGGCAAAGAAATATACCCATTTAGCTCACTTATCAGTACCAATATGTAGCTAGCATATTAATTAGTACTGAAACTAATCACACTGTATCATCCTTAAGGTATGTTATCCGCCGCGGCTTCTTTGGGAATGATTCACCTGTGGGACGTCGACGGCGGATTGACTCCAATCGATAAGTACCTATACACTGCGGACGAACACATTAAGGCCGGGGCACTGCTGGCGCTGGGGCTCGTCAACTGCGGCGTGAGGAACGAGTGTGACCCCGCCCTAGCCTTGCTCTCAGACTACGTACTGCATTCAAGTTCTAACCTCAGGATTGGCAGTGTTTTGGGTAAGTCCTGTTAAGTTACAGTCTATCTAATATTTTGTATATCTTGTATATTTAGTATGGATATAATAGTTTTGTCATGCGTGACTCTGACGTTTTGTCATGCGTAACGAAAGATAAAAAATCTGAATTTCATAAGTTAATGAAAAGGTTGCGCAGGTAGTAGGTAGGTGGATCCGCCTTTTTTCCTCAATTTATCTTCTCCCAATACTGGGGTCTGATTTTTGAAACAATAGAATTACAATTCGCATACGAATTGACAAGATTTGTATGAGATTCTCATGCGAATCTTGTCAATTCGTATGCGAATTGGAATTCTATCGTTTCAAAAATATGTCTCCTGAGCGTGAGCATAGGTCTTTTCGATTGTTTTCCATTCTCTACTACCTTCAATCTTAAATATTCGAGCTACTCATTATGTGCCTGCCTACACATTCTCAAACTCAATGTCGAAGCTACTATACTTTATTATAAACAATCTCTGCCCTCGTGTTCTGAATCATTCGAATCGTCTTGACGTTGAACAAGACTTTACCTATCATACGCGACTTTACCATTGTTGTTACACGCGCAAAAGAAAGTTGCACTGAACCTTCCGTCTGTTGGTATTAAATCGAACGGTGTACAATACTGGGCATACAATACGCTTTCTTTGGGTTAGTAATAACAAGTCGTATTTGGTTACATGGGCGTACCCACGGGGGAATTTGTTTACGTTCCTACTAACTCTACTTTTGTCTATAAAAGTTAAGAAATAGTACATTGTTACTTTAGGGGTGAAAGCAACTTATTTAAGTCCCGAGACGGGGTTTGGCGAACGAGCGTAGCGAGGGAGCTAATAGTTCGAGGGACATTATAATTATCCAATTTATATTTACTTTTAAAAAATATGAAAGCAGAATTAAATAAATGTTTCACAATTAGGAGACATTTGTCATTCTTTCTCTAAGATCTGTAATGGTGGGCCGATTTCGTTGCACCCGCGATAGCATTTTAAACTTCTCTTTTGCCAATTCATGCATTTTATTCTAATTTGTATATAGAAACCTTTAAAAACACGTTAAAATATAACCCTTAGACCAATCAATTTCTTGTAAATGTTTTATATTTTATTGAAAGAAAGCCATAAGTGTGTCTAAATGTTGCACCCGCGATAATGGAATCGCCCTTGACTAGGTGCTTATAAAAATCTGATTCGCCCCATGTTTGGTTACATTAAAATAGAAAGTAAGTAATACAAATGAATGTGGTGCCGTTATTGATGAGCGATATATTGTGTAGGTCTGGGCATAGCTTACGCGGGCACTCAGCGTGAAGACGTGCTGTCCCACTTGCTGGCCGTGCTGAGCGACACGGCGGCGCCGGCCGAGATCTGCGCGCTAGCCGCCATCTCCTGCGGACTCATCGCCGTCGGATCATGCAACGGGGATGTGAGTGTACAATCTATCATACACACAGACACGCACACACACAAAGGGCGTGCGCCGCACGCACGCACTCCCACGCACGCACGCACTCATACACACACGCACGCAAGACGCATTCGCACAATAGATTGACATGAGCAGCACAAGACCTAAGAGGGCCAGAAGGAGACTCAAGTCTTGATATATCTTAAGCGTTGATTGTCTCTTTCTCTCACTGTCAAAATGACAAAGACGACTGCTACTCAAATATAGATCAGAGTCTTGAATCGCGTTCTGTACGGCCCTTACTGGGCGAGTTGACTTTGTTGGTAGGAATTAAAGCCCAGAACAACATATATCAATAGGTAGCTCCAAAGGCAACGCAAATGACACAATACACACAGACTAATCATTTAATTAAATAATAATAAAAGAAACACATTAACTAACTCAACACCTATACTTATAAACAGTTCCTTGTTATTTACGTACTCAAACTTGAAATAATGTATTTCCCTTGAAAAATGTTAATGGATTTTTTACACTAGGCATATTATTTAACTAGCATTCAGCCCGGGACTACGTTTCCTTGAAAATCCGGGAAAATTAAGCGGTGAAAGAATTTTTCAAATCGGTCCAGTAGTTTCGCAGCCTATTCAATGCAAACAAACAAACAATGATTCTAGGATTGAAATGATTGGTTTGTCCTCCTCCCTCCTACATTGCTGCGCCCAAACTGGGTCCATGATTGTACCACAAACCTGTATTTAGACCTAAAAGACCATGGAAAGCAATAAATTTTATGATTATGAATAAGATTATGAAACAATCGAATCTTTCCTCTTTATAATATTAGTATAGATAATTTGACAATTTAATGTTGACAGGTGACATGTGCCATCATCCAACGTCTGATTGACGACAACAAAGACCTTCACTCCTCCACCTACGCTAGATTTTTACATCTCGGACTTGGACTCTGCTTTTTAGGTAAGTTATCTTGGTTGTATCCATACTAATATTATAAATGCGAAAGTAACTCTGTCTGTCTGTCTGTCCGCCTTTCACGCCTAAACTACTAAACCGATTTTGATGAAATTTGGTACAGAGATAGATTAGAGCCTAGAAAAGCACATAGGCTACATTTTATCCTACAGTTGGGCACGATATAACCTGTAGTCCACGCGGGCGTAGCCGCTGGTGGAAAGCTAGTTTAAAATAAAAGTGTTTGTTCTTTTTCTAGTGTTTATTTGTTTCTTACATCTATAGTCAATTATTTTATTTTTTTGTCATTATATCTTTTAAAAGTTATTCTTAATTAATAAATCAATCACATTATTTTTTATTACTAAATCAACATCCATATTTATTATAAATATTATAAATGCTAAAGCAATTGCCTGTTTGGTTTTCATGCCTAAACTACTTAACCGATTTTGATGAAATTTTGTATGAATATAGTTTGACGTCCGAGGATGGGCATAGGCAATGTTTTATCCCGTTTGAAGATTTCCTTCGAGAGTTAGAAATAACCAAATTCCGTGCGGGTGAAAAGCACATACAGTGCCAATTTCGTCTTACAAACACAGGCAGCACAGTGCACCACTTAGTTTTTATGATTGTAAATGTTTTTGTAATCATATCTTTGATATTGTTTTTGTGTCTGTAAAATAACTTCTGTGTTTCTTAAGTGATGTCCGTGTTATACCGAAGTAAAGTATTTTCTATTCTATTTTCCATTAAAAAAAATATTTAGGCTGCAAAGAGCGCACAGAAGCAACAATGGCCGCGTTAGAAGTGCTGCCGGAGCCGCAGCAGTCTCTGTGCCAGACCACGCTGTCGATGTGCGCGTACGCGGGCACCGGCGACGTGCTCGTCGTGCAACAGATGCTGCATATCTGCTCCAAGCACTACGACACCGATGTGAGACATTTATTATTATTATTTGTATCTCTCCTATGGGAAATCACGGCACGAAGGCCGGTCCTTTTGGAAGGCTTACGTGGGGATACAGATCCAACACGCAGAGGCCCCTTTGAGATTCCATAATCTGTTGGGACATGTACACCTAGCGGATACTATCTTTGCCTGCACTATTGAGGAGATATTGTTGCATAATGGTGCAAGGAAAAAAAGTGAAAATTATACCAGGAAGGAATTCGCGGGACTGATTACTGGGATACTGATGAGACAACGAGATAAATCGATATGAATAAATGCGCGATCTAACGTTAAGGCGACTACAGCACCTAAATTACGATTTTATGATGCGTAGATAAGCATGGCGCACTGCATTAAATCGAAGAAAAAATACTACGGTAATATTCAGGACATAAACTAGATAAGTAGTTTGCTGAAAACATGATTCAGCACTTTTGGTTCGATAGAAAAAGCTAACAAAGTCACCTCTAAATACCAATATTGTGTATCTTTTAAGCTGTAAAAACGATAGTAAAATGCACACAGGAACTTGAATTTGCTATCAAAATGTTCGTGATTGAACACTCTCAATAAGTAGTTAACGCATTTTTCGATTGAAGCTGTTACCTTTCCATAAATCTCATTTTTCTAACTTTCGAACATGTTTTTACGCACGCACGCTTTCATAGTCCGTAAACTTCGTGTATCGACACTGTTCGCACTGCCGGCCCAGGCCTGTTGAGAGACGGAGATGGCACTATTCCTATGTGTGCTGCCTTTATCGGGTGCTGTAGTCGCCATAAGAGTTAGAAATACTAACCGCAGTTACACAATCCCATTCCTCATGAAAGTGCTGTTCTTGCATTTTATTTTAGCAAAAGTTTGAGGCATCTAGCACAACTATTTCTCTTTTTTGCCAAGAACTTCGACTACATCACCTTCATAAATAATTTAGAAAACAATAATAGTGTGAAATCGTTACAGAATGAACAGCAATCGACTGAAGACACAGCGTTCAAGAAGCCGGACAAGAAAGAGGTGAAGGAGACCTCCAGCACTACATCTACCAGCGGATCTAAAGATGACAAGAACAAAAGTACGTATTATTAGATTAAAAATACCTACTGGACCTGATTTTTGAAACAATAGAATTCCAATTCGCATACGAATTGACAAGATTTGTATGACATTCTCACTGGACTGGTAGTGTTGTACCACTTGTGTCGTCGATCAATGTTATCTTAACAGTATTTACTTTGTAAAGTTACTCTCCGGCCCTCTAAAGGGCAAACCATGTCAACTCTTTGCTCCAATACACACAGTTACTTTACAGAGACATGATGGAAATATAAACGAAAAAAATACTTAAGTTTGAGTGGTCAGTTGAATACTCATTTGATGGCACTGAAGATAATTATAAAGTGGCTCTGTGAGCTGTAGACCTCGCGAGTTAACATTTTTCGAAATGGCTGAAATATTATATTTTTAACATTTTCAACGCCCATGGCTCCGCCATTTTGAAAATTTCTTAAAACTTAATCAACAAAAAAAATCCTTATTATTATCGAACCAAAAGTCGAAAGTGTTTATTTCATTGAACATATAAAATGATACATTAGCACTTTTGACCTGCTCACTTTCACGAGAATCGGCTGTACTGACGAACGAAAGCAAAAATGCCTTAACTGTAATGGAGAAGCTTCGCGCTCGCTCGGTCAATGAGCAGACTTTACATGACTATGAATCGAATGTTCATCCTGACCAATTATCTTTAAAAACAACTATAGAAACACTTAAGGCGGTTGCTGTGAAACCAAAATTGAAAAAGTCCCACTAGATGGCGTTTTTTTAGAATTGGTACATTTTGTCATGATTTTGTCGATTATTTCGTAAGTAAGACAAGTTTTGCATAATGTTTTGAAATTGCCGAAAGCCTGTATCTATCTTTGACTGTTATAGTAAGGATTCAGTTTATTTTAATGTTTCATTTACCCATGTATTGCGAAAACGTGCAAACAATTTTGATTACGCACACATAGACATTCGACTTGCGAGTTTCATTCATAAATTCCTCGCGTATTATCTGTCAATTTACTAGTAAGAGGCGTTTTATCTGTCAGATTATTATGAATCTAAATACAAACCAAAATTTCAGGTTCGTAACTTCTCTAGCATATTGGTCACTTATCATTTTCAGCGTGTTTTTACGCTTAATTCTCAAAAGCCGTGTTTAGATTCTTGAGCACTCAAAATTCAGTTCAGTTAGGTACAATCTGAATGCGATCAATTAGGTTAGGCAAGCTTCTTAAGAATTTAAGCATGATGGGTGACCGTTTTTGTTCTGCAGAACACTCAAAATAAGTACAATCATAGGTATTTGAAAGCAGTAATTAAGGTTAGTTACCCTATTCTAAAAGTTGACTATGATTCGTGCTTCACTCAGTAATACTTTTTCTAGTAGGTACCTATGTAGGTACATTATAGAAATCTTTAATTTAAAAAATCTAGGTAGGAAATCAGGATCGCGTTATTGTGTTGAAAATATAGAAAGTCCAAGCTCATATTGTTCTTTTCGCAAAATGTCCTATTCGTAAAATGTCTTATTCGCAAAATGTCCTTTTGTTAAAACTGACTTATTTTGAACTGAATTACCTCTGGGCGGGGATCTGCCACGGGGAGGTGAGGCCACAGGCCAAATCAAGCTGCCTATAAAGCGAGGACAAAGGTCGAGCTTTGCATAGGGCCGCAAAAATTCAAGGTGGCCCACATCATTTTTTGTAAATATTAATATGGGTATCGTTTTACTGATTACCGGGGGTGTTAATTACGAAAATGACATACACTTTGAAACCCAAGACGACAGATAAACGTTTTTACATAAATGTTGCCATAGGTAGCATTATTATTACAATTTAGAGGACGGACATAATGTTTGCAAATAAAAATACTGGCAAGTTTATGCCTCCCTGGAAGCATACCCACTGCGACCAGCTTTAGCAGAAAATATATTTTTCAAAACGTTTCGTGTAAATGTAAGAGATGGCTTTGCAAAAACTGAAACCCTGATTCAGACTATCATTCTGGATAACTTTACAGTGGAATTTTACCTTCATTTCTCATTATATTGATTGGTTACACCAAATTTCACTCGTTTCTTATAGTTATCCTGGTTATTCCCGTTGGTACCACCGCAGTAGAGATCGACTGTCGAATATTGATGTTACACATTAGAATGTGGTTTCGTAATAATAAGCAAAATATTCAAAGTTGTGCTATTCTGACTATGCTATTTTTCCTAACGCATTTACGAGTATTTGAACTGGTAGCGATTTATATTGTATCTATTTTTCAAAATGTTTTTTTTTGTTATTTCTTTTGTAATTTGTTCTTTTGTAAGATGAGTCAGGGTATTTGATCAATTGTCTACTAGTAACCCTTTCGAATTTGAAGTCTATAAGTTCGTAAAGTCTCATAAAATCCACTTGATGAAATTAAGGGCAGAAATTGTATAGCCAGTGTGTAAACATTGTGTTATATCGTCTTAACAATAATCATGATAACAGTTACAAAGAATTCTTAATTTGTGGTTTTGTAAGGTCACAAAAAGAGGAAAAATTAAATTGATTTTCTTCACAGAAATAATTTAGGAAAATTGTTTTTTAATCACCATGACTTTTTTTCTTTAATAATTAATATTACAACAGGTTAGGGGCCATTCAAGTATTACGTAAGCACTATAGGGGGGTGGAGGGGTCTTTTCTTTGCTTATTTTTGATGACACGGGGGTTGGGGGGGTCTAGATGGTGATTAAGTCAGCATTAGTTATTTATTTTTTTACACAAATAGCAACCCACACATTGTCCATGCTTGGAAACGAAGCGCATTTTCGGGGTTTCCCACAAAATGCATATACCAATATTTACGTAAGCATTGGCTAAGAGCTTTGCTTAATATTGCTGACAAAGGGGAGGGGGGAATAAATAATTGTAATAAATCTGCTTAAGTAATACTTGAACGGCTCCTTAAACTTCTCGCGAAGGTTTATTATTCCAAAAAATATAGCAAATATCAGAACTTAACGGGGATCTTAATGTCGTACTCTTCTTGAAATTTTTTGCTTGTACTTTACTACTGGAAACAAAGTTACATAATAGCTTTACTTTAAATATTTAACTTATTATTATGAAAAAAAAAAGTAATTTTTTTACTTAATCAGTTTTGCTGAAAATAAAGATTAAAATTATGTAGACAATGTATTAAAAGCTAAAAAATAATTCGATAGATCCTAGGTACCAGCAGTCATAACACAACTCTCCTCTATGGAATTGATCAGACAAAAAAGTAAAATTGTTTTTTCATAGTGTGATATTGGTTTTTCTCGTACTGTGGTATTACCAATGGAAAAAGGGTCTTCCTCATGGTTACCTTTGTGTAAAAATCAGTGTTACCACAAGGAACGAGTGAAATCTGGTGTCACAATCAGTGTGACCACGAGAAACGCGTGGAAAATTACACAATTTTTTTTTCAAAATGATAGCTTGAATCAGGGTTTCCGTTTGTGCGAAACCGTCCCGAAACCGAAATTTTTATGAATCGTTTTGGAAGATATATTTTATGCTAAAGCAGATCGCGATCAGTACGCTTTCAGGAAGGCATAACACTTGCCAGCATTGCACATAAAAAATGCCCAAGACCCAAGTCAATGACTTAAGTTTTTTGCCTCGTTTCGTTCCTTATGAAATTCTTTTTTTAAAGGTCTCCTGCTCTAATATTAAATTATTGATTGAATTATGGTACAGTAATATTAAGAAATAATAATAATAGCGTAAACATAAACATCAAAAACATACATCGCATTCTTTACATTGCTTAGCGCTAAAGTAAATAACGATACCTCCTTGATGTATCCGGGAAAACAGACAGTGTATGTCTATAAAAACATATTCATGAAAATATCATGGATTTCAAATTGAATAAAAACAATCAAATATCAAAATAATATAGTAAGCCAAAGTTTGTACATATAAAAGCTTTTTTTTAAAAGGACATTTTGCGAAAATAACATTTTATGATAAAGACATAGCCTGACTACTTTTCGAAAAATATCAAAAGGACTTTATGTGAAAATAACATTTTGAGAAAGGGCATTTTAAGAAAAAGGACATAATGAGCCTGAACACTTGAGGATATACCGTATCAAATTATAAATAACTAGCTTTCCGCCCGCGGCTCTGCCCGCATGGACTACAGGTTATTTCAAGCCTAGCTGTGAGATTAATCGTAGCCTACGTCCTTTTCCAAGGTCTCATCTATCTCTGTACCAAGTTTCATCAAAATCGGTTTAGTAGTTTAGGCGTGAAAGCATAACAGAGAGACAGACAGTTACTTTCACATTTGTAATAGGTATTTATTAGTCGGGAAGTAGGGATTTGAATAAATGACTAATTATACTAGGTTATATAAAAAAAAGACTTGTTTAAAAGTTTTTAAATCAAAATTTTATTTTCCAAAACTATGATGTGCTGATATTTATTTTTGCTTGATTTATACGGACGGCCGCAACTCAGGTACCACACGCGTGCACTCTGTGCTGTTGTGATAAGAGCGGTTTTGCAATGAAAATGGAGTAACCTGATGCGCTGGCCTCTGTACTTGATGGGCCCTTTATAAGACGGCGGATCTCTGCATTAGAGATTGGACGGCACTCTTTTGGCTGCATGCATGTTTTATAAAAATTAGTCTTGATTATTAATACTAGTGCAGGTAGACAAATCTTTGAAACAACAAGCCCCAGTTCCCCCTTCTTGGTGTTCTTAGTTGATCATATTTCTGTAATGAAATTATTTCTTATTTACTCCAAAAAAAGTCAATGAATAAGCCTGATGAACGCTCATTCTTTGCAAAAATGAAGTTTTTAAAATAATTAGCGTATTAAAATACTCAAAAGCCCCCCTAATGTTTCTCTTTATGAGGCGACTTTCTTCTTCTTATCGTGTAGGTACAGTCAAGTGTGTGGCGAACTTGGCGACTTTGATAAGTAAACAAACTTTAGAGAATAATTCCCTGTAAAACTGAAAACTTTCCTCAAAGAACCGATTTGGAACTATCAAAATAAATTAGACTTCTCAATTTTTCACACACCTACTAAGTAAGTAGGTAAATCAGCTGATAACTCGAGTTGAATGGAGAGGCAAACTATTGTTTTCACAATTTGCACTGATCCTTGGGGAAAGATTTTAAGTTTAGTGGGAAAAAAGAACGGGACCCTTTTTGCGGCTACAATTAAAACGAAATGAAAACTATAAAACTTGTTGTAGATTACTGTTACTAGAATTTTCACTTATACGGCTTACAAATAGTTACGACGCATTTTTTGGTTCATGGTTTAGGAAAAATGTAGCTCGAGATACAGCTTGAGATTCTGCCTCGGTCACGCGTAAGCTTTTTAGCAATTAATTTGCTCATTGCATTTCAATGGCAATCGGACGTTCTTATGGACATACATTTTTATCAATCTCAAATTAGAGGAAACATGAAATCTACAAAAATCATAATCATAACAAACAAATCAATGACACATTTCATAATCTGTGACATTAATCAAAATGCGTTTGAAAACTATACATTTCGGATAAAGCCTTGTAAATAAGTGAAAATAAATAAGTATGAAGCGTTTAGTATTTTTTGTTATATATGTGTTAAATTAACTATCAATTTAATTAAATTACGCCATATTCAACTAATTTTACATTCATTTTATTAAAGAAACTTTTAAACAGTATCACGACTCTGAACGGCCAATTTATGTATGGCGGGAAACATTTCCTATCGATGTATCTGCCAGTTTGTGTAAATGTAACGCACACAAACAGAAGCTAGGAATTTTTTTAAATAATTTCGAAGACTTATAATTTAAAAATGGTTTGATTTATTAATAATTTTATTCGGTTGCCGAAAACTAGATTTTTTAAACAATTTTTCAAATTAGTTTGGAGAATCTAATATGGTTTCAGTCCGGCGTGTATTGGTGAAACGTGTTGTATGAAAATGACACCTCAGCAACCGCCTTAAGATTTGCTGATTTTGTGTTTGGAACCTAAACACATCTAGAATAATCTGGATTATTGTTTGGTTACTCTACAATCCATCGTTTTAAATAAAAACAACACTAGTCTCTAAAACCCTTATTTCTTATACAGGCAAGTCATCAAAGGACGGCAAAGGCAAAGAGAAGGATAAGGAGAAGGAGGCGAACAAGGAGCTGTCGTCAGTTCAGGCGGTGGCCACGCTCGGCGTCGCCGTGATCGCGCTGGCAGAGGAAACCGGAGCAGAGATGTGCACCCGGATCTTTGGACAGCTGGTACCGTCAAATCAAATGTATTTAGATAGATAGATAGATAAATACTTTATTGCAAGCTTCACAAGGTAAGACAAAAACATACAATACAAACTTATAGTCAGAAGAGTGCAAGGGCGGCCGCTAAACAGCAACAGGTATTACAACAGGTTACAATAGTTGTTCATAGTGCTTTTAGGCATACAAAATAATGAAAACATGATATGCCATCTACTAAGAGAGTTGATATTTAGATACTCATTTACACTATAACAACATTTTTTGACAAGTAATTCATATAGCCTATTTTTAAAACAATTTACATCTGCAAATTACCAGTGCCTTAATAGGCATTTTCTGGGTTAACTAGCTCTATCTTCGACCTGATCTATGACCTTGATCAAGATTGAGGTCAAGAGTTAACCCATCTTATAATAATAAAAAAAAGTAATTTCTCATAATGATTTAGGCATTTTGTTGTAAAGGAGTGTGATATTGTTGATATGAGTCGCCATGTTAGTTTCAGTGGCGCTCGCTGATCTAAATCGATCATTGAGGTTAAGTAACGTACAATATGGCAGAGAATCTAATGGGTGACCAAACTGAAAATTTGTCACGAGCGTTTTCGTGCCTCGGAGGGCACGTTAGGCCAGTGGTCCAGGCTTTTGTCCATTGACTACATTTGTTAAAACCAAGTCAGAGGCCGTTAGGCGGTTTGAAAACTCGGACACCAGGCTTAGTCAAGTTCGCCACATACTTGACTACACGATAAGAAGAAGATTAGTTTCTGTTTAATACAGATAGCAGGAGTCTTAAATTCCCGACCTTTTACACCTCTTTCCTTTGATTCTTTGGATTTTGCTCCGCTTACACCTGAATTTTTAATTAGAAGACCAATGTCGTGTGTTCTTCATTGACTATTTTCTCAAACATTATCAGGCTTGAAGGACCACAATGTTGGGGTCCAGAAAAACAATGGACAGGGTGATTAAAACAATGGACTGCAGTTGTAAGCAGGCGTGGTTCATTTAGTAAAAAGCACAATACAGTTAAGAATTGTACGAATTGACACTAATATTCGAAAAAAGTTATAGTGAAAGAATATGTACAAGTATTTACAAACAAGTGCGCATTTGTCGCGCAACCACTAAGAGCGGCGCATTGCGCGGCGCCAACAGTTTCGGTTTATTAATTTCGCAGCAACTAAATGCTGGATCGAAATTCCTCCCCTATACATCTGTATTTACAAAAATGTGTGGTTTTTACAAGGTTATTTTCCAGCCTTTTTTAATTGATGAGGAGTGACTCAGTCGGGAATTTCAATTTCCCAGGTGACTTTAAATTAGTTAGCGGAACTTTAAGGGTGATTCTCCACATGAAACCGAACAACTTCCTCAAGGAACTTAAATATAATTCTCAAAAAATATTTCTACATTTCAAATTACCTTATCGCACAAGTTGTATAGAGAGGTTAAAACATTTTTTTCATCATTCTACCTATGTTCCTTGCGAAAGGTGGTCATTTTCGTGGGCTTATTTAGATCCTTAATTTTCTCTTATTTAGTACTAGCTTTCCGCCCGTGATTTCGTTCCTGTGGGAATTCGGGAAAATTATGTAGCCTATGTTCATCGGAGATAATGTAGGATTCTAATAAATAAATAAACGCTACACACTCAAAGGCCCACACTAAGGCTTTCCCTTGTGTCGTGGATCCCTCGGAACACACATAAAGACAAACACAAACACCCATGACCCGAGAACAAACATCTGCTTTTCACACAAATGTTTGCCCCGACTGGGGATCGAACCCAGGACCCGCCGATCAAGAGGCAGCGTCACTACTACTCGACCAAACCGGCCGTCATAGCCGTAATGGTGAAAGAATTTTTCAAATCGGTCCAGTAGTTTCGGGGCCTATTCAATCTAGATTAGAGCCTGGGAAAGGACATAGACTACATTTTATCCATGAAATTTGGTACAGAGATCTGTACCAAATTTCATGAAAATCCGTTCAGTAGCTTAGGCGTGAAAGACGGACAGACAGACAGAGTTACTTTCGCATTTATAATATAAGTAAGGATTGTACGTACATGAGCAAAAGTTACACAAGACACATTCTAAGAAAAACAGTACAAAGGCGGACTTATCCCACCAGAGGATTTTTATAGTGATATTGTAATGGTACAGGGTCGCTACGGCGAGCCGGCCGTGCGGCGCGCGGTGCCGCTGGCCATCGCGCTGTGCTCCGTGTCCAACCCGCAGCTGTCCGTCATCGACGTGCTCAACAAGTACTCGCACGACGCGGACAACGACGTCGCATACAACGCCATCTTCGCCATGGGACTCGTCGGCGCTGGAACTAATAACGCACGGTCAGTTCTACATTTTAAAACACTTTGGCCGACGACGTCATCTTCGGTGCACGTTGTGCGGAATGATGAAATATCGAAAGAGAGTCGAGACACGTATCCGTAACAAAGATGCTATTAGAACGGGACCCAAGGAGAATGACTTCATTTCCGTGGGACTTACCTCCGCCATACAAACTACTGGTATGTACTTATTCGGCATATGTTCCTGAACACAAAAAGTGCGGTAGTCACTTTCTGAGGGTATGGAGGGGGTAGCTATGACGTAACAAAGATGGCGGCCAGGCCTATTTTATTTACGCTATATTCAGATAACTACTGGGCAGATTTACTTAAATAGGGTCTCAAATGAAAGGTAATTTAATATACATTGTTTTATTTTAAAGATGCATTAGTGTAAACCTAGTAACAAAATAAATATTTTCAAAAAACTACATTTTGTAAAATTAAACTTTTTTTACTGTGTGAAAAGAACAGAAACGTTAGGATTATGGTAATTTAGCTTATTATAAAAAAAATGCTACACTTATCAGCATTCTAATGAACCTAAAAACGTTTAAATCGAGCTATAAACAACAGAACTGCAGTCGCTTAGTGAGCGTGGGTAGCGCCGAACTGACTATGGTACTTAGATTTTGGTACGAATAATCTTGAAAATAACGTGACAAAACGGCAAAATGAAAAAGTATTACGAACAAGCATCATTCAAAATGAAAAAGTATTATGAACAAGCATCATTTTTTTTAACAGGCATCATTTTTTTTATCAAAAATTTTTTCTTAATTTTTTTACGAACTATTTTTAAAAATTCTCGTAACAAAAATAACGCTTCGTATCATATCGAAATAAAACTCTTCATACTTGCACGTACTTGCGTTATATTTCAAAACAAAGGACTTAATGGTACTGGTCTGTACTGATGGACATGAGAGTGTAAACGTACGCACTCGAGACAGAGGCAGGTCGCTGACGTGCGAGAGTGTACAGCCGCCGTTATATTTTTTACATCGGCAACACTGAGATTCATTCCGAGGAATCCCTGCACCGTGCTGCGCCGTGAACTTTGGCACTTTTCGCTTCATTCATTTGAAATCATTTGGTCAGGCCTATGACACTGTTAGTACCAATAACTGCGAAATGGCGCTGCTATCGCCTTTCAAAACTAAAAAAATAGTTGATGTTTGATATGGGTTCCTTTAAAAAAAGTTCTTTAGCTTCATAAGGAGCCCTAAATTTTGCTAGTTTAAAAACATTAATAAAGCTTTTTTTATTTGAATATTTGACCCATTTTAATAAATCATACATGAGTTGAAACAGACTCTTGAGTAGCTGTTGCCTTTATGTTGTTGCTACGTAACAGCTACTAGGTTGGTGCCCTCTAAGTTTAATTTTTTGTCTGTTCTTGGAGGATGATTGCACTTTAAAAAGACAGATAAAAATTCAAATGTAATCTAAATAAAAATGCAAAGCATCTCCTTTTCAGATAACTAGATTATGTAATATGAAATGCTATGGTTAAAGTTACATTACACGAATCAAATGTTTTTGGCCCTGATTTATTTTTTAGATACATAGTTTCATTAAATAATAAATAGACGTACCAGCCCTTCCAATCACCAAAGTCATTTCTGGGGTATCATCCTCATTTTGCTCTCGAAAATAATTATTAATTAACAAATAAATAAACGCTACACACTCAAAGGCCCACACTAAGGTTTTCCCTTGTGTCGTGGGTCCCTTAAAACACACATAAAGAAAAATACAAACACCCATGACCCGAGAACAAACAAATAAATCTTTGACATGCTGCTGGGTAGTAATAACTTACATTACTTAAATACTTAAAAGCAGTAGGTACAGTTTTAAAGTACAGTGTGTAATAAATATGCCTATTGGGTTTCTTCATAGGACAGCCTGTCAGCCGACTCACCCTGCACTAGGAATAAATCTGTATTAAAGTGGTAAGACATCTAGTCAGTTCACGAGAGGCAAGGTTATGGTACTTATAGTTGAGTTGTTGTAACCAATTTCCAGAACTAGTAAATAAAAGTGAATAGATAGATTCTCAAATATAGACCCATATGTGTTGCCACAATTCCGTCAATATCATGTAGCGCAGAACACTTCACTTTATAATAAATGGCAATCAGCCATTTTGTGAAAAAATTGTGGATAAGCACTTTTTTGAGTGACACCCAGGTGACACCTTTAACACTCTCATGTTTTCAAAATGGTTCAGTGATAATCAATGGAAAAGTAAAAGAAAAAATAAAAATTTTCAATGACTATCAACGTCTGACCTTTTTGGCGGGAGCTGTCAGGCAACTTGAAAGACTACTATAATTATTGAATTGTTATCTTTTTTGGTGACCCCAGTGTCATTAGTTCATCACACGGTTACACATTACTCTCTGCTCTTTGTAGCTGACCCACGTGATGGAAAGTTTTGAATTTGAAAATTAAAATAATAGATATAGTGTGTCCAAATAAGAATAATACGTAACAGATTTTATGGACTTACCTACTTTACTCAGGGGTTCACCCAGAGCAATTCCGTTTTCAGTGAAGAGACATGTGTAAGAAAAGCGAATTCTCTTGCCTTCTTCATCGAATTGCGTTTTGTCAAAATGTTTTTGACAAACGCATTGTTTCAACAATTGCTCTTCAGAGAGTTCAAGGAGTATAGGATTTGTTGGCGCGAGAAAAGACATCCACAAACTTCTTAGATAACTGTTTCTCGGGAAACAAAAAAACCGTAGCGTTTCACCTGTTGCAGCGCAACCACCAACACAACACTTAAGCGTTTCCATGTTAAAGCAGGTTGCAAAAATAACCTAAGATGAAAAAATCGTCGACGGAGGAGGATTTGTGACAAGAATCTCAACTTCAAACTCAACATAAAATACACAAGCACTCAACTTGAGCTCGCAAGGGTTCATAGAATTACTCTTGAACGATAAAATTGTATATAAAAATCACTGTTCGCCGACCATCGGCTGAAAGAAAAAATCTTCAGCCGATACCTTGTTGTGCCGAAAGCTCAATTCGCCGAAAGGACGTTCTAAATAAAAAATTTTTGCCGATGGCACGATTTGCAGATAAGCCGGTTCACTGAAAGCTCGACTGAGCGAATTAGCTATTTATCGATAGAAAGAATTGCAGAAAGCACTGTTCATATTTTCATTTACTAATACTTACTAAGCCATTTGTTGGAACATAAGGTTTAGTTTTTTTAGAATAAAAAGTAGCTTATTTATTAATCTAGAGCAGCATATTCCATCAAAATCAGTCCGTTAGTTTTAGGCATAGAATAAATAAGGTGTAATTCACATTTGTTTGTTTAGATTTATTATAAAGTAGTCATAAAAAAACAAATATAATTTGCAAAACAAATGTATTTATTTTAGATATAAAATTGTTACCAAATGTTGTTGATAGTTTTGACACTCGAAAATATTTTTTTTCACGTACCTACAAAATAAATAACAAAATTTTATATGGAATCAAAGCTAAATGGTAATAATACGGGTTACACATGGCAAAAGATGCTTATGACAATCATAAAATAAAATAAATGCATTTTAGTCATTTCCGCGACGAAAACTGATAATAAGTACTGCATTTATTTAGCAATGCACTTCAGTAAACGCCTGTGCGAACCATGAGAGCAATCATACATAATACCGTACTTGTACTTGCTCAGTGACAAGACGCCATCATGGAAGTTTGAGGTTATCTTGACATACAGCATGACGTCACAAGATGGCGAATTAAAGGCGATAGCAGCGCCATTTCGCAGCTATTAGTACTAACAGTGTCATAGGCCTGACCAAATGATTTCAAATGAATGAAGCGAAAAGTGCCAAAGTTCACGGCGCAGCACGGTGCAGGGATTCCTCGGAATGAATCTCAGTGTTGCCGATGTAAAACATATAACGGCGGCTGTACACTCTCGCACGTCAGCGACCTGCCTCTGCCTCGAGTGCGTACGTTTACACTCTTATGTCCATCAGTACAGACCAGTACCATTGAGTCCTTTGTTTTGAAATATAACGCAAGATCGTGAAAGTATGAAGAGTTTTATTTCGATATGATACGAAACGTTATTTTTGTTACGAGAACTTTTGAAAATAGTTCGTAAATTTTTACGAACGAATTTTTTCGTTTTTTTTACGAATTTTTTTAATCATTATTAAATGAAGAAAATTTTTTGACAAAAAAAATGATGCCTGTTAAAAAAAAAATATGCTTGTTCATAATACTTTTTCATTTTGCTGTGATTCTACTCGTTTTATCACGTTATTTTCAAGATTATTCGTACCAAAATCTAAGTACTGTAGTCAGTTCGGCGCTACCCACGCTCACTTAGACGACTTCAGTTCCGTTGTTTACAGCTCGATTTAAACGTTTTTAGATTCATTAGAATGCTGATAAGTGTAGCTATTTTTCATAATAAGCAAAATTACTGTAACCATAATGGTTTCTGTTCTTTTCACACAATAAAAAAAAGTTTAATTTTACAAAATGTCGTTTTTTGAAAATATTTATTTTGTTACTAGCTTTACACTAATTCATCTTGAGAATAAAACAATGTATATTAAATTATCTTTCATTTGAGACCCTATTTAAGTAAATCTGTCCAGTAGTTATCTAAATATAGCGTAAATAAAAAAGGACCGGCCGCCATCTTTGATACGTCATAGCTACCCCCTCCATACCCTCAGAAAGTGACTACCGCACTTTTTGAGTTCAGGAAAACATGCCAAATAAGTACATATCAGTACTTCGTATGGCGGAGGTGAGTCCCACGAAAATCGTTATTTGAAGACTTTCTTACGAATGGGTCCCGCTCTATATATCTTTGTATATCTTTTCGATATTTTATCATTTTGCACGCCATTTCATAATTTATTTTAACAAAATTATTTTTTATTTTAAAGCTTGGTTATACAACGGAGAGATTCAGTGAAATTAATACATTTTTACTTTAGATTTATTTACAGAAGACGGAGCTCAAACATAGCTCGTTTACTGTATTGCCCGTGTCAGTGCTAATTTTTGCGGTACCTTAGTAACAATTAAAAATTTCAATAAACTTAGTATCACAAAAGTTACATTAATGTTTTCCAAATCTTCCCACAACATTTTGTTAAATTTTGATCTCGCATATATCCAAAAACGTTAGTATGATAAAATGAGTTTTCCAAAAATATTGTATGGAAAACGCCCATTTCATAGGTAAGGACCTAATATAAAGAATATCACGGAAATCAAGTCTGTAGATGCAAAATTAAGTGTTAATATAAAGAATATAGAGCGAAAGAATAAATGTTGGTGTTGAACGTTGCAGGCTGGCGACGATGCTGCGCGCCCTGGCGCTGTACCACGGCAAGTCGCCGGTGCACCTGTTCATGGTGCGGCTGGCGCAGGGCCTGTGCCACGCCGGCAAGGGCACCGTGACGCTGTGCCCGGCGCACGCCGACCGCCGCCTGCTCAACCAGCCCGCGCTCGCGGGGCTGCTCGTCGTGCTCACGGCCTTCCTGGACTGCAAGAACAGTACGTGCTATTTATTCCACACTAGCTTCCCGCGCGGGACTTCGTTCCCGTGGGAATTCGGGAAAATCATGTACCCTATGTCCATCCCGGATAATGTAGGATTCTAATGGTGAAAGAATTTTTCAAATCGGTCCAGTGGTTTCGGAGCCTATTCGAAGCAAACAAACAAACGAACGATCAAATCTTTCCTCTTTATAATATATATTCAGCAAACAGTATTTTTATACAATACTAGCTTTCCGCCCGCGTGGGCTACAGGTTATATCGTGACCGACTGTGGGATAAAATGTAGCCTATGTCCTTTCCCAGGCTCTAATCTCTATCTCTGTACCAAATTTAACCGAAATCGGTTCAGTAGCTTAGGCATGAAAGATGAACAGACAGAGTTACTCTCGCATTTATAATAATAAGTAAGGACAGGCTTCTATTATACAATAAACCTTATGTTAAACGTGGCATCGAGTGGTTTTAAAACCTCTGATGCTTTGCATACCTCAATTTTAAAAGTGAGCGTACGTATAAAATAAACCTTCCTCTTGAATCACTCTGTCCATTGGTGAAAATCGTATGAAAATCTGTTTTGTATTTTTTGTTCAGACAAGCAGACTCGGCGGGAGACGTTTCATCATAAATAGTGTAAAATTTACTTAAATACCTTAATTCTCAACCCGTCGCGTGCTTGTTTACGCCGCGTGCGATACAAATCTCGAACACCATGTGTTCAAAAAGCACGCGAAGGTTTGTAGTACATAGTTAAACAGCAGTTCTATAAGAAATCCTAAAATTATGTTAACTCAATATATGTGGCTTACGTTTATATAATCTTGATCTTAATGTCAATTTCATTCCAATCCATTGAGCCGTTTTTGCGCGATTGAATAACAATCATCTAAACATGTTAACTTGTACAGCAGCACGTCAGGTTATATCAAAAACCGGAGCTTTCAAGTTTTTGACGTCAAGGTATACCCTGATGTGCTGCATTGTGTACATTTATAATATAAGTAGAATAATCTGTTAGTAAAATAGCGTGATTTTTGTTATCAGTAATCCTGGGCAAGTCTCACTACTTGCTATACGTGCTGGCGACGGCGATGCAGCCGCGCTGGCTGGTCACACTGGACGAGAGCCTGCAGCCCCTCAACGTCAGCGTCAGAGTCGGACAGGTACACGCAATGCCCCAAGCTAAAGGGCCACTACATTCTAATTTGATCCTTATCACCAGCAAACAAGAATCATAATTGAAGGAACAGACTGCAAAACACACCAAACATGCACTCCGAAATATACACGACTATATGACGCAATATAGCAGTGATAGCCCAGTTGGTAATGAGCCGGACTTGTGATCCGAAGGTTGCGGGTTCAAATCCTGGTGCGAGCCTGTACCACTAAATTCGTCTTTTCGGATTTATGTACAGATTTCTAATTATTACTTGCTCAACGGTGAAGAAAAACATCGTGATGAAACCCGCCCGTCCAAGAAAATTCATTTTCGAAAGACGAGCGGTCCACCAACCCGCATTGGGCTGGCGTGGTGGACTATGGCCTAAATCCCCTACGTGTTTTGAAGGGAGGCCCGTGCCCCTCGGTGGGGACGTTATGGGCTGGTACAAAAATATGACGCAATACTTCGCGCGTAAAAAGAGAGCAAAATTTGCTCACTAAATCGCTCGTGTGACGTCACAGTAAAGTAGAAAAATAATGGTTCGCTTGGTTTCTATAGAGCAGATGAGACAAGCGTAAGCTAGTCGTGTATATGTCTGCATATTAATATGCGACGGGCTGGCATTCGAAACATATTCTGGCCAATAACCACGAGCCAGTATGGTTGAGTTATAAGTAAGAATGACCTTGAAAAAACCCAAAGCTTAATTCCTCAGGGACATGGAAATAAACCCTCTAAAGTCCTAGGATTTCGGCAGCTTTTTTAAAATCATCTTTGACCAATTTTGTTCAGTCCACTTTCAATTCACTCGTCTCATAATAATAAAAGGACGGCAAAGCAAGGGTATGCCGGCGAGGATGTGTTGTCATAGCTCAAAAGAAGACAGTGAAAAAACAGGAACAGGGGATATATTTAGCATATGTATGAAGACGAAAGAGCGTGAGGTTGGTTCTTCCTAGCGCTTTATTATTATTTTTTCTGAGTACTTACTCAGGCTAACTACATAGTATATCATACATATCATGGGTTAAGTCTCCTGGGTGTACAGATTGCCTTACGGTTTTGACCCTTACCGTAATTGCAGCCATGAGTATTAATATGCAACTTAGAAAAAGTTATTGGCACAGAGGCCAGCGTATCACCATTTTCATTTTAAAATCATTCACATTACAATAGCTCATGAAAAAAGGTGATTTATTATTCGTAACCGACACCACACGGCAACTATGATATTTATGGAAAATTATAATGTTCCCAGGCAGTAGACGTTATCGGCAAAGCTGGCACACCGAAGACGATCGCAGGCTCCCACACTCACAGCACGCCCGTGCTGCTGTCGTTCGGCGAGCGAGCCGAACTCGCCACCGACGAGTACATCCCACTCTCACCCGTCATGGAAGGATTCGTCATACTCAAGAAAAATGAAGACAGTGTCATGGCGCCTGTCCAGTAACATAGCCTATTAGTTTACAGATCTATCTATAATTCTACTTAAACGTATTAATTTGAAATAAATTGTCGTAAATTATTTGTATCTTTTATTCATGCTAGATGACGCTCGGGATTTCGACACGCATATTTATAAAAATGTATACCGTCAGGAATTTTTAAAGCTGTGGGTGAATCCGGACTGAATCTGCCCTAAACCGAAATTATTAATGGAAATATAACCTTTTTGAACTACGCATATCGTTTATCTTGATAATCATGGTGTTTTAGCTGATATAAGACACTGAGCCACGAGCCATTGGGGTGTGTGGGGTCACAGCATCTCAGTGTTCCAAAATCGTCATCCTCACCTGCCAGCGGTGCACCCTGCCATAGACATAGAAAAAATAAGTTAACACCCTGCTGATCAACGGACGACTACAACCCCTAAAGGGTTTCTCTACTTGATATTGGCGACTTCGCCATTCTTTATTATAATTTTGATTAAAATACTCAGACATTGGCAACATCACGACATTGTGGACGCCATTTTTCAAAGAATTGAATTGAGCCATGTTCCGCGGTATTCAAATCTCTTCCTATTTTTTATTTACTATGAGGACAAACAAGATATTAAGAACTGTCACTGGCGTTTAATGTCATTCATAATCAATTATATATACAGGTGGCCCAGCAAGTGACGACGTCCAAAAAAAGTTTTATATGCCGTATAAGGCGGCATTAAATCACCCACCCACATATGTTCAGTGATTGTAGATATTGCACATTTTATACCTCGTTTTTGGAATTTTTCACCCATCATCAATTTTTTTTCTCTTTCTGTTGAAGATTATTTAAAAAAGATCTTGGTGGTAGCTATTAAGGAAAATATCAGCACCTTATCAGCACACCCGCCCTTGCACACTTTTAATTGTAAGACTGTACTGTATCTTATTACCGTGTAAAGTATGCAATAAAGTATTTATCTATCTATCTATCAGCTACCACTTGAAAAACAAATGGATGTCCCTCGTCATTATGGAACATGGTTTACATTTAAATTAAAAGTTAAAATTGGTACTGTAGCTAAATATTTTCTTAACTTCCAGTTGGTAAAAAAAATATTGAGGGGTTCAAAAAGCTTTTTAAAAACTTCTTATGATACTTAACTTTACGAAACACAAAAAAAAATTCGGTAATTCGCGTTTAACGTTAAACCGGAGACATATTTTTGAAACAGTAGAATTCCAATTCGCATACGAATTGACAAGATTTGTATGCGATTCTCACGCGAATCTTGTCAATTCGTATGCGAATTGGAATTCTATCGTTTCAAAAATACGTCTCCAGGACCGTCGTAGTAATCCTAATAATAATTACATCGCTGTCTACTTCAGACAGTTGTTAACACGCTCTTGTAAATGAAACTTAGAGACAAGTAAGTACCTAATAGAGATTCATCTTTATTCACACTATATCGCTTATGGTGTAGTGGGTGTAACACGACTCTTCTTTTTTCAGTCATTGGCCCATATTTTTGAAACGATAGAATTCCAATTCGCATACGAATTGAGAAGATTCGCATGAGAATCTCATATGCGTATGCGAATTGGAATTCTATTGTTTCAAAAATCAGGCCCATTGACTGTTCGTTCCTGACGTATGTACTGTGTACATATAGGAATATTTTTTTCCTGTCCCGTATGATGACGATTAGGGTTCCCCCGTTCCCGATTCATCCCGGGACCGGAGTTCTATTATGATCATGGAAAATCTTTTAAAATAGTGTGTACCAATTTTAAGTTTTAACGCTGATATTTCCCTTATTAACTACCTACCATCAACTTATCTACACAAAGCGAATAAAAATAAAAATCGATGCTTTAGTAAAAAAAAAAAAATTCATACGGGACATTCAAATTTTTATTTTTGACGGTGCTTGCTGGTCCACCTGTACATTTCGCCAGTTAATCATAAAAACGCAGTTGGTCAATCTTATGTCAATCAATTCCTAGTCAAGTCAAGTCTCTCCACAATCAAAGAGTGAAAGAGAATTTAAATCACTATCCACAATAGGCTTTATTGAAAATAGTCTGGTAATAAAGAAGTCGTTATTTCTCTTTTAATATATTATTTGTGGCGAGATGCTAGAATTGTTGCTCTACATAGTTATTTTACCAGCTGCTTTCGTGACTATTTCGATATTGCTTATAGCGTAAGTCAATGTTTCATTGAAATAATATCACGGACATGAAAATAATTTGTTTTTTTGGATAAGTAATTGGATACCTACTTTCATGTTATCGCTGTTTCTTTTTAATCATGTATGTACAGGCAGGGACAACAGTGTGGACAACAACACATCATCGTGCTATCCGAAACTGTCAAATTTCTACAATCGATTTTCAATTTTATCTCCGAGTATTAGAGTTTCCTATCCATTGGGGAAATTCGACAGTTTGTGGTGACCAGGTTGTTGAAATTGTGGTTAGATCACAGAATTCTAAATTGAGTGCAGTTTTGTATCACGAGATAGCCTAGAATAAAAATGTTCAATTTTTAATTAGGATTTTTAAAAAGTTGTATATACTTACAACCAAGATTAAAGAGGCAGTAAAATTTGTAATGTTTGTATAGGTATGTATCTATTGAAATATTTTTTTTATTCTGCAATACAGCTGTTTCATAATTTATTTTCAATAATAGTAAAATTTCAGGTATTTCAAGAGTCAACCAAACTGCTGTATCCCTAGCAATAAAAGTGTGGCTTCAGAACCCTGGAACTGGGACCGTTCACTCTATGCCAGTTCACATGATATATCCTCTTATACAGTAACACCACATTTACCATCATATTTTTTAATAAACAAATATCCCATTAATGTTATATCTGTGTAGCCAGTTCTATTTTTATCTTGACTGGAAAAGTATAATTTTAAATCTAGGTTTACAGCTTATTTCTTTTAAACATAACTTATTTTATGTATGTACAAAATGAAACAAATATTTTTTGATAAAATTTTATTGTAATTATAGATATTTCCATTTACTTCGAACATAGCACAAGCTAGTCATTAGTAATATTTTCATCAGCATCTTTTTTGTTTCTATTGCTGTCATTTTGTGTTTCATTAGATTTTCCCGTTTCAGCAGTATTTTGGGATTCATTAGTTTCATCATGTCCTTCAACATTTTCTTCCTCATTGGAGCTCTCCGATTGTGAAGAAACGTTTTGTACTTTTGGTTTTTTGCCTTTTAAGTTAGCACTTTTTTTCTTCTTCAATCTCTTTGCTCTCTTCTTTGCTGTTCTCTCTTCAGCTGCCCTACGATTTTCTTCAATTTTTCTGTGGTATTCTTCATCTTGCTTTTCCTGTTAAAAATTACGTTTTGGAAATGATACATTCCTCTTTTATGATTTTATGAATAATGAAATAGATGATAGAAAAAAAAATCAGGACACGTACCTTCTCACTTTTTTCCTGAATAAACTTTTGTCTTGCATATTCTTTTCTCCGAAGGTGTCTGTAGACATGGAATTCGCCAGAACCTGCGCCAGCACTGGAACCCATCACATTCCGAACAAAATCAGGAGGCGTTGGCAAAGATTTATCTTTCGGTGGATCCGGTATTATCACTGGTTTGTCCTGTTTAATACAAAAATAAAGAGCAATTCTAAGAAATGAAAAATGGACTATTACTTGAATGTAAAATAGCATATTCTACCGGATTTTTCATTAATTTTTCTAATCTTAAGCGCTGAAGGTCCGTTGCATTTTTTATTATAACAGGCTTCTTTTCAACATTCTTTGATTCTTTATCAGTCATTTCATAAAATATATGTGAGGTATTTTATTAATTCGAAAAGAAAATATTGTAGAGGCGAGCAGGTGCACAACAATAACATGAACGAATGAATGGAACAGGAATAATACATCTGATCTGACAGTCAATTCTGCCAACATAAATTTTGGTCGGGATTTCCGATTCATTGTGTGGTTTAGTGTATTCGATTACGACTAAAACCGGTTTTACGGTTTCTTCAAATCAATAAAGTGTTATGTACTAGCCACTCTCTATATTCACCTTGCGAAGGTCAAATCAGATCCTCCGGTGCCAGTAGCAATTACGAGATAGAGGACTAGAAAATAGGAAATATTCCTAAATTGTAACTGTTTTCATCTGGTGAGTAACAATGCTTATTCTTTTATATTCATGCATTTTCTAAAATTGAAAATCTCTTTAACTTTAGAGTGCTTTATGTAACATGAGAAATATACGTATAATTAACTTCTTAGGGTGTAATATTATCTAAATATGACATATTACTTTAAAGTACGACATTTATGGTCAGAATTTTATTTTTCTGAACTATTTTATTTATCTACCATAAAAAGAAGAGTTAGTATCTCATAAAGCGACCTAGGAACACAACATTATGACCTTGCCGGCGTTTAGAAGTCATTTTTAGATGCATCTGATACCGGTTGCAATCCTCTAGATCTAGACTAATACAATATAACTACTTATCTGATTTTTTAATATTATAAAGGTGTTTGTTAAAAATTAAGAAATTTATTTTAAGGGATTTGAATATTTTTGTTGGAAAGGTAAGTAGTATACTTAATTACTTACCGTTTTATTTTTTACAAAAATTGCGGCCACCGGCCACCTTTGAAACTTGCATCAATCGATATCTCAAATCATACAAACGATGCGATACATGCCTAAAGTGTCACTTTTCCGAGATATGAGCTGTCAAAGTCGGGTGGTGACATGACATGCGAGTCATTTTCAAAAAGTTGTCCCGTCACGAAATCTTCAGTAAATTGTATCGTCAAGAAATATCAGGAAAAATAAAGGGTTTATGCAAGCATGATCTATGATACTTATATTGTTATTTTTGTTTTTGTGTGTTTGGGTATGATCACATTTTACCAGGGCCCTGTTTTATAAAACTTACAAATTGTAAAATACAATTACAATTCGGTGTACATTGTGTAGTCATTATAAGTTAAAATATTATAAGTAGTATTAGTTATGAGTGAGGGTAGTAACTAAGCAATGTATATCGAATTGTAATTGTATTTTACAATTGTAAGTTTTATTAAACAGGGCCCAGCTGGCAACGTATTTGATATCTTCAAAAGGAGGCTTGGGATATAAGATTAAACAAATCAAACAACATTTTAATATAAGATACTTATGTAGGTATATTATTTTCAAAAAAAAATGAACTGAAAAATAAAATACTTATTGTTTTTTTTCATTTTGTTTATTTAACTTTTTTATTCTTTGTTTTTTATACCATCACATTATGCATAAACCTATCCAAATTAGGGTTACATTTTACTGACGTCAAGAAATGTCATGAAATTGTGTCAAGAAAACATCAAAAAATGACCTGAAATTCAAAATTCTAAAAAGATTATCGTAATTTTTCATGATCCATACAGTGCATCACAGATATGAAACTAATTTTAAGTAAAAATATATATTAATGGAAAGTTTTACTCACTTTTACTTCAAAAATCAAGTCGAGAAAAAATTACAACTCGTCATATGTGCAGAAAAGTTCTTTCCTTCACTGACAGCGAATGCACGAATGTGTCACGAAACATTTGTTGAGAAATTTTTGAGAAATGGTGGACAAAACTTTATTTTGAAATTTAGGTTGCAACTGTTGCAAGCAATCTACTTTTGTTTCAAAAATACCCATAATTTTATAAAAAGCTTTATTTTCTACCATAAATACAAACAATTAACACTTAAAAGTAAAAGAGTTATTTTTTAGATTTTTTTATCTCTGAAAAATATTGCGCGGACATTACAAATTTGTATGGAAGAAAATATTGAAGTAAAACAAAAAATGTTTTACACAATGTAATTAGGCATACAGTTCTCAAGAAGTAAAGTAAAAGGATATGTTAAGATTGATTAACAATGACTATTACTAAAAGAATAATTTAAAAAATAATTAACATTATTTACGCAGTTTTCACACGCGGACACTCTGTCAGGAAAAGTAAAAAACTTTTTGAAAATGAGTCATGTGTAATGACAGGGTTTTTAACGACATAGCAGCGCTAAACGGCACAGAAAACATTGGGGAAGATATTTGGATCGCAGAAGCCAAAAATGCTTTGAAAATTATAAGTAATTTAAGTTGCAAATCTGCACTCTTAACACCACTGACACAACTTTGACAAGCTGTATCTCGAAAACGTGACACTTAAGGAATTTTAGTTTGTACAGTCTTATTGGTAATAAAATTACCTATTGATACATACCACATTCATAGGTGGCCGCGATTTAAAAAAATAATGGCGGACCGTACTGCAAGGTGTCTTTTAGGGGGGCGTTAATAATACAGCTGGATTCTTCGTTATTCTTGATTATAATTAACAACAGTAATTTCTTCGTTATATAAACATTTACTTCATTTATAAAATCACAACTGTAAAACAGACACCTGCTTGAAAAGTGCTATTGCACGCCTATCCTCGAGTACAATAACTCCGCGAGCTAAACACCATTAATCCGCAAAGATCAAAAACTCAATACGCCACGATCAAACAATCAATGGCGCAAGGCCAGATCTTCAATCATTTCGAATCATGACATCGAATACCATTTCAAACCTTTGAAATTGATATTCGAATTATCTTCTTCGAAATGATCGAATGAGAAAGAAGTTGTGTTATGCCCGATCCTCCGTGAAGGTCTGCATACCACAGTACCTATGCCAAAATATCCAAATCCTTTAAGTATTTGTTTTATCTTTTAGGAATAATAAATACTCTATCTTCAAAATGCCGATCAAATCCATCAAAGCCCGTCAAATCTTCGATTCGCGTGGTAATCCCACTGTTGAAGTCGACTTGGTAAGTTACAATTAAATCCAGTTTAAAAAAAAGGTTTGTTTATCATTGATGGTAGCGCCCGCCCCCCACGTATAACGAACATTGGCTAGTGCGCTAAACAAAACGCTAAAATAGTCATTTTACAAAAAAAAGTTAAGTGAAAACCACCCTTAACGTTTGATTAGGTAGTTAGGTAGTTAATAGACGTGTTTCAAGCAGATTCCTTGGTTCTCGGTAGATGGCGGTAAAGTCGATCCAAAAAAGTCGTAGCACCCGTTCGCGTTTGCATCCTTCGGATTTGCTTCCGAAACCAAACTTGTAAAACGCCCATTAGATACCTCGACTACACTACGTCATTTCCCATGTTAATTTACGCTTTGAGATGCAGGTGTGAAATTAGGTACTTAGTTGTTTGTTTTGCCACATTAATATTGAGAAAAAAGTTTATGTTGGAATAAAAATAACAAAGAATATTAATATTGAAAGTTAAAGTAACAGAATCCTAGAAAAACAACGAAAATAAGAGATTGAGTGAAATACTAATTATTTTTTATTGGAGGCTATAAACCAAAATGATATTTTAACTGAAGGTGTAAGTGAACCAAATGCAGCAATGTACAGACAGCAGCACGTCAGGTTACCCATTTGCACTAGAAAGCCAGCGCTGTTACGAGCGAGATAAGGGCGACGTCAAGGTCAATATGTATAGCCTGATGTGCTGCCGTGTGTACGTCATTGTTTAGTTCAAATTGTTCTACGACTAACATCGAGTGATACTGGCGGGCGCTGCCTCTTGAACGACGGGTCCTGGGTTCGATTCCCAGTAGGGACAAATATTTGTGTAAAAAGCAGATGTTTGTTCTCATGGGTATTGCGACTGTCTTTGTGTATGTTCCAAGGGACCCACGCCAAAAGAGAAAACCTTTGTGTGGCCCTTTGACTGTGTAGCATTTATTTCTAGCATCTATCAATGGTAGCCTTATTGAAGGACTAGCATTCGACCCGGGACTTCGTTCCCGTGGGAATTGGGGAAAATCATGTACTCTATGTCCATCACGGATAATGTAGGATTCTTATGTCGAAAGAATTTTTAAAATCGGTTCAGTAGTTTCGGAGCCTATTCAATGCAAACAAACAAACAATCAAATCTTTCCTGTTTATAATATTAGTATGGATAAGAACACATTTCGATGATGCACTCTAATTTAATTTTGGCATTACTAGGAATTAGTCTAGTCGATAAGTTCAGAAACGTGTTTTTGAGACATACTATTGCTAAAATTATGTGCAATAGCTCATTCGATTCGGAATAATGTCTAGATCATTGTGCCTAAAAAATTGCTAAAGTTATAAACAATTAAACACCCCAAAAACATGGTGTTTGGTGTGTCGCCTATAGTTTGTAAACTATAAATATTTATGGATTTTGAAAAACAGATTCTTAAAGAGGAGGTTTGCTATAAATAAGTTCCGACTCCCGGAACTGTAGGTACCTCTTACAACTTTTAAACGGCTTAACCAATTTTGATGAAATATAGCTAAGAACCATCTCGATGACGTCAGCTTTCCAACAAAAAAAAAACGCATCAAAATCGGTCAATTCGTTAGGAGCTACGATGCCACAGACAGACACACAGATACATAGACATAGGTCTGTGTATCTAGGACACACAGGTACACACGTCTAACTTATAACACCCCTCGTTTTTGTCGGGGGTTAAAAATATAATCGAATCGAAATGTCTATTCAAAATTGTTTCTTCACACTAATTTTGTACTTTAATGCATTGCAGAGATAGACCTTACTTACTTCAACAACCATTTACTTCAACTTTTTACTTTTCAAAAGAAATATGGCTTATTAAGTGTATCTTCTATTTCAGGTAACCGAATTAGGTTTATTCCGCGCAGCTGTGCCTTCTGGCGCTTCTACTGGCGTCCATGAAGCTCTCGAATTGCGTGACAATATTAAGGGCGAATATCATGGCAAAGGTGTCCTTACCGCTATCAAGAATATTAATGACACCATCGCCCCGGAGCTTCTCAAAGCAAACATTGAAGTTACTGAACAGAAACAGGTAAGAATGAACTTATAAAAACAGTATAATAGGGAACATTCATCAACAAAGAGAAAACTAATAAAAACCAATAATTTGTTCGTTGGCAGTTTTTATTCCAACTTGAATTCGCCCACTTGTCTAACGTCGATTCTCTTTTGTTCATAGATTGATCAGCTCATGATTAATCTGGATGGAACTGAAAACAAATCAAAGTTTGGAGCCAATGCCATCCTTGGCGTATCTCTGGCCGTTGCCAAAGCTGGTGCCGCCAAAAAAGGTGTCCCTCTGTACAAACACTTGGCAGATTTGGCTGGTAATACTAATATTGTACTCCCTGTACCTGCCTTCAACGTCATCAATGGTGGCTCTCACGCCGGCAACAAACTCGCCATGCAAGAGTTCATGATTTTGCCTACTGGTGAGTTGTAATTTTATGCAGTTCTTGTTATTTTTTCTATTGAAACATACATAATAAAACCACTGTTAGGCCCGTATTACAGAAGGTGAGTCAAATCTTGATCAATACTTAAGTATAGATTGGCTCTTTCTCTCACTATCAAAATGACAAAGCCGACTGCTACTTAAGTTTAGATCAGAGTCAGAGCCGCGTTCTGTAACACGTACCTTAGACCAGGGGCTCCCAAACTGTGCGCCGCGGCGCCCTGGTGCGCCGTAGAAAGTACAGAGGGGCGCCGCCATGAGGCGATCCTCTTTTAACATACTCGGAAACCTTAAGCGGGTAGAAAATAAACAATGCCACGCTTTGAATAAATGTGTGGAGATCACCAAGCTCACCCATTACATTGGCTAGGTAGCTACTGTATTTTATTTTTTCTTAACTCTCTTTATTTGTTTGTTTCAATGTAGTATTCTAATAAATAAAAAACTCAGCTTCATATTGTTAATATTTTAATTGTTTATTTAACTACTATCATTGTGCCTATTTATTTCATCTGTACTGTACCTATCTATTTCGACTATCTAGCTAGGGGCGCCGAGACAAAATTCTGAACTTGTAAGTGCGTCGTGGACTGAAAAAGATTGGGAACCCCTGCCTTAGACTGTTATGGCTTGATATAAACAATCCTTTCTATAATAGGTGCATCGACATTCAGTGAAGCCATGCGCATGGGTTCTGAGGTATACCATCATCTGAAGAAGATCATCAAAGAGAAATTTGGCTTGGACTCGACAGCTGTTGGTGATGAGGGTGGCTTTGCTCCCAACATCCTTAACAACAAGGATGCTCTATTCCTTATTCAGGATGCTATCCAGCAGGCTGGATATTCTGGAAAGGTGATGTAACATTATCATTTACTTATGTTATAGCCTAGTTGTAATGAGTTCAATATGTATAATTGTGATTTCAATATCTGACTAAAATTAATCATTTAACAGATTGAAATCGGTATGGACGTTGCTGCATCAGAGTTCTTTAAGAACGGTTCATATGATCTGGACTTCAAGAATCCCAACTCTAACCCCGCCGATTACTTACCTGCTGACAAGCTTGCAGCCTTATACCAGGAATTTATCAAGGATTTCCCAATGGTTTCCATTGAGGATCCCTTCGACCAAGACGATTGGGCTGCATGGACCAACCTAACCGCCAACACTCCCATCCAGATTGTAGGTGATGACCTCACGGTAAGTACCTAACCTTTCATTCCTTCTTAGCTATCTACTGTAGTCTTGACATATTACCATTACCTTAAATTTCTACAGGTAACCAACCCGAAGCGCATTCAAACAGCAGTTGAAAAGAAGGCGTGCAATTGCCTTCTATTGAAGGTGAACCAAATTGGTAGCGTCACTGAATCGATCGCTGCTCACCTACTCGCCAAACAAAATGGATGGGGTACTATGGTTTCTCACAGGTAACTATCCCGATATAAAATACGCTAAGTAATAGCTGTTGCTGGTGAAATTCTGTTGGTCACTAGATATGGCAACTTATCATTTTGTTTAAAAAGAAAGCTGCTGTTTACTAATTATTCCATAATTTTTTATTCAGATCTGGTGAGACTGAGGACACTTTCATCGCTGACTTGGTTGTCGGTCTTTCTACCGGTCAGATCAAGACTGGTGCGCCCTGCCGCTCGGAGCGTCTCGCCAAATACAACCAGATCCTCCGTATTGAGGAGGAGTTGGGTGCCAACGCCAAATATGCTGGCAAGAACTTCCGCAAACCCGTCTAAAGACCAGTCGCACAACAATACTCAGGAGCATATTATTATTCGGTTATAAAATAACATTAGTAATCTATTAAACCATAACTAAATATGCTCAATCAAAACATGATTTTGCCTGCCGACTATCTTTTTTAACTGATCTGATAATACGGAAAGACAACTAAGATGTAGCAGATTCACATAATTAAAATAATATTTAAGTTCAAGTCTGTAGTGTAGGCATTTGAGTCGTCGTATGTGTCGATGGTATGAAATTAATATTTATTATATAAATTAATATTGTAAGATTTTACTGTAAGTAAAATTATAATATAAAATGTAAATTGAATGTTACCAATTTACCATGCATGAATGTTCAATAAATAAATGTTAAAAAAATTACAGTTGTCTTCAATGCAATTAATTGGTTGTAAATGTGAGGATATAGTTAGTCCACTACGGTTGGAACGTGAAAAATGTGAAACCCCAAATTGATACAATACTCTTTATTTTGCACAGGGGCCATTCATTTATTACGTAAGACTATTTTCACTATTTTTTGACCCCCTCCCCCTATTATAAGAATAGGCCAACCCCCTCCCCGCCTGTTTAATATTTATTACGTAAGAATCTATAGTAAAAAATGAATACACGTTTGTTTTGTTTTAATGTTAATTTTCAAAGTAACAATTTTTAGAAATGTTTTTTGTACTTACAAAACAGGTAATAATTTTAATTTTTTGGTAGTGTAATATTTGGTTTTAAACCGTCGCGCGCTTGTTTACGCCACGTGCGATACAAATCCTGTTCCTGCACAGTCTGCACACACGGGTTTGCAGACATCGCGCGAGGACTGTGTCCGCGCTTTTTCAAAGTATAATTTTATCTTTGCGCATTTTGTGATCTTACGTAAGAACTATCGATACTCCCTCCCACCCCCTTGTAAGAAAAAATAAGACATGGTCACCCCCGCTTCCATTAAGTTCAACTCAAAGTTCAACTAGTTGAAATAATTGGAATTTTTTCATCCCCCTCCGGGGGGTGAAAAATCGTCTTACGTAATAAATAAATGGCCCCACACAGTAAGTATAAAATTACAATTACTTACAAACATAGTTATCACACAATGCGGGGCGGGGCGGCCTTATTGTTAGAAAGAAAATCAGGCGTCCATGTTAGCTGTATAGGTGAAACATGTCTTAACTCTCAAGTTTTTTATTTTGTTAGTTAACAAATCATCTAGCGTTATTTTGCCGTTTGTATTAAATCCGCAGGTAAACAGTGTCCATCGTAGTTCATGGTCCGTAGCGTAACTTGGCGTAACTACTTTGAATTAGGTACCTACTTATTTAGCGAAACTATAGGGGTGATACTACCCATGAAACTGAACAACTTATACTTGACGGCCATATGGTCGATTGGAAGTGATGCTGCCTCCTGATCGACGGCATTTGGGTTCGATTCCCGGTTGGTGGAAATATTTTTATGTAAAAAGATGTATTGTTTGTGTATGTTCCAAGGGATACAAGGGAAACCTTAGCGTGTGTAATAAATCGTAAGAGTAGTAGTGCGAGGCAGGGGGCTAGATCAAGGTATGAATGATTGCTGCGATGAATGATCCATGGTAACTCCCCTGGCTATCTAACACCTAAGCGAAGCTGATGCTGATTGAAAAATGGAATTATGTACATTGCTGTGTTTGGCTCATATCGATAATCAAGGTCTCCTTATAAAGAAGCAATCGAAAACATTCATTCGTTCACCTAGCATCAGCTTCGCTTGGGTGATTTACTAAAATGAAAATCGGCGTGAATGAACTAGCAACTCTACCGACTGGTGCCAAACCATGTTTTTAAAATTAAAGGTCTGGCGGGGGTAATCGACGTAGGTGGTTGCTATGCCGATTACATTTTTGAGTTGTATATTTGGTTGTAGGTATAATGTGTAATGGTGATGATGGTATTGTGCAGTATACTAACTTAAAATAATTCAAGTGATACAGTGCATTTGCTCCGTTTGGTTCCGAAAAAAATCCCGCGGTAGTGCTTCTCGCCGCCGCCATTGTTCTCCAAAGAGTATGTCACTGCGTTTATTGTTCTCTAACAAAACACTGTTTTCGGAGAATGAGAGGAACTTTTTCAGAAGAAATACATTGAAGACTTGGCTGTGTGGACAAATAGATTCTTCTGCCTTTCCAGAAAGGGTAAAAAAAATTTCAATGTCAATTCTCTCATGACGTCACTGTTACGATTAGTGTTGCATAAACATCGATAGTTTGGCTATCGAGAGTTGACCTTGAAAAACAGTAAGAATATCGATAGGACTATCGATAGTCAATAGTTTGCGATACTACTGATGACAGACAATACTATCGATAGTATTTATTTTGATAAGTATACCTAAGTAATTTTGAATCGGCGCCAAACAAACAAATTAATTAATTATATCAAGCATGATGCGTGATGTGATAATTATTGAGGTAAAATAAAAAAAGGTTTATTATTTATTGCTTTTCACTTTTATTGGCGGTTTAATTTTTTTGTTAAAAAGCTTTTATTTAATTTGCATGGTAAAAGACTAACCAGACCAACTGGAGTAGACACTTTGGTATATGCAACCCTTCTTCTATGCGCCCTCCTCTCTATTGCAATTACAACGAATATCGATATTACAATACGATAGTATTGATAAAAAACTGTCACGTGCGATACAAATTAAAACTGTCAATCGATAGTATTATAATTCAATAGTATCGATACTATCAATAGTCCTATCGATATTCTTACTGTTTTTCAAGGTTACCACAGTATCGATAGACTATCGATACTTTCAACTATTGGTTGCGACACTAGTTACGACCAAAATTTAGTCAAAATAAAAAAAAATCGAATTCAGTGTATTTACTTTACAATACTTTACGTGGTTCTTACACCATGGTTCGCTTATCAACATTTTTAGCACGTATTCCTATGATAAAATTTAGAAAAGGTGGTTATGGGATGGCAGCAACTGGTGGGCACAGTGCCATACCTGGCGCAGCATCTACACCTAACCCTAACGCTTCGTCTGGACAAACGGTTAGATCTCTGCTTGATTACTGATTAGATAATACCTAATTTATACATAACTTCTCATTAACTCTTACCTACGCTAATCTGATGCAGATGTTTTTTATAATCTATCGTAAAGCTTTATATTGAATACCTACCTATTTCTATTTCAGATGCAGGGCTCAAGAATATCTACAAGTATTAACGATTTTGAACTACCAAAGCGCTATCAAAGAAGACCTATTTCTGAAGAAGAAATCATGGCTATTAACAGTGGAGGAATACTATAGTCTTCTTCTTCTTAGTTACTACCTGTTATATTGATATTACCTACTTTTAATTTCAATTATGTTTTCATTATTTAGTTATGGTTAAGTATCCTGTCAAATTGATTATGTAGTGCAAATTATGAATAGTGGTGGATAGAATAAAGAAATTGAGGTAAGAAATGTTATCCATTTAAAGATATTAATTATGCTGGACTTAATTATAGAAACAAGATTACTTTAGTAAAACATTTTAAAAGTATAATTGTCTTCTAAATGTTTTTTTACTGAGATCCCTTATTGTGTTGTTTATTTGGGTCCAGATTGTCTTGGAGGCCATTCAAGTTTTACGTAAGCACTATAAGGGGGTCTTTGCTTTGCTTATTTTTGGTGGCATGGGGGGTTGACCCCCCCGTCTAGATGGTGATTATGTCAGCAGTAGTTATTAATTTTTTAACACTAACGGCAACCCACACATTGTCTAATTGTATATGCTTAAAATGAAAAGCATTTTTGGGGATTCCCATAAAATGCATATAATATACTTATGTTTACGTAAGCATGGGAGCATGGTAAGAGTCTTACTTACTTTTGCTGCAAAGGGGCAGGGGGGGTAAATAATTGTAATAAATCTGCTTATAATACTTGAACGACTCCTTGCATAAAATCGGAAGCCCTTATTTTATTTGACATAATTATATTTCCAAATAGTAATTTTTTTGCATAGTTTTTGTAGTCATAATAAATGTTTATTTATTTGCTCTAAATACTTTATAATGGTTCGGTTTAATGAAAAATTTTGTATATTGTTAAGTGCGGTGTTTATCAATTTGATAAGGTTTCTTTGGTATCCTGCAGCGTTAGGAGGAGGTGGAGCCTCCCCCTAAAATATGGAGGTGTGGAAACCTTTAGTTCCCTAGATATATCTACTATAAAAATTTGATTTTGAAGATATTTTTCAGAGACTTAGTCAATTAAATAAAAAGAATATTAAAAAGGGCATAAATAATTAAATACTTAAACGGGTCTAAATTCGCGTAATAGATAAATAATCATATTTACGCGAATGTAGACCCGTTTTAGTATTTAATTATGTGTTCAAATCGCGAAAGTTTAAAGTGTTATAGGATAAATAGTTGTATTGTTGAACGAGCTAATTAAATTCTGTAAATCTAAATCTTCAAAAATGAAAAATAGTTTTGCAAATAAATTTAAGATGGAACCCAAGAGCGCAGCACGGTTAATATATGTGACTGTTAATTAAAAGGTACAACTTTCGGGGCTAGTTAATATGAGCGATGTTCAAAGCTTATGACAATAATTCTGAACCTTAAAGACTATTCCCAAAAGTGTACCTTTCCATTTTTACAGTCACATTCGTCTATTGAGTGTCGAGCGATGCATACCTTATGTTCTCAGAAACCAAACGAATTTTATGTTCGAAGTGTTTATTGTACAAAAAAATTTAAAAAAGCATTATTCATCGTTCAAAAAGCGAGTAGGAATGTTATTTACGTGTATAATCAACATATAGAATATAGACCACATAAAGTAAAGAGAGAACTAGCAAGACTCTAATAATATCGAATGTTGAGTTTCTCGCTCGCGCCGGCCCACACCTGTGCAGCCGGCCCATCGTAAGCGACATCGTGGTTCACGTCGAACTTTATTATTCCAAACTTAGCAAACTTTTTTTTCCACTCGGCAGTTAGAGCGAGCTTTAGCAAAGCATCCAAAATAGCCTTTTTTGTTTGTGCTGTAAAAAAATATTTTTATTAAAATATTTAAACTTACTTAGTACATAATTTGTATTAAAATAATATGTAAGTATGTATATGCGTGACTATAAGCGTAAGTGCCCATAAAACTAAAAATAAGTAACTTATATCCTAATTCGGATTCAGAAGTCGTAACTTTCAAAGAGTAGGTAAATTTTTTCGCATAAAGCATATGCGAAAAACCAATTACTTATTGGGAAAATAAAGTTATGGTCATCGATGATTCTTAATATTACAAGAATTAATGCGAAAAAAAGTAGATTTAGAAAGTGTATGTTCTCTGAATATTATGCGAAAAATAATTTGGAGACGTATTGTTGAAATAATAGAATTCCAATTCGCATACGAATTGACAAGATTTGTATGCGAATCTTGTCAATTCGTATGCGAATCGGAATTCTATCATTTCAAAAATACGTCTCCTGGGCTTTCAATTTTATGCGAATCAATTTGACCTAATTTTTGCAGAATTAATCCAACTTTAAACTCGTCTAATTCTGTTCTTTTAACATGAACTCTAAAGCAACAACTACTCTCCAGATAAATTTAGATGAGGGCCCATATTTTTGAAACAATAGATAGAATTCCAATTCGCATACGAATTGACAAGATTCGCATGAGAATCTCATACAAATTTTGTCAATACGTATGCGAATTGGAATTCTATTGTTTCAAAAATCAGGCCCAATATGTGCAAAGGTGGTACAGTTAAGAGCAGGTCACGCTTTACAGTACCAGTTTAAGCTGAGCACTGATTTATACTGCGCGCCATACAATGCAGGGCCGGTCCAAAGTCCAAAGTGTCAAGCTTGACGTGCTCTTGAGTGTACTCGTATGCATATATTAATTACCTGGCAGTCTCGCGTTAACAACAATAGGGTACGGTGGTAGACGGCCTAGTGTTTCTAAAACTATTATTTCTTTCCCACCATCCTGCATGAACTTCTTAGAATACAACAGTGTCGTCGAATCAACTGCAGCCCATTCCGCTCGCTTAGACAGGACCATCTAAGCGGAAGACAAATGGGAGCCGGATCCTGATATATTCACAAAGAACTGCGTTAGTAAAAACTCTAAGGTATCGTAATACAAGAAAGAAGCAGCAACTATGGTAGAGAAGCAGAGAAAGTTTTAAACATATTATATCTTTTAGTTTTAAAAAGACACTTATATGGGGTGACTTGAAACTAGGTAGCGAAACATTACAATTCTGCAGCATCGTTCAAGTTGAATGGAGAGGCGAATTTTTTTTAAAACTTTATATGTAAATTGCTAAACTGAACGGCTTTCCCCAAGAAACAGGTCAAAATATGAAAAAAAAACCTTCGCCTCTCCATTAAACCTTTGCGCGATTCTTGCACACCCGTGTGTGGATGATTTGTAACGCACGCGCCGTAAACAAGCGCGCGACGAGTTTTTTTCCTTGAGAACAAATAAAAAAACAATTCATGTTAAGAATTTCATATTGGTATTTTCGGGAAAGTTGTTCACATTCACGGGGAGAATGACCCCTAAGTATCGCTAACTAATTTTTAGGTTTTCCTTTTTGAATAAGTGTTTCAATCTGAGTAAGAAATGAAAGTATTTTTATTTATGTTTAAACGCTACATTTTAACATTAATGACGACACCTATCAAAAATACGCAAAGCAAATTTCTCCGCCAGTAAGTACAGTCGAACGTGAACTACTTATTATTATTATTCAACAAATGTGTCCTCCCTATTAAAACAACTAGTTGCCAGACCTACTTACTTAACAAAGATCCAAAAAACGACGCATTTTCTCCCTTTTCTTTTAAAGTTTTCAATACCAGTTTGCTTCCACTTAATGATTCTTCATCACTGTACGCGAAAGTGCATCCTCTGAGATCCAATAAAGTATTGACGTTATGAGCTCTGTAACACAAAGATACTTAATTAACTTAGAATAAACTAATTAATTACTTACAAACAATATGGGACGTTGGAAGCCGAATGTAGAATAATAGAAGCATTGCTTCTTATCGGGAGTCAATGACAGGGCTGACGATAACATTATGTATTATCAGTATTTACTTTTGGAATTAGAATATTGATATCTTACTTTGTAGGTATTTGTTATTTTTAGTCATAACAAATTAAATATAAAACCATAAATAAGTACTATGCTCTGCCTACCCCGACAGGGAATATAGGAGAGAGTGTATAGATGAACCCATTTGTAATGGACTTACGTGTGACTTTTACCGACGTATTATAATTAAAACTGACATCAATAAATCTATCCCATTAAGATAAAGAAAGTAATATTTGCATGAATTCGATTGCTTTAAGTGCCCTACTGTTGCAGTTGATATGATAAAGAAACAACATTACTTCTTGTCGCTATGGACGATGACGTCACAGAAGTAGCCTGGTTTATTTTCAACGTTCCCCTCGTGCGCAAACACCGGCGTCACTCCAAGAAGCTCCGCTGACTCGTTCTTGCGTTTGCGCAGTTTCATGTATGCTGCTGCCGTCATAAATGCTAGAAATAAAGGCGTTGTCATTACCGTAAAATTACAGTAATGTTATAAATTACAGGTGGTTATAAATTTACATAAAATACTTAAGCAGTAAGTACAAGAATCTCCTTTCAGAGTTTCTTGCATTACATCATTCATGTGCTGCCTTTTGCACTTGTGTTAAGTATTATTTCCTTCTGTTTTTGTTTCGTGGTGCAAGTAAGCATTTATTCATTTCAACCATCCTACATGCATATTGTTAGCAGTCGCTTTGGGGACTGACTGAAACCTTGTAATTAATTGTATTTATGTGTTTTTTGACTTATTGCTTAATATGGTGAACATTTTTTTTCTTTTTTCCTAAAACGACGCTGCTGACATTTATTCACCTTCACGTTTTCGGTTAGTCAATTATATGACGGGAAGAAATGGGATGGTGATACTGATAATAATTTCACCTATAACTACATATTTGAAGTCGTAGTTAGGCAAGACTACAGTTGTTCATTCGTTTGTTTTGGGCCCTACCTACTTACAAAGTTACTTATATACTTTGTTACCTTTGCAATTTCTTCTTTCAACCGCTGTAGTACCTACTATTATTTCTACATTAGGTACCTATCATATATTCTTACCTTACCGCCAAAAAGTTAACCGTTGCTAATACATAATTACGCGTAACATTTTGGAAAAATCCTATAACACGTACTTACCTAATAATTAATTATTATTACTTAGACATTGCATTGGTTAAAGTGATTTTAAATTGTTTTGGTAAATTCCTTACATAGATTTTAGTACTTAGGGAGGAAATCAAATCGTATACTCTAAAATAAAAATGTTTAAGAAAGTGGGTAGTAGGCACCTCATTTATAAAACCAACTTACCTAAATCAACGTTGTCATTGGTAAAGGGATCGGGACGTTCCGGAAATGGTCCTGGAGTGCGAGTCTCATACTGAAGTGTGGCGTGACAGTCTAACGCCTCTTCCAAGAGTTCCAGAATCAGTTCGTACAGCTGCACAGGGTGCGTTGGACACATATAGGTCACTACACGGAGTTCCACTTTCTCCTTGGACATTTTAAATTTTATAAAACTGATCACAGCACACAAACGTTATAACAAATGTTAAGATTACCTAGTTGTTAATGTTGAAAGTAAATGGTTTATTCACATTAACGACGTTTGTTTTTCTGCGATAAACTATACACGCTTCGATCACGAAACTAAGTATCGAGTTTTTCTACTGTGTGCGGTGAGTCGGTGACTCGAGAGCTAAGTGCACGCGCTGGGGGCGTGTTTAATTACTAAGTCAATGACAAAAAAAAAACGGATAATTTTTAAAGATTAACATATTTTTATTTTTCAAAGTGAGTTTATTGAATAAATTTTATTTTCATTTTACAAAACGAGTTTATTGAATAACTTTAAACTTTTTTTTCTATATAACTATAGGCAAGTTTGTTTAAATTTCCCGCTTCAGAATTTACAAAAGAGATACCATACCTATTTAGCCTTATTTTAGCAAAATTTTTTTTTTTTTTGTTAAATTTATCCCTTTCGGGAAAGGCAAAGGAAACTATGTCCATACAGCCATGTCTTCAGTAAAAAAATCTTCTTTCTTCAACTTAACCTAAGCCCTAAGCTCCTCATGTTCTGCGTAAAACCGGATAGCGTCTGTTTTACGAAAACTGGCGGCGAGAAGCACAACCGCGAGGATCTTTGTCGGTACCAAACGGAACAGAAACACTGTTATCACTTGAATTTTTCATCACTACACGAATTTTAGTCAATTTACTGCATAATACACTATCACTATTACACATTAAACAACTTTTTCACTCCGAAAACGAAAATTCAATTGACAAAGCACCGCTCACGCCGAGTTCCCGCCAAAGACCTTAGCAAAATTAATGAGGAGTCGTAAACTTCTCTAGGTTATGGTTTGTTGTTTATGTTGGTTTGTACGGGGGCCCGCTAAGTACGGCACCTTTATTCTATGCCAGGCCATTCTCTGCCAAAGTTATTCATTGTCATGGCATTTAAAACCATGGCTTTAAATAAATTGGCATCAAATGAAGGAGCCGAGTCAAAAGGTACCGGACAGTTTATTCTCTGCCAGCGTCATCTGATGCCATCATGGCATTAGATAAAGGGACCGTTCAATTTTTGTACACCACCGCCAAACGCTGCACACTTTGACAGCTCTCTACGTTTGTTGTCTTTGGTTGGGCAGCCATGTAAAGTCGCGTTCTACAATTTTAAATGAGGAGTCACAAATGGATAGGGATGAATGATTGTTATGTTGAGGCGGCTAACCTAACTTGGCGACTTTTTGTTTCAAACGCTGTGTGATTTTATAAACTCTGATTTGAAAATATTTTGAAGCTATATATTATCTTTATATTTAGTAATCAAAATAACTACAAATAAAAATACAGAAGAGAAGTTAATATTCAATGTAGATTATGAAATATCGAAGAAAAAGGTTTGTAAGTTAAAAAAGAAAAAGTAAGGTTAAATAAGGTAAACTGTACCTTTACTCATATAGAAACAAGAAAAAGATTATAAAAACTCAAGAGAACAAGAATGAAAGTGCACAAGACGAAAATCCACAGAAAGAACCAAGTGCACAATGTATTTGTATCTAAAAAACTAAACAAGAAATGAAGTGTGAAAGATAAATGAAGGATAAAAGCAAACGCATTAATTAAAGATGACCCACAATCCTATAAAAAACTATCGATAGAGGAAACGGTCGCTGGGTGATGTTAGGGGAATTTCTTTTTTTGCAAAGCCAAAAAAAGGAATTCAGTCTCTTGAAAAGAAACTGGTCAGGCCACCCTACCAGGACCAAGGAGTATATAACACCAGGACTTTTTTGCAACTCGCAGCCAACACAAGATTTTATATAAAAGGATCAAAAGATAAAGACACAAAATGGGTGTTCAAGACTTAACCAGACGGAACAAAGAAAGCATGACTTGTAGTTGTAACGCGAGGTTATCGACAAGATTATTCAGAAGAAATGTAAAAACAACAATATTGTGAATGTGTCTTTGGAATATGTTTGTCTCAAGGTCATAATTAGGATTAGGAAGCAACTAGATATGTAGATTTATTATCATTTCTAAATGGAAACTTACAGATGTTTATTTGAAATGAAATAATATTTATTGAAAGTGCTACTTAAATGGAATATGAAGTAAAAAAGGAACAGATCAAAAAAAATATTACCTATTAATGTTTAATAAATATACTTATTCTATAAAATGAATAAAAGAAAAAATTTTGCTCAATTTTATTTTGGTGTCCCTACAAAAACCATACAAAACAGTAAATCTAAATCTATTATTGTCAGCTAGGTACCATGGTGAACATCAGAATGACTGTATACCTATTCAAACTTAAACTTTTTATTGCTTAGGTACCTACCACATAACAAAGTTTTATTTTAAACCAAGGTTGTAGTTCCTGTGATACCCCGCAGGGGTGCAGCAATTGTAGAGGGTAGGTATGTACCTCTTTACATTAAATTACTTATAACTATTGATGCTTACATCTACATTCTGAGGTACACCCGTCATTCTGAGGTTCACCTACCGTGCTCCACCCCACAAACTGATCTGATAAGCAAAGCAGATGCAGCATAGTGCGACCAATTAGGATTGTATCTGGATGAATTATATTATTGTATATCACTCAATTTTATATACAATATGGGATGGGAGCAAGCAGCACGAAGAGAAGAAAGGATCCAGCACAAATTATAATTTGGGTAAAGCCATTTTTCTCCACCCTGTATCAAAAGAAATTCCCATTTCAGCCAAACTGACCGAACAGCAAAAATAAAGTAGGTATGTTTCCTTTCAGAAAAATTGACTATCATCCACAAAACATGATGCGCAATAAGTAAGTATACTACGGGTGTGGCAATAAAACAAGAACTCACTGTTAAACTTTATTGTAGGATAAAAAATAGAATGCGCTTATAGACAGTCAGACAATGGATAGATACAAATCGAGAAGTGCGAGTAAAAAGAGGGTGCCTCGATCTAACAATGTGGATACCAGTCCTTTGGCATATCATCTAACACTTCCCCTTACGGAAAAGGATATAATACAAAATCCCTACACTCTCTGTCAACCCCATAACTTAGAATAACTTATCATGAATTAAGTAACATAAAAAGGAGTGAAACATTATGATTTCTCTTATCAGCCCATATACATCCCCACCGAGGGGCACGGGCCTCCCTTCGAAACACGGAAGGGATTTAGGCCATAGTCCACCACGCTGGCCCAATGCGGGTTGGTGGACACATTATGATTGTGATAACTAAAATCTATAATCTATTAAACAGTTCAAGAATACAACTTAAACTCAACAAATTGAGGTATTCATAGAAGAAATTTAAACAAAAATAGACATGCTTAATTATCATTTGTTACATTCAATCTGTGTCTGAAAAACATATGCTTATTAAAGGACAATGCTTTCATAAGTATATCTGCTATCATTTCATCAGTTGGTAAGTATGATATACTAATACAACCATCAGAAACCAAATCCTTTATGAAATTGTAACGCATTCTTTAGATTATGCCAAGAGCTTCTGTGCACTTTGATTTATCATTCAAAATTGTGCTTTGTAAAGGTGTGCCCATAAGATCTAACCAAAAGCTCCTGATAAATAAAATGTCTTAACATGCGTCGCTAATGGATAAATACTCTGCTTCAGTACTTGGCTTAGCAATGCTGCGTTCTTTTCTATTCTCCCAATTTATAGTATTAGTTTATATTTTAACTATAAAACCTGTAAGTGATTTCTTGTCAATAGGGTCGTTCGCCCAATCAAGATTCAACCTTTTACATTTATAAAAAATCAATCCCAAGTCCACAGTACTTGACAAATAGCGGAGAACCCTTTTGGCAGCAACCCAATGAGATCTAGTGTAGCAGTTATTAAACTGACTTAATTCAAACGTAATATCAGGCCAAGTGCACACACTCAAACACATAAGAGAGCCTATTAATTCTATATAATAATTATTAATTTTCTATTAGTAAATTGTTTACAGTTTGATTCCATACCCGACTTGCTTGCTTCAGCCCATAGATGCTTTTCTGTAACAAACACGCCTTATTAGAATCCTGTGCATAGCCAAACCCGGGGGCTGTTCCATGAATATTTCTTTAAGATTTCCATGAAAAAAAGAATATACTTAAATAAAATTCGCATTGTGGAATGCCTAACTACAGGGGAGGAAGTGTCTTCATAGTCCACTCCTGGTTATTGGCTCAATCCACTTGCTTTAAACCTATTAAAAATAAATAGGCTTTTCCAGAAGAATCTATTTTCACCTTAAAATACTTGCTTTTGACTGTTTCTATTTTTCTAACTTCCAAACATTGTTTTTAAGTGATTGATATTCAATATCCATTGCTGCTTGCTAATGATCTTTAGCTAGCCAAAGTTTCAATGTATGTGGTAGGTTCCATGAATGATGAGAGAAAATAAAATTCATAATCTTCATACCTATTAGGAGGAATACCTCTAGTACATCTAGTGGGTCTTTCTGATGACGTGTGCTCTTCTTGTGTCATCACGGTCTCACCTACCAAGCCACTGGAGTCCAAGGAAGACTCTGCAGAGCCGTCCCTCGGACCACTCTTCATCTTAGTCATCAGACTTTTATGGTGACTGGAAGCAGTCTGTGTACTCGGGTGAGGAATCAGCATCCTCCGCCTCGGAGGGGGGTCGCTCACTGGTGGCCTCACTTCCAGCAGCAACATCTCCAGCAGCTGATTCTGAAATTGATATGATTTCTTCATTTAGTAAATTCTTATTAGTATTATCAGACTTTTCTGGGGAAAACAAATTATTAATTATTTTAAGTAAGTACTATCATTTAGTTCATAATTACCTATTCATGTCATAACATGGATAATTTTGGTTTCAAATTTAAATTAACTAGATCACAGATAATATTATTCCCAGCTGATGAACTACTTATTGCTCACATCTACTGGAAACAAATTATTAGAATGTACACTTACATTACACAAACACTCATTTGTATTATTATTATATTTATTATTAGTCAATTAAATAAAACTCACATTTCTCGAATTTATTTTATTACTTTTCTCGGATTTTGTAAATCAACCAATCTGTCAATGTCAACCCTTTTGAGTTTTTTTTATTATTATAGCAATCGTCCTTTTGGACATTTCTGCCAGTTAAACGCAGTGACATACTCTTTGCTGCCAGTGTCACGTCGATTCGAATAAAAAAAAAGCGAATTTAAAACGGAAAAAGAATCTCTTTTTCCTGAAAAGAAGAAAAAACAGAATTTCCGCAAATCTGTGTTTAAGTCATGGATCTAATTATATAAGGATAGAACTCTTCGAGCTCAAACGCGGGCCGAGGAAGAGCGAGCAACGTGGCAAAGGTCTCATTCTAGTAGGGTGACAATGCGATTACTCGTATTGTAAATTTATTTTTTTTGAGGGCAAAGTATACGTAACAGACAAATACAGGCTTCCATTTAAGGATAGAAGTTTTCCTGTAATTTTATTTTTATATAGCAAACCATCAGCCACATTTACGTTACTACATTTTTGTTATAAAACACCAAATTGTATGATAATATACAAGGAGTGTCGCCAAAGGCAAGTTGTAAATATGTAAAATAATAATAGATTTAAAGTAGCTGGATTATGTAAGATCAGTAGGATGGCAACATGGAGAGTGGGGACGTCATGAAAGGAAGAAGAAGTAAGCACATCTTCTCATGTAAGTCTTATTCTATAATATTGTTTTCCAACTTGATGTGAAACTTGTTAAGATGACGAAAGATACGTATTCTTTTAATTGTTGTTTCTTGTGATGCGAGGCATGGGACGGCTGTGAGGGGAGTAGGAAGGCCGTTCGGGCGTGTAGCCCAATATTTTTCGTCGCCTTATCAAAGATCACAGGAACTGGTAAGTTTGCGAAGCAGATGTTTAGATGATATATTTTGTCTAATTTAGGCTGTGGATTTATTTCCAGAACCTAAGTGTATATTGCATGTTATACCTAATTTTGAACTGTTCCTGAAGCTTTATGATAGGGTTGACGACAAGGAGGACACAGAGTAGTGGACATCAGGAATGTGTAGTTAGGTTGCGAAAAAATAAAACTAAAACATGCTTTTAACTTAATTTCAAAACTTTTCCCATGAAAACATTTTCCCCAAGCAATCCATATTGGATTTTTTGTAAATTGGAGTTTTATGCTTAGAATTTGTTTCTTCCTATTTTATCTAACGGACCTTTGGGAGAGCCCGTTCAGTTCCATAGGGAAATTAGTATCTATAAGTCGATTTTGATCTTATGTAAATTTTTATTAGAAATGATTAAATAATAAATTTTGTCAATTCCCCCTTTCATAGGGCGCCATTGCCCGATTTCGTTTATTAACGCCAGATATAAGAAAAGTTTTTTGTGTAATTTCAAATAGAAATACCTCAATAATTGCCTTATAGAACCACCAATTTATCACCAATTTTGTGGCGTTCAAAATGATTAAAACTGAAAGTTTTTCGCTTGTCAGTACAACTAAACTAAGAAGTTCAGAGTTTTTTTATTAAATATCGTGATGAAACCCGTGCTTCTGAGGAAATGTTTCCGAAAGATGCATGGTCCACCAACCCGCATTAGGCCAGCGTGGTGGACTATGGCCTGAATCTCCTACATGATTTGAAGGGAGGCTCGTGCTCCTCGGTGGAGACATTGTATGGGCTGATGAGAGTGAGAGAGATATTTGTTAAGTCAAAGGGTCTCGGACTCGGACGCGAGACATTGCGATAGCGACCATGTACACTCTCATTCTTTCATTATCACTCGCGCAGCGAAACCGTGCGGACGTCCAGGTTTGATAAAAAAATTGAGGGTCTTTTAGGGATTGAAACCTAGCTAGGCTTTTAACAAGGCAAGGGGGTCCTTTAGAGTGCCAATATGGAGCTGATTTTAGTTTAATTAGTCTATAAAAAATATTTACTAGATCACCAGCACTTGGAACAAACTCATCAATTTAATTTTAAGTAATTTTTTTACGAATTTTATTTTTTTGTTTTATTAACATAATTATTTCGTTCATCATTTCTACTACCTACTTATCCCTACTAATATTATAAATGCGAAAGTAACTCTGTCTGTCTGTCTGTCTGTCTGTTACCTTTTCACGCCTAAACCGCTGAACCGATTTTGATGAATTTTGGTACAGAGATAGATTAGAGCCTGGGAAAGGACATAGGCTACATTTTATCCCACAGTTGGGCACGATATAACCTGTAGTCCACGCGGGCGGAGCCGCGGGCGGAAAGCTAGTTTTCTATAATTCTTAACTATAAATTATTTAGCTATTACTATCTATCTCTTTTCCTTTTCTTACTAATATTCCTACTCTTAATCCTGTTTTTCTTTGTTTGTCTACGAAGTGCGCGTATAGTTTTAAAAGCACTGACAGAATATCAGCGTTGTGGCTCCAACCACAACACTATGCTGAATCAGGACCTCTTCCTTAACCGTTTCACATCACGATTCCCCTTGATGTTTTTTCTTTGTTTATATTTGTGTATTGTGTGAAGTTGTTTGTTTTATGTTTACGTCAAAGTTGCTGGTCATTGAATAAACGTATTATCTATCTATCTATCTATAGGGTGTTGAGAGAACTGAAGGGTGCGAAAAAAGTAGCTGTCGGCTAAAAATTGTCTCCTAAGATTCAGGGGGGATCTGCCATTTCCACCTGAAGGGCGTTGGTAGGGCTAGATCTCATCTCAATGAGATCTATTTTTTTCAAGCCAGCTTTGTTACCGGGGACTTATAAGAAGGAACCATAGTCTAGGGGCACTATTTTTGAATTACTCGTCTCATTTCGAGCGATATATTTCGTTGATTTGCGTCGATGCTATTGATTTTTGAATTTTTTATCTACTAAATTCCATGAGTGCTAAGACCCTTTCGCTGAAGGGCAGTGATCAAAAAGTTCGGAAATCAAAAGAATCCGCGCAAATCAATAAAAGATATCGCTCGAAACGAGGCGTGTGATTCAAAAATAGAGCCCCAGGATGCTACGGATTGTCGCATTATAGAGTAATCTGAGTGAGATGGGGTGCGCTCCCCAACATGCACCAGTTAAGCATCGTAAAATTTTAAGTCCCTTTTCACATTTTTTGACAATATAATCGAAGTGCAAAGATCCATCAAGTTTTGAATCCAGGAGAACACCTAAAACATTATAGTGCGATTTTGCTGATATACTTAGGTACGTTGTTAATAGAGACCACAAACTCGGGCAGAGTCCTTTTCCTTGAAAAATTAACAACGAAACTTTTGGTTGGGGAAAGGTTGAGACCATTAGTAGAGAGCCAGTGGTCTAGGGAAGAGAGTGAGGTAGAGATTGATTCAGCTGCAGCTTCAATATTGCTGTTGGAAGAATAAATAAGGATATCATCAGCGTACTGTAACATCTGGCAGTTATTTACAACGGATTCTATATCATAGGTATATATATATATATATATTGTAGAGTAAAGGACTCAGAACAGACCCCTGAGGTAGACCCAGTCGTACTATTTTGGAGAGATTGATATGTTCATCTCTCTTATGGAAAATAACTTGTCTCTCGGACAATAGTCCGCACACGAGGTTCGCCAGACTATCCGGAATCCTCAGCTCTTGAACTTTCTTCCTGAGGATACGAAGCTGAACGCTGTCGTATGCAGCCTGAATATCCAAGAAAGCCGCGACAACGGATTTTCCCTGGCTAAATGCAAGTCTAATGTCTGAAGTCAGAATACTAAGACTGTCTGTGGTGCCTTTACCTTTTCTAAATCCATATTAAGACAGGGCCAAAAGTCTCCCACTCTCCACATACGGTTCTTGACAAGGTGCTCCAACAATTTAATTAATACTGAGGATAAGGCTATGGGGCGGTAGGATGAGTTGGGTTGAGTGCGGGGAAGCAATTGGCCCTGCTTCCCCGCACTCCACCCCGCGCATCTTTACAAAAATAACTGACAAAAAAGGTTCTCTATACCTGCAAAACAGTGGTGCAAGCCCTTTTTTAAGATGGTTAATACGATGTAGAATAACGTAAAGTAATAAAAAAACTAGGTGAATAGGGCGTTTTACTAAGAAAGGGCTTTGAAGATTTTTGTATGAAGCCTGGAATACCTACTGTCCGCCATTTTGAAATTTTTTCAAAATCGCGGCCACACTTGAGACCTAGTAAAATCGATAGCTTAGATTAATACAAACTTAAAATATTCTTTGACAAATTCTCCTAAGGTGTCAGGTTTCCAAGTTATGAGCTGTCAAAGTTACACTGGTGGCGCCATCACTGAGTACTATGACTAAAGGTTTCTGTTTTCTAACATGTTTTAAATCTAATTAAATCGATTTTTAACATCAATACAAACGTAAAATATTCTTTGATAAAATCTCCTAAAGTGTCAGGTTTCCAAGTTATAAGCTGTCAGAGTTGCACTGTTGGCACCACCAACACCAATAAGTAGGTAGGTACTATGAAAATTAGTCTCTGTTTTCAAACATATTTTAAACCTAATTAAATTGATTGTTTATATCAATACAAATAAAGGTAACTTACTTTTAAGGTAGGTACATACCTACAAATCTATTGGGGCATACAAGACACGCACCTATAGGCCTACCGTTTAACTCGCGTATCGCCTGCGCCGTGTGAAGGCAGCGGGGAGTATATTTGAGTTGTCAGACGAAGAATAATAATAAGATAACTGTTCTTTGCCCATTATGGGAAAATACCATTTATATGTGTTATATTTATCAAAAAGTCTCACACATGCCCATGGACATTGGTGACATCAGAATAGTCACCGATATGTTACTGATCTTTAAAAAAGACGATTATTTATATTGTATGATTCTTAACGAGAAAACCTCATATACATGGTATTTATTACAATAGGTTTAAGTTAATATTTAATACTAACAGATAAGTATTAATATTTTTCATAACATTTGGTCAAATTGAAGTTGTATTTAAAAAATGTAGGTATGTGCATGTATTTTTTCCTAAACAGCCACATATTCTATGTACTGGTAGGAGATAGTTTTTTAAGATGATTGTATTATTTTAAGTAAAATAATTAAAATGCATTATTGTGTTAAAACAATTATTATGGATACATATATGTCATATGTTTAAGTGAATAAAAACACATTTAATTTACTGATGTTTTTCCTTTCTAAATGATATTAAAGTCATTACCTTTACCTATGACTTCAAAACATTTAACCTTAGTATAAGATGTCTCTGACTGGGTAGTCAGGGATATTTCGTGAAAATAGATAGATTAGTCGAAGATATGCAAAGACACGTTTAAAATATTTTGAAACTTATATTTCTTAGTACTTATTGATAGCGCCAATAGTGCAAAACTTTATAGCGGCTCGAGTGGCTACGAGTCTCCCCCGCCCCATTTCATATGCCCCGCAGGTACCCACAAATTGAGGTAGGTACAATCGCCTAAGCATTTGTCATATCATAAATTAGGAACTTTTAAATATAGCCAAAGTACTTTTAAAATCAAGTAAAACATGTTTGAAAACAGGAAAGAGAAACTATATTTCATAGTACTTAGTGATGGCACCACCAGTGTAACTTTGACAGCTCATAACTTGGAAACCTGACACTTTAGGAGAATTTGTCAAAGAATATTTTAAGTTTGTATTGATCTAAGCTATCGATTTTACTAGGTTTCAAGTGTGGCCGCGATTTTGAAAAAAATTCAAAATGGCGGACAGTAGGTATTCCAAAATCTTCAAAGCCCTTTACATTTTTTTCAACACATTTGATCATAAAGTGGGTCTTATGTCATTGTTTTAAGGTTCATAATGATATGTATTACCCAGCCCGTGAGTAATAAAAATAAAGCACAAGTACGTAATGGTTTTTTTTCTAAATTTCAGCAAAGAGATCAGATCTTATTTTATATTTAAAATTAAGTGTAAATATTGAACTACATATTTGTAAATAGAAATATCATTCCACTAAATCATTTAAATTTAACAGAAAATTATCATTTATTTGTGCTAAAACGTGAAAATATATAGTTAAGTATTTTTTTATTATTTGGCTGTATGGCATACTTGTCAATGTGAATCTCATTTTGCGAGCGAAAAAAGAAAAATAAAAGCGCCTCTTTTCAGAATTTTCAGATGTTTTCACTTAGTTTTCACAAACAGCATTTGTTTTCATCAAATTGTTATTATTGTCAGAAATACAACACAAAAAATGTCTTCTTCAAGTGCAGAACAGGAAACCTACGTGGGTATGGGTACACAGACAAAAATACTTTCCGAGGCGCAACACGCAAGTGATAGCTTGTTGCCGTCAATATCAAAAGAAAGTTTTTATTTCTTTCTTTCCTCGCAAATGTGTTGAAAAACATCGTATGACACGCGTGCGCATCGGATATTACATTAGAGGCGAGTTTAGAGCCCGAGCCGAAACTTAGCACACTTGTAGCATAATGTACTATTGAAAAACTTGACGGAAAACAAACCTGATTTCTGTTAGAAATCTTTTTTATTTTCAGTTGGGGCGGCTGTTTTCCCTCGCTTTTAGTTTTATGAGAACACCCTGTTGTTTCCAATCGTTATTGACTTTGTTTCAACGTGATAGATCGTTTTGTTTAAAAGTTATACCGTTTTGTTTATACGGTGAGCACAGTAACAAACAAGAATTTTAAAAATTCCATAAAAAAATCTTAATTTTTTTGGTTTTTTTTTTAGTATTTTTCCCGTCGATAAAACGAAGCATAGTTACCTTATTTAATATGTGCACATTATAAAGACTCACACTGTATATATTCGTGCGTTTTGTGTAAGTTTTGTGTCTATATCCAAACCCTCAAACTTTCACATTCAAGTAGGATTATATAAAATGCCAACTGCCAGATACATACTCTTCCCTGGCATACAGTAAAGTGGGACCTGGGTTTCGCTGTATCATGGGCGAACGATAAAACAAGCCCGAGCCGAAACTTAGCACACTTGTCACTGTAGACAACCTATTATAGAATATCCATACTCAAAGATTATAGACAATACATAAATCAATTATTATGGATTGGATTGTCGATAAGAGAGCGCTTTTGACTAGGACACATGTTTTCATTGTTATCATATCAGTAAGGCAGAGAGAGACAAGAAGAAAATAATGATATGTGGCCCTATATGTAGCCGCAACTTAAGTTGCAATCGTTCACTCCTCACCTGACAAATCTTGAACGCATTCAGTTCATAGACATACGTTTTATAATCTGTGAATGGCATCAAATAACACCGGCGTACTAAAATTGTGCGGCTCCGTTATTTAATGCCATCTAGGGCATAATATAACTTGGCATCATATAACGGTGGCATAGAATAACAGGAACGAGCTTAAAATGTCCGGTTCTTTTATGTACGTCACTGTTATTTGATGCCAAAGTGGCATTGTATGAAATGGCAGAGAATAAAATGTGCGTACATGTCGCTGCCATAGAAAAAATTGGCTGAGAATAGTAGGGAGTCGGTTTGTACATAGCTCTTCTTGGTTGATTTGTGTGAAGTGAAGGTCTCTGACGGGAACTCGGCATGAGCGGTTGCTTTGTCAATTGAATTTTCGTTTTCTGCGTGAAAAAGTTGTTTAATGTGTAATAGTGATAGTGCATTATGCAGTAAATTGACTAAAATTCGTGTAGTGATAAAAAATTCAAGTGTGAAGTGAAGGTCTCTGGCGCGGGAACTCAGCATGAGCGGTTGCTTTGTCAATTGAATTTTCGTTTTCTGCGTGAAAAAGTTGTTTAATGTGTAATAGTGATAGTGTTTCTGCTCCGCTTGGTTCCGACAAAGATCCTCGCGGTTGTGCTTTCGCCGCCAGTTTTCGTAAAACAGACGCTATCCGGTTTTACGCAGAACATGAGGAGTTTAGACTTAGGTTAAGTTGAAGAAAGAAGATTTTCCACTGAAGACGAGACTGCATGGACATAATTTCCTTTGCCTTTCCCGAATGGGATGAATTAAAAAAAAAGGTTTGTTTGTGAGGATTGCGATCAGGGTTGGAATCAGTCCCTGTCAACTTTGTATGGAGCACAAAAAATACCTTCGGGGTAATAATTTTAGGGTGGCTACCAACGAGTAAATTTTGTTTCTACCATTTGGTAGGCTTACAATTAGACCGACATTAAAATAATGTTTAGAAATAACTACGAAATATTTTATTTTATTTATATTGATTTAATAGCTTTACAATGTAATAGAAATAATATTAAATTAGTTAAATCAAAAATATATACGAATTAATTTTTAAATTTTACGGTAGTTTTTGTTTCTCTAGATATGATATGTTAACATGTGATATGCTGTCAAAATGGCGTTTGGGGAATTTTCTAGCCGGTGAAATTGTTTTGTGAGAAAATGACTATAATCTTGTAAAAAAGTGACTTTATTTGCTGAGAAGTGTGCTACTAAACTTGTGACTCTTTTGGATCTATAATCCTGCATAATGGCCGATAAAGAAAACAAGAGAAAGTGCCTGAAATGCGGCTCTTCGCCTGCCGAAGATGGTGTTAAATTATTTAGATTTACAAAGCCTGGAACAAGGAATCTGCTGAGGTATGTTATATTATATTTGCTTCTTGATAAAGCTCACATTTTCTATTAAATATACTTAATCACACAGTCAAACATCTTGGCTTGGCACACCTAAGGCAGGGTTTTTATTGAAACAGAAATAACTTTTAAAAACATTAGGAGAATAAAAACTTTTGCTGTAAAACTTATCTTACTTATTTGACGACAATTTAGGTTGAAAATTATTGTAATAATTGATGTGTAAGTTTAGTTAGACACACTAGGTTGAAGTGTTTCTAATGTAAAATAAATTAAACTTATTTACAACACAATTACAGGTGTGAGCTATGGGCGAAGTACATGTTCCCTGAGAGTGACCACAGCTCTTTACAATTTCAAAGAAAATTGTATGATGAACACAGAGTATTGTGTGAAAAACATTTTAAAGCTGAGGACTTTACAGATGAATCGAAGACACGATTAGTACGAAATGCTGTTCCTTGTGATGTAAGTACCTAATTTTTGTATAAAGTATCAGTAAAAATATCAGTACAGAAATTCTATACTGAAATCTTTCCTACTGTTATTTAACCCTTATTTATTTCTGTACTGATCATGTACATTTTACTGATGGTCTTATGGTTAAGGAAAATATTGTAAGGAAACCTGTTTGTTAGTGTGTCTGCCAAACCACAACGGACTAGGATGGTGGACTAGGACAGGCTGTTGCCTAACAGTGTCGTGTTTTAGACAGGTGTCCCCTCCAATAAATATAAAAATAGTGTGGACATTGATGCAATGTTTAAACATTCATGTTTGTTGATGATCATCTTTTGGCCTTTGCCCTTGATGATGAAATTATAGACAGATTGAAATTATAGAAATGATTGAATTATTTAATGAAATGCAATTTGTAATTTTACAATGATAAATATGCATGTACCTAATGTAATACTAATAATAAAAAAATGGTTGCCTGTAAAGTCGGTTTTACGGGCGAAGATTTTACGTGACATCGTCTTTTTCTCGGTAGAATATTTATTGATATGAATATAATTAAATTGCACAATAGGAACAAGGAACTCGCACTAGATGAAACTGCGTGCGGCAGACCGATCATAGTTGAGTGGGAGAGAGACGCAAGGCATTCGGCGGGCCTCTCTCTCGTTCGGTGACTCATCGTAACGTTACCGAGCGTTACACTTTTTCATAAGTGACTCCCAGCCGCAACCTAATTTAAGACGTTGTCACGTCAATAATATAATATTTTAATAATCAATCAAATGAAATAATATATTTGAAAAAAATGTTACATCTGAATAAAGGCTATTGAATTGAATTAATGATCATCTATTTTATCCCTGTTGTAAACACATTTCACATGGTAATGGTAATGGAATATATACAATAACAATGGAATATATACAATAATATTGTTTGGTAAATTTGTCTTAAAGTGTCTCCTAGCCAAGGTACTAAGGTTCAAATTATATTATTTAGGTATTTATTATTTTCAGACTGAACATGTCCTGCCCATTTACTTAAATGAACAACCAGGACCTTCACGACATGTACCATTGTCAAATATTGATGTCAATGTAGAACCAGGTACATCGGGCACTTACCAGCAACAGCATCAACCTGTACCATTGTCAAATATTGATGTCAATGTAGAATCAGGTACATCGGGCACTTACCAGCGACAGCGTCAACCTGTACCATTGTCAAATATTGATGTCAATGTAGAATCAGGTACATCGGGCACTTACCAGCGACAGCGTCAACCTGTACCATTGTCAAATATTGATGTCAATGTAGAATCAGGTACATCGGGCACTTACCAGCGACAGCGTCAACCTGTACCATTGTCAAATATTGATGTCAATGTAGAACCAGGTACATCAGGCACTTACCAGCGACAGCGTCAACCTGTACCATTGTCAAATATTGATGTCAATGTAGAATCAGGTACATCGGGCACTTACCAGCGACAGCGTCAACCTGTACCATTGTCAAATATTGATGTCAATGTAGAACCAGGTACATCAGGCACTTACCAGCGACAGCGTCAGCCTGTTTCAAAAATGAGTGAACAAGAGTCACTTTTGTATAAAAAATGTACAAAGTACATGAATAGAATTAGCCGCTTGCAAATTACAATAAGAAAATTAAAAGCGAGTGCAATGCTGAACACTATTGCAGAAGACAAGGCTGTAAAAAAATTGTCCAATAAAATAACACCCACATTTGCTCTACTCTTGCAAGGGCAAATACGAAATGTAAAGAGAAAATTAAGAGGAAAAAGGTGGACAAAAGAAGAAAAAATTACAGCCTTGAGAATTTATAAAAGGTCGCCAGCATGCTACCGCTTACTGAGAAGGCTGTTTTCTCTTCCATCACCAAGCACATTAAGAAACTTATTAAATAAAATCTGCATGGATGTTGGTTGTAACAAATCCGTGCTGGAAGTACTAAAGAAATTTATACAAACTCAACAGCCGCAGGATAGTGAATATGTGTTGATGTTCGACGAAATGTCCCTTAAAAAACATGTTCAATATAATCCAAGGGATGACATAATTGAAGGCTTCCAAGACCACGGATCTCAGGGAAGAGTTGGTCAGATAGCCGGATATGCATTGGTTTTTATGGTCAGTGGCATTAGAAAACGTATAAAACAACCGATTGCACATTTTTTCTCAAGTGGATTTTGTACCGCAGATAGACTTGCAGTGCTTATCAAGGAGGTAGATATACACGCATGTATTTATGAATTTAAAATAGATAATCATACATATTGACCATAAATGTTAATGTTATTATGTTTTTGTATATTCCAGGTTCTGCATCACTGCTTTGAAGCAGGAATAAATATTGCTGCAAGTGTGTGTGACATGGATGGGGTAAATAGGAGGTTACGGTCCCAGAGTCCCAGTGGAAGGATTAGAAAAGTAAAGTGCACATCACGAGGCGAAGCAAGTAAGTCGGCTATTAATTTAACCACATGGCTAACGATAGTAGAACCGAGTCGACACATGGCACACCATTGTCACACCATTGCCACAGATACATGTTGAGAAGTAGGCTCAGAAAACTATTATTCCTGGAAGTTTTCGTGCCGGATGGCACTCATGCACGACGGATTGTGGGATATTGTTGAAACCGGTGCCAGTTCCCAGGGCGACGCGAAAGATCAACGTGCCCTAGCGCGAATATGTCTCAGCCTCAAAAGCCATTTGTATCAGTACGTCAGGCAAGCGAAAACAGCAAAAGAAGCTTGGAAATGTCTATCAGACGTGTTTGAAGACTCAGGTCTTGTTAGGCGAGTGTTTTTTATAGAGGCAACTTCACAAAATTGAATACAAAAATTACAACTCTATGACAAAATACATTGAAGAAGCTATGTTACTAGTTCAGCAGCTGGCTGATATAGGGAAAGTTATAGAAGATAGATAGTGAAGTAGCAGAAATTCTTTTATCCGGACTACCAACCGAGTATGACCCGTTAGTATCTAATTTAGAAACTGCCAACATGACGAAAAAATTGTCAAGCGAATTAGTTCGAGCTCGACTGTTGCAAGAAGAAATTAGGAAAACGATTCTGAAAATAACACGGCTTTTCTTTCAAAGAAGAATACTTTTAAAGGAAAATGTAATTATTGCAAAAAGCCGGGTCACAAGAAAGTGAACTGTTTTAAATTCAAGCTTGATCAAAAAAGAAGCAGTGAAGAGCAAGCTATCGCAGCAAGAGCATTGATGGCTAACCAGGGGGACTACTATGAGAAGAATTGGTGGTATGTGGATTTCGGATGTACTTCACATAATTATGTGTGACAACAGAGACATTTTTTTTAATTTTAAGTGTCATAATAATAAGGTAACGGTAGCAAATAATGAGGAGTTGAATTGTGAAGGTATTGGGGACATATTATTAAATTTAAATGGCCAGGTGAGAAAGCTTGTTAATGTGTTGTATGTACCAAGGTTATCTAGTAATCTTTTATCAGTAAGCACATTAATTAAGAATAATTTTACAGTGATGTTCAACTGGTGTGGATGTGAGATTCGTGATAGGTTAGGTAAATGTATTGCGGTTGCTTCTATGAATAAAGGCATGTACAGGTTGAATGTGAGTTGTTCAAGTGAGTTTTACGAATGGGCGAATTCATCACTCTTACATAGGCAAGAGGTGTTGAGTTCCACAGTCGCTGTTCAGAGGGCAACACCGATTACAGTTTGGCATAATCGCTTAGGTTATCTAAATTATAGGGATTTAATCTCTCTTAGGGATAGGATGTCTAACGCTTGTATGTTACAGGAAGAAGACCTAAAAAATATACAGGAATGTTTTGTTAATAAGTATTGATATCATTATGATTTTATATTATACAGATGTTGCTAATGTGTGATAAATTGTAATATAAAATAATGAAAGTCAGCAAAGTAAAAAAAATATATTCTTAAATCTCCTTTAACTCACCAGTTTGTAATATGCAAGGTATATTAGCAATATTATGTACTTAAATCAAATCATTAAACAACAAAAAGAATAAAAGTATTGTCTAAATTTGGTCTAAATCTGTTCATCAATATATGATTATGATTTTGTATTACAAATGTTGCTAATATGAAACATGAACATGAAGAAAATAGTTTGTAAACTAACTCATCTCCAGCCGAAATGTTTTTGATTTGGTAAAAAGCTAAATTTATAAGGAGCATCGAATTGAAAAATATGTCGCCAGCCTATTGGATATATTATGTGTTGCATTTTTTTATAAGAATTTGCTACAATCTATTAATAAACAAATTTTAAACTAAAGTTATTCAGTTTTATTTAATTACTTACCTTATTATATTTCTATATTTGGGATTAGCATTTTCACTTGTACGAAAACTCAGTAAGTATTACTAGTAATAAGTAATACTTACGGAGTTTTCTTACAAGTGAAAATGCTAATCCCAAATATTCAAATTGAACAACAAAGATCTATTTTGTATTTTCGCGCTCCATGCTTGTTGACTGGGTAATAAAACAGATGTCAGCACTGAAATCTCTTTGTATGGAGTTGCCATTCTTCTCCGCCAGGAGTATTTATATTCTTTGGTTGGAATCGTAGTTTAATTATACTATTTGTACCATAATTTCATATAGGGTATTGTAATCAGTGGCGTTGCTACCAGAGGGCTAGACGGGGCAGTTCCCCAGGGCCCCCAAGCTCAGGGGGCGCCTCGGACTCTGACTTACTACTATAAATTGAACTAGTGAACATTTCTCTCATATTCGAAACATAAATGAACCAGATTCCAGGAACGCGATTGTAATAAACTTATTTGAAAAAAATATTAAGACAAATCTGCAGTACGCCGAATTCGGAATAAGACGAATACGGAACAAACGATTTTAAATAGTTTAGTTGGGGCCCTAGTTTATTTTTGCCCCAGGGCCTTTGGTTACCTAGCTACAAGATCCTTTTACGAAGTGCAGACCGGAACAGATGCTGTTGTTGAGCCTCTGCGGTAGAACTGCTGGGCGAGCGTGGCCATTTTGACGGTTGACGGTCAGGGGCCTGATTTTTGAAACAATAGAATTCCAATTCGCATACGAATTGACAAAATTTGTATGAGATTCTCATACGAATCTTGTCAATTCGTATGCGAATTGGAATTCTATCGTTTCAAAAATATGGGCCCAGAGCCTTTGGTTACCTAGCTACGCCACTGATTGTAATGCCAGTGTACTACGCGAAAATACTATAATTTTTATCGACCAGTGGAAGGGTAGTTTTTTATATATTTTTTAACTATTCCTGTCGTTCTGACAGAATAGGAGTTGTTATGTATTTTATCAATGAGTGTGAGTGAGATGACGATTACTTATAAGTACTTTCTTGTGTATGCTCACACAATTTTCTTGAATAATGTTCTAAAATAAAGTAAAACAAAAAGTATTTTTTTTATATCTCTGTTTCTATCTTACTTAAGCTTAATGAAATAGGCTCGAAACAGAAACAAAAAAAAGGATTGTGATTATTTTTATGGTTCCGTAGTAATCTACGAAGCCTTCTAGTTTCGCCATGTCCGTCGCTGTCCGTGTGTCTGCGGGTTTCCTAAGAAACCCTTGGTATTACAGAGCTGAAATTTGGCATGATCATACATATAAATCACGCTGACAGAACTGTATAGAAAAATTTTTTTTAGGGTGTCTCCCATAGACGTGAAAGGGCTATGAATTTTTTTTTTCTCGCCAGTATCATCGAATGGGGTGTCATAGGATATCTTTTTAAAAGATAGAAGGGTTTACTAAGAACGCTTTTCGATTCAGCACTCCGTTTGCGAAATATAAATTTTTAAAGTGAAAATTTTTGTCAAACACAAGTATCCCCCCCCCCTCTACCAGCTAAACGGTTGTTTCTAAAAATGTGGAAAAATTCACGATTATAGAATATACAACGAAATTAAAAGGAAACTATCACACATAAGTTGGCCCTTCAAGTTTGCGAGTAATAGTCGACCAAGTGTCAAACGTTTTTGGGATTAATAAGAATATGTTTACAAGGTTCAATACTAAAAGTGAGGTGAGGTCGAAAGCCAAGCTGCAACATATTGACATTTTAGGTGGTTTTGGGGGGTGTTAATTACGAAAATGACATAAAAATTATTTTAGCAGCAGGTCGATATTATTTCTAACAAAAATATTGTCACAAAAAAAAATTCGCGCTCGCTTCGTTCATTTGGTTTTATTTATACCAAAACTAAAGTTATTTCTGAAACTACAAACTCTTTAAAACATTTATTTTTTTATACTATAGTATTTGGAGATTTTAACATCGACTATGACTTGTGATGAAAGATACTCAGTCTTTTAAGGCTTTTAATAAAGACTCTCCTTATTTTTGACGCCTCACGACTGACTCAGTCTTTTAGTTCCCAACCTTTACTCATAAGACTAGCTTTTTTAGTTGAAGTTTTTTAACGTAAAAAACTGAGCTGTTAATTAAACAGCTTCAAGGACTTAAAAGACTGGCGACTCATTGTCTGGGAAGTCGACAGTCGTAAGGTATGTGTTGATAGAATGTAAATATCTAATTTTATCCCCTTGTTATATCAAAATGTATTTAGTGGTTTAGGCGTGAATTATTCCTTTTGGTTGATAGGTTACAAAATATATATTTGAATATCACACACAAACTGCTGCGGTGCGATCCCTTTTTCATAAAAGAACTCGAGTCGTTTAAGTCTTTTAAAATCAGCTGGAGTTGGTTAAGTCTTTCAGTCTTTTGAAAACAACTCGAGTCGTTTCAGTTTTTTGACTTTTTTATAAAACAACTAAGTCTTAATAAAAACTCGAACTTTCAGTCTTAATTTTAGAGTCAAGTCCTGTGAGATGGTGGCGAGTCTTTTTAATAGGCCTTAAAAGACAGTCTCTTTCATCTCTATTTATAATCGTAAAGATAGTACACCAGTTTTAAATGAATACGTAATGTAAACAATTTTTATACAACCGTTTGCATCCACGCGAGGTGGTTCTTAAACAGATGATTTTTTTTCATTTTCCTTGTGGCGCTGGAATCTATAATTCTCCTTTAGTTAGCTTCTTTCTTTGTGACCACGTTTTTAGACATTATTAGCGATTTAACCGTCCTTAAGCTCGTAGAATGAAGAAGCCAGCTGCATATTTGTATCATGCTGCTACGGAACCCTACAATATACGCGTGTCCTGACACGCTCTTGGCCGTTTTTTTATATTATTTAATTGTTTTTTATGCAATAAAACAAATACTCTTAAGTCGTTGAAAATCGAAATGTAGTATTATTTTTTGACAAGTAGTATAATTTTGATCTCCAAGTAGTATAATTTTCTGACGGATTCTGAATCCAACCCTAATCCTAATTGCGATTTGTTTAGGATAACCTCAATGTAAATAATTGAGATCACAAAGTTTGAGATTATTTGAGATAGAGATGCGGGTATAAATGAAGATAATTTAATCACTGCTGCTATAATTTTAAAACGTGTAATAAGTGAGATTCTTTGATTATTTGTAAAAATTAAGACGATGGGCAAAGACGACGCTACCACAAAGAAGCGTCGTAAGTTGAATACTAGTTCGACAAGCGATACCCCAAAGCAAGCACCTGGAGATGTCTACAAGGTTATGATGCTTTACTTTTTGTGTTTCCTAATAAAGCTTGTAAAATACTAATATAGTTACTGTTACAGAGAGTCGTCGAATTTGAAGAGAGAGAGGCTCAGTTACGTCCAGCTGAGAAAGATGCCAATTTATTTAAAAAGATTTGCCAAGACGTCCGGCAACTATTTGCTGATATTGCAGAGTTGAAATCTAAGGATTCTGAAGAGGTAATATGAAAAAAACCTACTGACTAATAAAACAACCTAGTATTATACAATCTATAGCAGTAAACTCAGCAACTTGGTCTGATGAAAATTACCAAAATATAGAAACCTCTACGAAACTAGAATGTTCATTTCTCTTTAACCTTCCAGATACGTGTGCAAATCATAGTGTTTCGTTTTGGTAGATTTTGATTAGTACACTCAAGAGCACGTCAAGCTTGACATTTTGGACCGGCCCTGCATTGTATGGCGCGCAGTATAAATCAGAGCTCAACTTTAGCGTGACCTGCTCTTGACTGTACAAGGTGCCTTTGCCAGGGCGAGATGTAGAAATGTTGGTTAGCATGCCATTTTAAAATTAAAAGCACTGTAATAATAATAAGCCTTTATTTAGATAGTAACATTTCTTTATTAATTTTTTTACTGTATGTCTGGATGCCAATTGGCAAAGACCTCCTTCAACCTTTTCCACTCCTTTCTGTCCCTGTAAAACTAATAGTTAAATCAAAGTGCCTCATGTACTGTTCTCACAAGGCTGGATCTCTATAAATAAATAATCTCGAGTTACAAGTGTTTGAACAAACCAGACTTTGTTTTATATATTAAGATTAATAACAAGGTTTTCATTCACCAGGCTAAAGAAAAAATTAATGCAAAGAGAATAGAAGCTTCCCTGCTTCTTGTGGCATTAAAAAAACTCAATCGTTTAGAGAAGGTTCGTGCTAGAGCCGGTCGAGATGCTTTACACAAAGAGAAGCAAAGAGTAGACTCAACACATCTGCTGCTCCAGAACCTCCTCTATGAAGCTGACCACTTAAATAAAGAAGTTACAAAGTGCTTGCAGTTCAAGTCCAAAGATGAAGAGATAGAACTTGTACCAGTCGAAGATTTTTACAAGGAGGCTCCACCTGAAGTGTCACGACCCGTAAGTGTCGACAATAAAGCTCAGGCTCTTGATCGCCATTAAGTAGTTTTGTGGAACTTTAAATTTTCTTAATTTGACTGCTTAAGTTGCAATTTTTTGGAAGCATAAGGAAGAATACTCCTTACTTTTGAATTTCATCAAAATCATTAGAGCCATTTTCGAGAAATATATCGTTTTATTTTTTTTGTAGTGTTCCATGTTTCTGAAAATATTTAGCCATTTCAAGTTTCTCTGAAATTAACATTATATTTTGCAGTATTTTTGTTTAAAATGAGCTGGTCTGTGAGGCATAGTATTTTGGGGCTGTACCTTATGCATTACAAAATAATGTTATCTAGCGTAGCCAATTTGTGTACTGCATCTTATTGAGGTTTTTTCCTCTATTTTTCTCTCACTTTTACTCTCCACGTTGTGTCCGAAAAAAATTACCAGCAGCTCGAGCACGATGGCGACAAACTCGCGCGGCGCGCCCCTCGGCTGACGCTGAAACTTGACTTTGATTACGCGAGGGCACCGCGCAAAGGCTTGATTGACCTCTGGCGTTGTCAATGTTGACATAGGACCGCGGCGCATTACGCGCGCTATCATACTCGAGCTGCTGAAATTAATAATTTTACACATAATTTACAGGATGTGACAAAAACAGATGAGCATCAACTGCAATTGGCTCGTCTAGACTGGGAGTTGCGTCAGCGGCGCGAACTGGCTGGTGCCTGCAATGAACTGATAGCTTCGAAGGAGCGCGTCACCGCCGCCATAGCCGCGGCGCGCTCACGCTTGGATGCGCTGGCCCCACATCTCCGTGATGTGCTCAAAGCCACAAAACCCTTGCAAGAGTGCCTAGCTCTTCGACTTGATGAGAAAAGAGATGAAGCTAGAGCTGCTGCTCTCCTCCCACCACCCCTCTTTTTACTCTACGCTAATTCCAGTGCATATTCTGATGTACTAGGAGCTAAAGTTGTTACAGTAGGTAAGTTATCTGATGCTTTCAAATAATTCACGAGTGAAGAAGTACATATACCTCTTTTTAGCAAGTTTAAATTAATTGTATTGGAAATTACAGGGATATCTGGAGATGAAGATGAGGCACGCAGGTTAGAGCAAGTAAATAATGTAGAAAATGAGCTTGCAGTGTCAAATGATTCAGATTCTGATCAAGATAATGCTGATGAAGACCACAGAGAAAAGAAAAAGCGTCACCATAGGACTGCTAAAATATCTAAAGAAGAAAAGGCAGATGCTAAAAAGAAACAAGTTTTCAAGAAACATCCTCTCACTGTACAGGTGACTGTAAAAGTACAAGACGGTACGGGCCTCACTTTGATTTTCTCATACTTGTTGCATCTTAAGATTGTTGTTGTTAAGTTTACAGTATCTTTACCAAAACCTGTGACAGGAGTGTCTGCAGCTGACGTTTTGAATGGACATTGTATTTTAAATGAACTGTATCCAGGAGATGTAGGCAATGACTCCCCCCATCCTGGAACGGCATATTTGCTGAATGCTGCAGGAATAAGTGAAGATTTTCAGAATTTTATTCCGGAAATTGGTAGACCCTACATTTGGGCGCAAAGAATGTGTGGATTGGATTTCATGGCACTGCTTCTTGATGACCATAGATCTTCTAAGGTTGTTCAGCCGTCCCAAAGCCTTAGTGTGGCAACAGTTGAAAATTTCATACTTACTTTGAAAAAGAGACTTAAATCTAGAGTAGAACTGATGGCAGAATTACAAGACCTGGAATCTGGTAAAGTGTCGTCAAATAAAGGAAATACAATATACCCTGTAAGATTATCAGGATCTTTGACACAGTGGCAATCAGTAGGCTGGCCAGAATACAGCCAATCTCCATCAACAAGCTATGTTGTATCAGAGGGTATTGTCTCTGCAAATGACTTGCTTTATCGAGCTATCATTACAAGGCAGTCTGCTAAATTAGTTGCTCTAGTAGCACTCAGAAGTGACTATCCGAAGACTGCACCTATATTTTCTTTGACACTGCATTGGAATGGCACTCATCATGCTGGCATTAATGATGACATAAGGGATATTGAGAGAGTTATCAATACAGGCTGGGGCTCTGAACAAGATAAAAAACAAATCACTCTTTCTGCACAAATGACTAAATTGTTGACTTGCTTGGATGTTTTGCTCGAGACAACGGGATCCTCAGAATTCCCACCAGACAAAGTAATGTTGCGACCAGTGCGCGGGCGCAACAGGGCCAAGCCATACAAATATTTGAAACAAGGAACAGGTGTATTTATACAGTAACACTTTAATACTTACTAATCTTCCCAGCGTTAAATATAAAAACAATTTGTTATTACTTAATATCCTGTTAGTATCTTCTATCTAAAATAATTCTGAATAAAAAGTAAGCTTCCAAAAATGTTTTTTTGGGTTTGTTAAATTAATTTTTATATTGTGGTATAGATACAACTTGTTGTGTCTATGTGTGCGTAGATTCTGAAGTCAAAATAATATGACGATGTCATGATGTTAAAAATAAGTATTTATTACAACAAAACAAAATAATTTTATAATACAACAGTCTTTATTCTTATTTCAGTAAAGCATTTTGAACATTATAAAGGAGGAATACATAAAAATATGATCACATCTTCGTGAAAAGAAATTGTAATTTTGAGAAAACACTGAAATTCAATCATACTATCATTTTTCAGGAAATACTTTAAAAACGTAATTCGTAGCTTAACCTAAAAATGCCATATTGTTATTGGTCGATAATGAGATCTCTATAGCATTCATTATGTCTATTTTGAGATATTACTTCATAATTTCCATTTACATTATACACTACAACTTGGTAATAATAAATGTTAATTAATAATTATGAGACTTATTTGGAAAAAATACTACGCTTTTCTATTCTATTATTTTTTTAGGATTTTTTAATGTTAATTTAGTTCTCTAGTTGACTGAAATAAAACATGCTTTGTTCCAGAAGAATTTTGCGTTCTTCTGGATTACTTGTACTAACCTTACATTTTTACGAAGATACAACCATTTAGTTCAAAAGGGTTTCAAGACACACATCTAAATCTATATTTTTATTGATTTTCAAGCGTTACTAAAATTCGTTCAGCAATAAAACTTTCTAAATCATTATAATCCTACTGCTAGACCTCTGCATGTACTCCTTGCACATAAAAAAATATAATCCCCTATTGCAATCTCTGGTAATCTTCGTCGCTAAAATAATTGTATATAATGATTATTAATTGATACCATTCACTTATTCCTTTTATACATTTTTTATTTATTATTACATTATTTTCTCACTGCGAGTCTGTTTGAGAACAAAATAAAATCACTTCTCATCTTGCGTCATCATATGTGTGCTTACTTCTAAGGGCTGATCGTGTTGCATTATGAGATCCCGGCCTCAAGTTTCACGTCCATAATCTTACGCGGCCCCTTGAGGCAGTTGAGCCGCCTTTGCACTGCGTCCCGATCTGTAAAAAGGCGATTTAAATTAGGTTTTAAAAAATCTGTCTCAGTTTGAACGTGATAAACTTAATAAGTATATGTATGAGTGTATGTAGTATCAGACTGACACTTGGAGAGCGTGGTGCGGTGCTGCGGGTGCAGCGGGTGGCGCTGCACCAGCGAGTGCAGCAGCACCTGCGCCGACATGTAGCGCCGCTCGCACTCCTTCATGTCGCCGAATAGCTCCTCGATCGCGGCCATCTGGCACTGAAACAACACAACAAGCCTTTAATTAACCCTTTTAGCGCCAAGAGTTTTCGTCAAAAACGCCCACCACACGCCACGACATCAAAAAATTAAAAAAAAAAATTATGTCGTGGCGTATGGCGATCGCTTTCTGAACGATATTAAAGTAAAAAAAAATAAAAAAAAATGTCTGATAAATCAGAATTTGGCGGCGAGGGGTGGGCACGAAACTTAAACGTCTGATATATCAGACTTTGGCGGTGAAAAGGTTAACTACCGCCGACGTTAAAAGCTTTATCAAACGACAGAACAGAACCAAGATTTGGATATGCGGTTCTAAATGTTTCCTCGTTAAGTTTTACCGTTTTTGCCTCTGTCTTATGTTTTTGTTGTTTGAGCCAATCAATCAAGAAGCATATATGTTTATCTAACACTGAAATAAATTAACTTTTATGACAAAGTTTGGGGCGCTGCTGGGCTGAGCTGACGTCAGATCAGCAGCGCCACAGTTAGAACTCTGTACCTAGTTACAGTAAATATCGAAGATCTGTGTAGTTAGTCATTTATGCATCAGTTTTACAGTCTAGTAAAAGATGGAAAAGTAAGTATTTTCGGAGATATTTAAAAAAGTTTGGGGCGCTACTGGAATGACGTCAGGCCAGAAACACGTTTTCTAAACTACAGCTTGTTAGCTCATTTTTTGACAGCTGGTACTCATAGTTCCAAAAAGTTGTGCAAGTATGGAATTTTCAATATTCTGCAAGTATTTATCACTTCAGGACACAAAAAAGTAAGAAGCGGGGCCTATCGAGATCTCAGTAACCATGAGGTATTAGAACGCTCAGTCAACTCCAATCGAAAGAACTAGTGCTGTACTTTCATGAAAAATTTTAAAATCATCGATAGAAACGAAATAAATTATGTTATATTTCAAAGAGTTAATAATGTATGACTATAAGATACAATAATCCATTTCAAAATCAGTGATGGTGGCGCTGGCTGCCACAATAGTGGACACTGCTAAGTTGTGTTCATGTTTGGATGAAGACTCACCAGTTCGATGGCGTGTTCGTAGAGAATCTTATCACAGACGGCGGGGGTGACGCCGGCTTCATGCAGCCGCCGCGACTCGTTCACTATCCACTTGTATTTCCCGTTCATTAGGGATACCACTGTAAAAAAATTTAGAAATATAATCGCAAAATTCACGAACTTAAGACAAAATCTTATTACAGAATTTAAAAATTTGAGATATGTAATTTAAATTATGAAGAAACATTTGACAAAACAAATAGTGCTCCTAATTTACATAAAAAAAATAAAAAGGAGTTTGAAACAATAATAAAATGAAATGTTGGTGTGTGTTCATTTACCAATTTTTTTTCTTAATACATGTTTTGAACACTTATAACTCGAGAATGGCTCGACCAATTTTCATGATTTTTGATTCGTTGTATTCGTCTCCATCCCGAATAGTAGAATAACATTGGAAAATTTACGAAAAAATTCCCACGGGAACGAATTCCCGGGCGAAAAGCTAGTTAAAAAGAAAAAGTTCGGTACCGTTCCTGACTTGCGGCGTGGGCTGCAGCGTGCGCGCGCGGTAGTGGTGCGCGGCCAGCCGCAGCCCCGCCGCCAGCGCCTGCAGCGCCTGCACCAGCAGCCCCAGCCGCACGCTCGCGCTGCACCGCTCTGCGCGCAAACACACTACTCAATACATGTCACGAGCGTTTCAGTTCATTACTTTTTGTTTCAGAGTTTAGTGTTTGAGTTTACTCGTTGTGAACATTATGCAAAAATAAAAATCTTTCCTCTTTATAAGTGCAGATTACTTTCACTCGACCTCATACCGTCGCAATAGTGACGTTGGCGTTGAAAAGTGGTGTCTGCACACCTTTTTAGTAATTTTATTTTTCTATTTTTCAAATTTACGTTTTGTTTTTTGTAATTTTGACAGTATCTGTTTCAGTTTTTAAGAAACAAAAACGTAAATATCAAAAATAGTAAAATAAAAGAACCTACTAAAAAGATGTGCTATGGTTTTTGGTGTGTTAGGGTTTTATTTAAATATTGTATCGTGCGGATTTTATCACGCACGCGAGATTGCCCCGCATGCGTGACACCCGCAAGTGTCTTTTTCATATCTATTGTAATGCATCCCGCGTTGGGGGGCAATCCCGAGTGCGTGATTAATTCCGATGGAAATCTGTATAATTGGGAACAAAGCTGTGTACCGTCGGACGCGTCCATGAGCGCGGCGATGGGCGCGCCGCATGACACGGCCAGGTCGGCCAGCAGCTCGGCCAGCATCAGCACGAAGTTCAGCTGAGAGAACACCTTGCTGTGCTCCTCCTGTAACACAACGATATCATACTAACGTTATTACGGACCCAATTCATTACACATAAACAACATAATTCATATTGAGTGACTTTAAGTTACTTAGCGAGAATTGAGGAAGAGAATCAGCCATGATTACAACTTTCTCGAAGGAACATAGGTCAAAATATGGAGAAAAATTCGCTTCTTCATACAACTAGTGCGATCACCTGATTTAAGTACCTTTGTATGGGAAGTCGACAATTCTTTTTGAGAATTTCATATAGGTTCTTTGGGGAAAGTTATTTAGTTTCATGAGGAGAATCGCCTCCTAAAGTTTCGCTTACTAAAAAGACCCCATATACCTTTTGTCAGTCATACATAGGTAATTTAAAACAGAGAAACATTGTTTATTATACGCACAGATGTTTACGACACTATCATATTGTAAATGGTATCAAACCGTTGTAATAATTAAAATAAAATAAATGGATGGTTTGGGATAACACAAAAAATAGAGCATGATCATAAAGACAAAAAATAATATTAATCTTAGGCACTACTTAGTACGATGACAGCAATAAAAATGACAAGTCATCATCGTAAAGATTTGTCGGACACTGTCATTTTTGGCGTGCTGAATTGTCATTAGAGTAGCTGCCTTGTAGCTATGTGGTGCAATCTCAGATTAATGAAATCCATTCTGTCCGATAGATGAAATCTTGATGACGTCACACCGTACTACCCAAAACGTCATTCCGACTCCTAAGGACTCCTATCCATGCTACCAAATAAGAAAGGCACTTTAAAAATTCTACGATGGCAATATTGCCAACTTTTCAATTTGGTCGCGTTATCACTTGCGTCGGTATACACAAGTTATACAGTCAGTAGCGGCGTTAGGGTAGGGCGCGGTTGGGCGACCGCCCGGGGCGCCGGATGAAAGGGGCGCTGCACGTCTACTTATTCGAACAGTTAAATGAGTACTCGAAATCTTGGTCTTTTATGTATAATATTAAAGATTCCGAAAAAACCCAACCTTGTCAAACTCTGTGGTGATCTCCAACTAAATCAGACATAGATGGTTGTATGTTATGTGATGAACTCGTAAATCTAAATTTAAATTGACCCGCAAATTTAAATTTTTGGTCAATTTTTTGTTAAAAATATTTTATATAAATGGTTATTGCATTCCTTTCCCTATTTTCGCATGGGTTTGAATTGCAGTTGGGGGGCGCCGCGCCGTAGACATCTCGCCCAGGGCGCTGGTAGTGTTAAAACCGGCACTGTATACAGTTAGGATGGTAATGAGATTTGCTGTTTAAAAACAGATTTCGTAAAGTTTGTGATGTGTTGGTGTACCAGAACAGGGACTGAGGACGAGGAAAATGTCCTGCATCGTGCGCGGTTGCAGATCACATTCTGGAAACAAAGAAAACTCCCGTGAAAATATTAGTTTTGACGAGCATTTGACACTTTTTTGACAGTTAGGGCTGTACGCGGCATGAAATCGACGCAGTGATAAAAATATTGTCTTCTTGTTTCTTCGTCCGTAAATTTTCGTTTGAGTAACCAGGATAGCATAACAGTCGTAGGTTCCTGTAAGAATAGACTTCATCTATCGGACAGAATGGATTTCATTAATCTGAGGGTGCAATAGTAGCTTAGGTTTGTGTTTATTATACTCAATACTCAATAGTTTATTGCGTTTCCACATTGAACAATAGATGTTACAAAAGAAGGTTAGTAAACATGTAGAACCCTGCTAGGGCACAGCAACTTAACTTAAAACAATATGGTACTTATATCTAACTAAAAAATAAAAATAGGAATCATAAATTATTTACAATAATAATATCTTATTAGTAATAATGTTAATCCACATGTAATTCACTTAGTATCAAAGAATTCATTAAGGGTGTAGTAACATTTTTTACATAAGCAATCTTTTAGGCTTCTTTTAAAATGATGTGGATTATCTATAGCAGAGATGGAATTTGGGATATAATTATACATTTTTACACACATGGCATATGGACCGCTGTTTACTATTTTTAATAGTGAAAATGGAAGAGCAAGTCTGGTTCGAGGACGCAGTGCTGGTGGACGCGAGTAGATTGGGAATAGGTTCAAGTTTCTCTTTACAAACATATTTCAAAAAGCTCTGAATCAATTTCGATAAAATAATATGGCATTAATTTCGCCATCCGACATTTCCAGAATTTGACATCCCTCTAAAATTACCCACCATTCAAAAAAAGAATCATCAAAATATGTAGAAATCGCTTTACAAACATAGAGAAAAAACACAATCGAATCGAGAACCAGTTTTTTTTCCGAAGTAAGTTAAGTTAATAACTAAGAGGTGTGTGGTGTCGTACCGCGAGTATGGTCTCCTCCTGCAGGTTGGGTATGGCCGCCGCGCTTCGGGGAGGTAGTATGGTGTTGGTAGGCAGTATGGTATTAATAATAATAATGGTGTTGGTAGGCAGTATGGTATTGGTAGGTAGTATGGTGTTGGTAGGCAGTATGGTGTTGGTAGGCAGTATGGTGTTGGTAGGTAGTATGGTGTTGGTAGGCAGTATGGTGTTGGTAGGTAGTATGGTGTTGGTAGGCAGTATGGTGTTGGTAGGTAGTATGGTGTTGGGAGGCAGTATGGTGTTGGTAGTTACCGCGAGTATGGTCTCCTCCTGCAGGTTGGGTATGTGCACGGGCGGCTCCGCGTGCCAGCGCCGCAGCAGCGCGTCGGGCAGCGCGCCGCCGCGCTTCGGGGAGCTCGCCTCGCCCGACGCCTTCAGCGCCAGCGACACCGGCGGGGACGAGCCTGCACACAAACACCGGTAGCTCACTTAGGGGGGACTACAGGAGGGGTCGAGTCAAACTCAAAAATAGCTTTATTTCATTTTTATTTTTTTTATTCTACTTTAAATAGCTTTATTTTATTCAGACACATTCGGGGTGTTACTTAAAATAACTTAAAGTAGTGATTTACGTTAGTTTTTTTAACTCTACGCCTATTCGAAAAGGTGCAGTCTTCCCCAGAGAAGAATAGACAAGAATCGGATTTGATATTTTAAATTCAGTTCTACAAATTTCCTTATCCTAATTTTAATTTACATAATATTTATCTGAATAACTCTGGAGCTGAGCAGTTTATTCCCATGGTTGATTGTTTAATAGATAATCACATTAGAATAGCTCTTTTTGCAAAGTTATTATTTAATTCTTGTCTTTTGTTTAATCGAAATAATAAGGCAAGCGGTAAATTCGCGCGTAACGCTTTACGCAAAACCTATTTTCAAGAATAAGAGTTAAAATTGAATGTACATTTAAATGGTATTTTTTGTTAATAGTTTATTTACCTGAGCGGCGCAGCGGGCTCGCATTGGTGGGCGAGACCTGCCACAGCGAGGGCGGCGGGGAGCTGCCGGACTGACTGCGGCGGCGCGTAGACGGCGGAGTCCCCATACACCCGGTGAACGGCACCTTCACACAAACGAACACACGCTTACAAGCGTCGTATATTTGTGAACCAAACGTATTAATCTGCAGCGAAAGCTTATGACGTTAATTATTACAAGCTTATGTGTTTTTTCAACTATGTTAAAATAGTTATTAACGATACTAGTGTCGTAGGTAATGTGTAACGTGAGCCCATTTTTTTAAAATAGTTATTAACGATACTAGTGTCGTAGGTAATGTGTAACGTGAGCCCATTTGAAACACGAGCGAAGCGAGTGTTTTATAGGGCTCCAGTTACACATTACCTAAGGCACGTATATTGTTCAACGTTTTACAATGCAGTAGCCGAGGAAAAGAAACTAAAAAAAATATTGTCAAAAACTTACATCGTATAGGTATATCCAAAATTCATAAAAGATAGTATTTCTAATCAACATTCACTGAAAACGTGTTAAAATTCAACAATGTGCACTAATATTTTACGATTAAACACAAAACATCAAGAAATTAACATTTATAACACAAAAATGATTTTGTTGAACAAATAATTTCAAATGGCGGGCAAATTAATGGCGAGCAAAATATTTTTCTACAATTATGAGGCAAAGGCTAAGTAAATAAAATGCCCATTGCGCCTACAGAAATTATTAAATAGTTAAATTATTTGTTAAAAATCAGATTTGTTTTATTGAAAAAGTAAAATAAATAATTTACTTTTATATTTTATTTCACTGAAAATCAAGATTTTCGTCAGAAATAATTATTTTATCAGGTATAAAAACTCTTTGCTGTCACATACTATACAGCCAGTATGAAGCTTTATGAGAACGATAATACTCTCACTTGTCAAAAGGGTCACTGAATTATCAAATCAGCTACTCTTTATTGCGTCATACATTTTTGTCAGTATTTTATTCACCTTTTGCTTACTTTTAATGCATAATTTAATTAAAAAAATAACTTTACTGGATCACAGAATAGCCACTGATGTTGAATTTTGGTGTATGAAAAATAGTTTATTTGCTCATTAGTTCAAATATTTTTTTTCTTTTCAAAATCTTCTTCTCATTTCAAAATTACATAACATGACATGTGTTTTATGGGGTGCGTAAACGTACACTCCGTGGCCATGTTACGGGGCCATTTCCGAGCAACTGCATTGTAAAATATATATTTGAAAATAACAAAGTTGTTTTCAATATATATTTTTTAATTAATGTTAAGTTGATTAGCGACCAGCACGTTTGTGCTTAGTTTGATTCATATGAGTCAGATTTAGATTGTGAGGTGTATGTGAGACTAGCTTTTCCGCCCGGGACTTCGTTCCCGCGGGAATTTAGAATTTTTTTTAGCCTATGTGTTAATCCAAGGTGTCAGCTACCTCCATACCAAATTTTATCAAAATTGGTCCAGCCGTTTGAGCGTGAAAGGATAACAAACATTCATACATCCTCACAAACTTTCACATCTTCTTCTTAATATAGTATAAAATAAAAACACAGTCGGTTTCGATCGAACACTTATAAGTCGAGAACGGCTGGACCGATTTCCATTGGTTTTGATTTGTTGTATTTGTCTCTGTCCCGAATAGCAGAATAACTATAAAAAACATTGAAAAATTTACCCCACAAAATGCCCACGGAACGAAGCCCCGGGCGAAAAGCTAGTTTATAGTATTAGTAGGATGTGGTGTGAACTCACGGAGGGCGGCGAGAGCGAGCCGATGTTGGGCATGTTGCGGCTAGTGGAGCGCAGTACGTCGATGGGCTGCGAGCGCGGGATGTTATTGTTAGCCGCCGTGCCATGCGCGGCCTGCAAACAACGCGTCACTCACTACATGTGCATAGCTTTTGTTAGCAACTATTGTGCACATTACAAGGATATCTACAACGCTAAATGGTTCGTGGGTACAATAGTTTATCTATTATACAAATCGAATGATTTAGAATATCTAAGGATTCCGATTTTAAATTGCCAAGATGAGATGAGATAAGTCAACTAAAATAAACGTTAATAGCATTTGCTATAATAAGATTATGTGAAGTGTTAGTTAATAAAATTTCTAATATTAATTTCTTTACCAACACATATTTGTTATTTACAAAATGATGATTGACAACGGTAAACATTAAACACATTATCTAAGTTTTTAGGACAAGAGCTATTTACAGGTAATGCTTTCTACAACACAACATATCATATTTGGTAAACAGTGGTAGATATTCCGTTATCTAGTATTGGAGGAAGTATGTCTACAGTTTACTCAACATATCGGCGCAACAACAGCAGGAAGCCACTTAAAGAATGTAGATTTGACAGATGATTGAGTTCTCAGAGCAAAATACGTATGGGCGGAGTACTACGCTAGCATTGATCTAAATACTTCTGTCTAATAATTCAACCAATAACCTACCAACACCTTTTCATCTTTTGTCTCAGGGGATGATTTTATATTATGTTTATTTAGATTGGCGTCATACCTATCAAAAAGTTAGGCAACTAATTCAAAAGATACAAGACAAGAGCGTAACTCTTTTTTATTTTGAAAACAAAAACAAAAGCCATTTAAAACTGTCAAATCGGCATTCACCTGGCCCTGTGGTACAAGGTACAAAAGAAACTCACCCGCATATGTCTGTCGTTGTCATGTAGAGTGGGCACATGCGTGGCGTGTGGCGAGTGGGGCGAGTGAGGCGAGTGGGGCGAGTGCGGCGCGGGCTCGTGTAGCGGCAGTGACTGCGGCCGCGGCGCCGCCTCGCCCGACGAGCCCGAACACTCCGCTGAGCCGCTTTCCGTCGCCTCCACTAGCACGAAGTCTTCTTCGCCCGCCCAGGTGTTGTCGGATGACTCCGCTGCCATGGTAATGAATTTTCAGTGATGTTGGAATACATGTGGCGTGTAACTTAATCATTACACCCAGAGTAGGAATTATTGATTATTTAAGGGAGACACTTTCTTAACCCTCCGCATACCAGGTGGGGTCTAACAAACCCCAGGCGATGAAAAATCGATATATTTTCAAAAATTTTCGTGCGCGGAATCTGAAGCTCTCAGTAGCTGGAGTTCCGACGTTATTACACTGGCAAGTACCATTAGTTTAGTGGTGCGTGCGTTTTTTAGGGCTCTAGATGCGTTTTTGTTTAGAATTCTTGTTATTTGAGCATATACAAAATGCAATTATGGCGAACTAAAGAACTCCTACCTCGAGATTGAAGTAAAAATTTAAAGATGTATCATCGTTGTTAAATTTTTTTAAATTTAGTCAGTTTAATTACAAAAATTGGTAATTATCAATTCTTAGGGTGATTTCAAGTCTAAATTAGTAGTCAGAAGATGGCATTTTCGCTACCCTTTTTCAACAAACCATTTAATCTATTTCATTTTTTTTATATAGTGCTACTCAGGTTATGTTCAATTTCAAAAATATGCGATAATAATTCAGTACCCCTATTCCTATCTGATTACAGCGACCATTTTGTTAGGGTATGTCAGACCCCACCTTGTATGGCATGTTACAAATTTTTACCTGGTATGCCGAAGGTTAACAGTCAAATTGGTCTGGCTTGACCCCTCTATTTTGATCATTACAAACATATTATTATCATAATTAGGTAGTTGGAACTTTTAGTTCTACGGCTTTATACCTACGTCTCTTAAAATAAAAATGTATTGATAAAGTCAGATTATAAAAACAAAAAAAAAATGATTTCAAAATTCTAAAAGTTTATTAATTTCTCCCACAAAATATGTTAATATAAATTTTGGTACAAAAACGGCTTTTACAAATAATTATTATTTGAAGTGGGAGACTGGTGCCCTAACTAGGTTTCCCTGTAGTAAGGGGTCACCAGGCCCCTCCCTCGGTACCTATTACAGATTTCAACATAAAAACCGTACATTTGAAATTACATTTGATTTGAAACAATGTTGTAACAAGATCAATTACGACGGGTGAATATTAAGCGATAGATAAATGAAGTAACCTATTTGTACTTTCAACTTCCGAAATCTCAATAACGTGTGAAGAAAACAGGCAGATGAAAGATACATAAATTACTGATGACTATACAATCACTCCCAAAACATTCAGCTGAGCTGCACCGAGCTGTTCATACTGAGCTGCTTAAAAATGTAGGAATTATACTTATAACTATACTGGGTGAAAAAGAACCTCCTAGCTATATTCAAAATCCTGAACCAGTATTAAAAATTAAAAATATTTTTTAAATGGGAATAGTTCTTTTTTTGCCTAAACGTAGACACTACTCCTACACCAGGAATGCGAGGGGTGCGGGTAGCAGTCGGGGGGTGCGCCCGAGTGGTGTCTACGTTTAGGAAAAAAAATCCCCCCCCCCCCAAAAAAATAAATAAATAAAAAAACAGAAAAAAATTAAAAGTGTTCAGTAAGTGATACTGGTTCAGGATTTTCAATAAAGCTAGGAGGTTCTTTTTCAACCTGTATAACTTAGCATGCTTCAGTCACTTAAATAAAAACTGTAAGCATCTCAAACTTTTTTCTATGTCTATGACCTCAACGTTCAGAACTTAATCATTGATTTGAAATATAAAGGTGTTACCACTAAATAAGGAGTGGAGTACAACAGGTAATAGGCATTACTATTGTTTTGATTAGAAATAATCTTTATTGCAACGATGTCCTTGTACTAATTTCAATCAACGCGGCGACGACCTTCCAGTACGCGTCCTATTTACCTTTTATCGTATGAATATTAAGTACAGAAACGACTGGAAAAATACCTGCAACTGATTAAATAGGCCACTGCGTAGTGCCTATTGCTCGTGTTCGGGTTGACACAGAAAATACAATCGGTGTTGAGGAACGACAATCTCCGCGAATCTGCCCTACATTGGCCGCTCCGTATGACCCGGATGATACACTTTGCACGTTCCATTGACTCAGTGTCCAAAGAACACCCTCGTGTATATTAGATAATTTCTTATCGGAAAATGATTGCGTTCTACGAAATGAACATAATAGCTTAGAATATTTGGAAAAAAATTAAGTACAACTACATTTTGAGGTAAAAAAAATACCTTATAGTTTCTAAAGAGCATTTAAGAATATGTAATTGGTCTATGCTAAAATTACACGTATTTTATTCTCAATATTGCATCTTAGGAATGGGGCCGCCTTTTTTACCCTTTCTATTTATTTTTTATATGTAGGTTTAATTTTGTACCTTTTCTATTACGTTGATGTGCAATAAAGAATGTTGTATTGTATACTCTAGACTAGATAAGTGTTTTGTAAGCATACTTCCCAATTTAGTTTAGTTTTAAACCATCTAAGCTAGAATTAGTAGGTAGATTTGTTTTTTTTTTCCGCCAAGGTCAAAACAGAATAACTTGCGTCAATTAATGACGATAGCGGGAGATGGGCACTGCGCCCGCGCCATCGCCAGCGTGTCTCTCGCTAAATACATATGTAACAGAATGACAACATAAACGTGTCTAAAAATACCACACCAAAACAACAACATTGCTTATTGTGCAGAACAACGCCTACAAGAAAAATTATTCTGCTATGATTCGGCGAACATTTTATTAGCCTTATTACCCACTTTGTTTTTTCAAGATTATTTATCAATAATATTATTACGCCCAGCAACATGGGTCGAGTCGGGTACACATAATGAGTGCTTTGGTTTATAAAATCGGCGGAAGAATGAATTATAGCTGCAATAATGATGCGTTCTAGGTTCCAAGGGCACAGCTAGGTTATCTAATTCGTGTTTACGCACAGTGCGCTGCATACAGGTCTATTGTGATTAGGGTGTTATTCTGGTTCCTGCCACATCATTTATTTGATAAATAACCTCAAGATAAGTAATTTGTTATCTGGGTATGGTAAACCAGATTAATATATTTTTTTTCAGCTGTGCAGTTATTTTTAATCGTTTGTTTGTATTAAAGATGGGCATAATAATATTTTCATTCAATATTATAATCCAAAAACAAACATTACATTTATTGCACAGTAAACGTCATATTGTGAAATGTATTGACGCGAAATATACACAGTATAGTGGTATAAATAACAAAGCCAACGTCAATGATCTTATCGGGTATGAAATCGACAATCATAAGTAGGTAATCGATAAAGAAAATGACGCAAATATATTGTTGCATTAATAAATTATTTCATGGAACAACTGTGTAAACTTCTAGCCAATAAGGAGGATGTGTGCGTTCCACATCCGTATGTGAATAATGCTTTCAAATTGTAAGCATTGTCTAAGCAGGTTGTTGAGACAAGTCTGGCGCCGACACAAACAAATATTAGCCAGAGAATTTGACTGAGTTTTAGATGGTAATTTATTTATCTCGGGCAATGAAGGCCCATGAAAAATACAAAAAAATTATACACTTAAGGTGTACTTATACTATAAAGAAATATAATAATGTAAAAATTATTTAATGTCAGAGACATAATAATACTACAATTAATCGTCAGAATAAATTTTTAAACACATACTATTTCGCATAAAAAATATAATAATTGCATAATATTAGAAACTGGAACCTCTTTTATTATTGGTATTTTGTTTCGTGGCTTACAAAGCTTGAAAACTACACTCGTATTCTGGCGTTCAAAATGTTAAACACAATTTTCCATTAAGTTGATTGATTAGCAGACCCGAGTGAAAATGAATTTTCTTAGACGTGCGGGTTTCATCACGATGTTTTCCTTCACCACTGAGGAAAACATCGCGGTGAAGTGATAATTATTGAGAAATCCGTACCATAAATCCAAAAAGATGAATTTAGTGGTACAGGCCCGCACCAGGCTTTGAAACCACAACCTTCCAATTCTGGCTTATTACAAACGGCTGGTGTTTAAAAGCCTACCAGAAAAGCACTTATTTCACTTCCAATAAATTCGAAATACCTGTCAAAAAGGATGAATGCTCACTAAAATGTGTTTCCTGAAGTGTTGTAGACATGAAGCTAATTTTGCATGCCATAAACATATGTAAATACCGTTAAAGTTAATTTCAAACCAAATATTTTATATTATTGCTAAATAGATGTTACCAATATTTTATTTTATGACTTTCATTTTAGTAATACTTACTGAGGCAAAAAAATTAAAGGTCGATCATTTTTTTTAAATACCTACCTAATACAATATTGCTTACCCTAAATACAAACTACTTGTTTATACATACAGACACTCACGCCCACAGTCCCTATGGGGGTAGGCAGAGCATCAATGACTTGAACCACAAAAATATGACAAAGTAGTTAAATAAATATTTTATTCTGAATTACTGCGCAACACATAATGACTAAGGTATTTTTTTTAAAAAAGAATAGGTAAACTTTTGACCATAATCTTGCCTAGAAGACTAAGATGAGGTCGACGATGGAACGCAGAAATGCCTATAAAGCCACTGGTTTTCCTACGCACCGACGGAACACAGCTAGCTTCTTGGCACCGGACTTCGGTAGGAGAGTGGTGCAAAGCCAGACGGCCCTTTGCAGAGTCTACCACCGCTTTATGGGACCTTCGACAGTCATCACAAAATGTGACAATTTGAGACGATGTTGCCCGAGGTGGTTTTACTTTTATAGGGCAGGTCTTAATTATTTATTATTTTTTTACCAATTATTTTAGTCGACGTTTACGACATTCACTATATGGCGCACAG